>CM060953.1:127458913-127872016 GCA_030765055.1 Mantis religiosa | reverse complement strand
ACTTTCTGAAGGCTATCATAGCCTAGTTATTTCAAAATCAAAACTTGTGTATGAGCTCACAAAGAAGGCATTTTTATGGAGGATTTGCATCTGAAGTTTACTCTTTCATCTCTGGATAGCTGGGAAAGGCTTCTCCGAATGGGAAAATTAGTAGGAAGGAAATACGACACAAATTTCATACTACAGAGGTCATAATGGGCAGATCCTTGACAGACACCAATGAGGACCTTAGACATTTTGTTGGCTGTGCATGGGTGTCACCATAAACCGTGTGAAAAGAAGTGACCTTGATAAAATCTATGTGAACTGCGATCATTATCACGTTACTACATGCAAAAAGCGTGAAAAGTCTCCAGTGAAATTCGGCATAGTGATAATCTATTGAAAACATCTTCATGTAACTTCTGTATCAAGAAATTTCACCATTGATTGCTTTGCACAATTTATGCGCACTTCCCTCTGACCATACACTTCACGCTCTTAGATAGCTTTAGATTTTGTTTTCGACCAGTTTTTCAGTCATTGAACTACAACCTAGAAGATTATGGAAATGTACAAGATTTTAAGTTTTCCATTTAAAATACAAGCTTATCTAAAAAATTTATCTTAATGAAGATAAATATTTGCTAATTTTCTTTTAGGTGCAAGGGTAATATGTAAATTTTACGCACTAAGCTTGGTCAAATTCTCCAACAATTAATAACTATTTGGTGTCTTTGAAAGTCATTCTCTTTGCACGGCCAAGATATAAAAATGAACAGTTGCCTTCCCATTTGTAAAAATGTATAAATGTTTTATATTACGGAAATGCCTTACTCCATAAAATTTGACAAATGCTCAGAGTGTTAGCGTATCTATACGTTTTTAAAGCTTGCGTGCCTCTTACTCTTTAGCAGTTGTGCAAATATATCAAGAATGAAGAGGATTCCTAAGGACATTCCCAGAAAGTTCAGGACATACATTTCGTTTGTCATGAGGTTGTCTTAAATATATGGAATCTCAGCCAAAATGGATGGAAATAATTTTGAGAAAATCAAAGTTTCTGAAATGTTCCATTTTGAGGTTAGTCTGGAGTAGAAATGATATTTGTAAACCTCCGTATCACATACCTGAAAGATACTGAACTTACTACGGAGTTTGGTTTTTTATCTACTTTATTTTTTTTTTTAGTTAATGCAGTTAAATAACTTACATATTTTCTAAAAATGCCTGTTTTAGATTAACAGAATCTCAAAACTTAATGTATAACTATATTTTCTACATATTTCTTTTCTTTTTTTTTCTTTTCGTTTCTTTTTTTGATTCAACAAGTATCAAACAGTTTTTTGTAATAAAATCAGAGTATAAAATTTTTTGATGGAGCACAAAATTGCTCTAGTTACTGCAAATATGAGATCGCGGTTACGAAGGTGAAAAAGGATATATTAAAAGCAAACAATGACATAAGGACACACAGCTCGGAGGTCAGTGAAGGCGGAAATGGACAGTCAGTTGGCGTTGGAACCAGCCACGAGGAATAAAACAGCAAACATCTATTAAAGAAATACATAAAATGTTATACAGCTGAGGCTACTTTCTATTCTCAGTAGCAATAGAGCATAGACAGATTACTTAAATAATTTCAAAAAGTAAATACATAATGTAAACAAATATGCACGTGATTCATAAAAAGTAGCAACGCAGTACAATAATGATGAAAATAGGAATCTGACAGGTTAATGAGTTGTGTCATGGTTTCAGCAATTAAAATCAACCTATCATGATTTTATTTTACACTTAATATAATTAATATTTCGGCTATGAACTGAAGCTGGAGGAGTTCCAGGTTCCAGGTGGATGCAGGTGAAAACGTAAGTAAATGAACCTTTCTGCACAGAACACAGTATCTGTTGAAAGACTCAATTTATGAAAATATTTTTGTATAGCGTCAACAGTTTTTAAAACTTTTATTGCTGGTACTTAACGTTTCTGTCATGCTACATACATTGCGCATATAATGCGATATTTTATTCTTTTGTGTATGGGTTCACTGACATAAAACTGTGAATTATTTTAGGAATCGTGCAGGTAATTACATCTATGTATATACTTATTAAAAATTATTTATATTAAATATCTATTAACAATGCAAATTTTATGCATACGCTATAGTATATAAGGGTTTATGTGAGTCTGTATCTATCTCTGCAGCCGAACACTTACTGCACGTCCGACCTCGGGAGCAAAGATGGGATGAGATAACTCTACAAAGGGGCAAGGCCTATCATTCAGGTCGGTTCCTGTATTTCAAATTCATTTTAAGACACTGACTGAAAGGATGTGCAACTTGTTTTGATTGCTTACATTTTAGATTATAACCGTTTAGTAATTGTATAATATTCATAAACCGGCAAAGTTTCACATTTTCTCATATGTAAGTACTAAGCTATGGGTGAATTACTCACGTTTATTTTCAGAAAAAGATATCTTTCATATTTATACTAGCAATGTGTATATATAGAAAGCTAAAATTTCATAGCTTTATTTGATTAGCCTGAAATCCTTTCCTGTAAGAGGAAATTAACTTCCACAGTATTAGGTGTTACATGAAACCGTTATTGGGGCATTGATGTTTTCTAATTAATCATGTTTACATGCTGCACCTTACACTCCTCAACTACATTTTTATAACGTTTGCCTTACGTTCTGCAATACATTACATAAAGACAATATAACGGAACAGTTGACCCGACATTGATTGACAATGGTGTTTGTGTTTTTTAATTTAGGTCCTCCAACGTTAAGTCATACCGCACGATGAATAAGAGAGGTGAAATGATTCTCAAATGAGCCCAGGATCCATAGAGCTTCGAGTTACCCGACATTCATCTTTAAGGATAAGAGAATACCCCGGAGAAAGCCTGATCCAGGTAACTCGCCCTAACCGAGATTCGTACTCGGGATCTCTTGAGCGTGAGGCAAAAATGGTAACATCACGCTACCGAGGCAGGTAGCAATGGTGTTCTAGAAAACCATTTAATGTGTTAGAAACACAGGAATTTCTCTAAAAATATTGTTTGCTTAGTGCCACTTCTACAAATTATTTTAATCAAACTTAATCACCTATTTATTTCATCATAATGGCGATACACACTTAGAGAAATCGTTTGATTACATATCTCTAAGCAGATACAGTAATTATTTAAAAGCATACAAATTGTCAAATGTCTTAGATTGCAACATATTTTGATTTCCATGGTAATAAAAATGTTAACTTTTAACTTAAAAATAGTAAGAAATACCTCTGAGTAAATGTAAATTTAATCATTGTACGCGTATGCTTACTGTCCGTACTTTTTTCTCATGTTCATCAAATATCATATTTCTGAACTAGTGATCCACTTTTTAAAATACAAACTATCAGTCTAGCCATGTGTGACCTGCTTAAACCTTCAGTGGGTGCAATCTTGTGTAAGAGAAATTTATTTGGATTAACGACAATAAGTGAGCAGGAACTGAGTAGAGAAAGTCATCCAACACGTTATTTCTGGTCTATCATGCTTTTTTCATCACATTAACAACAGATGTCGTTGATGCTGAAAACCTTTGCTATTTACTCGTTTGCTATTAGCTGAAATGTTTTCTTTATTTTTCTATGAGTCCTAGATCTTAACTTTGCAGAGAGTACAGAATAATTCCAAATGAAGATTAATCCCCCTACCCAGCAAGGAATCAAACCTGGTTCTAAGCTAAAACGGTGGCTACTCTACCACAAAAGGAACAATTTGATTTATTAATTATTAGAATAGGGACTTTTCAACAAAACAAAAAACAAATGGTGTACTGGAAAAGACTACTTCATGCGGGTTCTAAAGTTTGTGTTACTCTTAGAAACATGCTACATTAAAACACCTACATGTAGTTTGGTATTCATCCGACTCTGTTTTCAGTGTCCATAATATACACATGTGCGCACCTTAATAAGCGAGCGCGCATACTCACATATAAATACATATATTTTCTAGCCCGCCTCGGTAGCGTGGTGGTAGAGTGTCTGCCTCATGTTCAAGAGGTCCCGAGTTCAAACCTCGGTCAGGGCGAGTTACCTGGATAAGGTTTTTCCGGGGTTTTCCCTTATCCTGAAAGACGAATGTCGGGTAACTCTAAGCTCTATGGACCCTGGACTCATTTGAGCATCATTTCATCCATTCCATTCATCGTCCGATATGACTTAACGTTGGAGGACGTAAATTACAAAAAAAAAAAAAAAAAAAAATATATATATATATATATATATATATATATATTCTAAAATAGTTTTCTTGGCTTAATATGATTTTAGAGTGTGCATTTCTGCAGAATATAAATACTTTTAACTGGAGTACAATTCGTTTTCTCTTTATCACAGTTACGCCCGATTTCATCAACAAATGCTAAAATCGACGTTACCTAACAAATGTTACGTAACAATTGTCACAGCGCTAACAAAGCTGTTAAATTTCTTGCATTCCACCAACCTGTTTTCTGAAAATGCCAATAAACACGCGTTAACGCCAAGAAACTTGTAAATATTTCAGACATAGAAGGCTATGGTTGAGTCATATTATTTTCTGAACATACTGCGACGTCCTATTATTTTCATCTTCGTCTGTACACAGCTGAAAAATGGCGGGTAAACTTAATCGTAAACAAAAGCCGTGAAACAAATTTCTCATCGATGGAGAAAGAATTTTTAATTGAATTCGTGACGATGTGTAAGGGTATCGTGGAAAATAAGAAGGCGAATTGCGTGAATGTAGAAGAGAAAGATGTCACGTGGGAAAATATTAGAAAATAATCTAATTCAAATGCATGTGGCACAAGTAGAAGCACGAAACACTTCGTCAGTATTACGTAAATTTAAAATGAGGTGCGAAGAAGGACAAGTGACTTGAACGTTTCAAGATGGGAGATGGACAGTGTATTATCCACATAATCAGTGAATTATAAAATAGCAAAGTTATTAACACTTGAAGCAATGGCGAGATTGGTACATTCGTTTCGATGCATGTGCTAACCTCCCTTGTACCTCCGCAGTAACCTTCATAGCAACTTGTTTTGACAGTCTGTACCTCTGTGGAAAATTTTCTTCCGAGAAATCTTTAAAATCATTTCTCCTCTTAGGCCATACTATATTACGAATGCCATTTAGACGGTCTTAAATATAGCAAATCGACAACAACAGCTGCGCTCACACCAGCCATCTTGACTATTTACAATTGTTAAGGACTTAACAACAGAAATGTGGCTTGTTAATTTAACCAGAGATTTAACACGAGCATTAACCTAACCTTGTTGGTGAAATGTAATTTATGTTTTAACTGTTACTAAAGTCGACTCAAGTCTTAATTTCTCTTGGTGAAGTTGGGCATTAATTGTTAAAAATATCTTAGGAATCCGATTTTGTTTAATTCATCAGTTTCATGAATGAGTGACAACTATTAAATAAATTCAGATCACTAATATAATTAATATTGAAAGGTTCATGCATTAAAATTGAAAAGGTATACCTTAAGCACTACTGAAAAAAATTATGCAAAATAATTTGGAAGAAATAAGTATGAAAATGTTGACAATATGCTTTACTAGTCTGCGTAAAGGTAATCAGATGGAAGGTTTCCAGCTTGGCAATTCAGTACAAATAGTTGTAACTGAAAATATAAGGTAAAATCATATCAAGAAACCTAATTTTGTCATTTATATCCAATTTTAGGAATTGCGTTTGTTAAACTGAAAGAACGATGCGAAGGAAAACATGGATTATTTGATATACGTGGAAATAAGAAATAAAAATCAAGAAATATAAATTGATTATTGTGTGAAATAGTTATTAAAACCTTTTAATTTATCTACACTCTAGGAAGATATATTTTCCCCATTTGCTTATCAGCTTCCTTACGGATAAACTTTGATCATTTCTGAACTTGGCGGATGTGTATGAGTAGCTATTCAACAAGGTGGCTGACAAGGAACATCCCTCTCGTATATTTCTGCTATTTTACTGCCCTATGGCATATGTTCTCTTATCCTGACTGTCATGTCGTCCTTCATGTAGGGATTACTTAGCGACTTCCCCCTTTGCAATCTGCACTAATTTTCTTCACAATCTTCATACGTTTCTTTCAATTCACGCTGTCAAACGCCTTTTTCAGATGGAAAAATGCCAGCTAAAATTATCCTCCTCTAAGTAAAGCTCGTCGAACTTCAGTTGGTAAACTCCAGTTACAGCTCTTGTGCTTTTACCGTTCCTTCTCCAATTCTTCTCCTTAGTGTCGATCAAGTATCTTCAAAGAAAGTCTGCCGTATGACATTCACTTTAAGGACTGTTGACATCATGTGTAAGTTCTCAACATGTTTATTGTTCATAATGTATGTCTTTGTGTCACAATGGGACATCTCCCTCCACAGGATGCCCATAGGACATCCATCCTACACGTAATACATGTTATAAAATAAAGTTTTCTTCTTTCCTTCGCAGATACATTCAACTAGCTTCATGTACGATATATTTAATCATACTTTTCTCATTCTTATTTTTCTGAAATACTATTCTCTTTTTCTTCTTCTTCAATCGGAAATGAGAAACCTGCTTTGTCCCTTGTTATGTCTCAGTTATCCTGTATAGAGAAGTAATTTGAGCATTTCGTTGCAAATATTGTATGTAACGTGTCTTTCCTTTATAAATTCTAATTTGATCCTCATTTATCTACATTATATTCCAACTTTCTTTCTAGAAAACCTTACGTTTCATCTTGTCTGGATTTTCTTCCACTAAGCTTTCTCTTGCAAGAGTTGCATCTTCCAATGGCTACTCACATTTCTCTTTATTTTGCTAATTGGTATGCTGCAAATGCTTAATAAATGATTATTAAAGTGAGCAGTTCAATTGTTTAAATTCTTGTCACGCTCGCTTAGAATTGTTTATTAATATATGCCTAAGTGTTTGAATAAAAATAAGCATTAAGAATTTTTTATTGCCGTATTTGAAAGGTGAAAAGTTCTTGAAGTAAATTACTATTCTCGCAAAACAATTACTTGGAAAAGCGGGTCGGAAAGCAAAAATTGCGTGCCATGAATTATACAAAATTACGTTTTTCTTGTCATGATATACTATTATCATATGCTTTCGCTTACTCTGATATGCACTTTGCTACTTATTATCAATGTCAGCAAACTGTGATTTTGGGTAGTGTTCGCCGCCATTTTACTCGTGATTTACTTTCAACTATTCCTGTAACGTCATTTAAATAACATTGTCACTTTACCAAGTGAGTTATTTTAAATTGTTACTATAACTTCATTTAAATAACACGGCCACTTTACTTATGTGATATAATTCAACTTTTACTACGACTTTACTTCAATCTTTCACTTCGCTGATGCGATCTTATTAAACTATTTGTTATTTAACGTTTCTAAGCGACGTAACTGAGTATTCAAAATACTCGTACGGTCGAGGAAGCCTGTTCGTTGCTCCCAGTAACTCGCTGCAGCATCGACCACAGACGTGTCTACTCTGCATTATGTGTTTCAAATGGGAAGGTGTTTGTCCTTGAGCACTACTAGGTGAGCAACCAATCGGAGTCTTGCGGTGTTATGGTATTGTATTCCCGCTAAGTGGTGTGTGAGGAGCGCCAACCTAATCAATCTGTATGAAATACTATTCGTGCTAAGACAAAAATTCAGATTTTGCCAAAACTAATCCATAAGGAAGGTAGGGAGCAGTGTATTTAACATAACCGTAAAACCCCATATTTTTAGCTGAAATTGTTTTTCTAATACAAATAAATAAAGTAGATACCACTATAGTATAACAATGCATTGCCACATAAGCACTGTAATGAATATCATCTTTGGTTGGCATGTATGCGTGAACGCATATTTGAAATTACTCAGAGCTGATACGAAAATATTTGACATGACGTGGTAAAAGAAATATGTAGTTTGAATAAGCCAAGGTGTTTGTAAATTCGACGAGAGGAAACGATACACTTCCTGCTAGTCTGCCAGAACGTGTCTGGTCACATTATATCTTTGTTTATGAATGGTTCGTAATCTTTATTAATTCTAGAGAGTTCAAAGCAATATTATTCAGTTACTCTTCCATGAAAAAGTGTATCAACTGGATCAATGAGACGCGACCCACCTTACTCCTTACTACTACCAGAACAATCCAATTGAGTTAATGTGCGCTAAAATTATGTTCCAAACAGAAATAATATTTTTAAACTGACTGGCGTTGTACGACTTATTCACAGAGAAATTGATAGGAACACAACCAGACTGGAAAAACTGCGTGAAACATCAGATAAACTAGAATAAGATGTCATTTGGAAAGAAATAGCACGCAACGAGATTTTGAAGCATATCATCATAAATTTGCAGTACTCAGACTTGAAGACAATGACAATGACAATGACGAATTATCTGTTAACGTTAAGTAACATTCACAGATATATGGATGCACCACTGGCATTTTCGTTGTAAGTAATTCATAAATTCATAAACTATAGTTAATTTTAAACTAAATATTTAAAACATTTGCATAATATACGAATAGCCATGTTGCAAATGTGATTTCGACAACTGCGTTATTATAAAACTTTGGAAAATTCAGTTTGTCTTCCCTCACGTCTAGCGCCACAAACACTCGCAAGTGTGCGAGAGAAAGGGAGTATAAGAAGAGTGGGGATAACCAGGTGGCCACGATGAAGGCTCTAATGCAACAGATTCGCTACAGGCAAGAACTCTTCCCATTTGAAACCCATAATAGCAGTACTTACTCTCGTCACTTGTAGCGCTGCAGATTGGTTTTGCATTACAAACGGATTCAACAACTCGCGAGCACACGAGTTTATATATCTGCTAGAAGTTTCTACATATTATTATAGGGGGGATGGGAACTATGTATAATGAAAATTAATGTACACCTGGTGTTTAACTCAGATATTAACCTATGGCGTTTAGGTATCACAGCATCATTCTCCTGATTAGCTAGGGGCATAACCGATGCGTCACAATATTCTGAATTATTTTGTCATAAACTTAGGCGTTTAGAGATTTATCTCGTGCACATTGTCACGGTGGAGAGAATACTTGCTGCAGAGGGATTAAGAGTACATAGGTCACCTTATCCCATCATACCTTTGTTAGTTGCCGGCCCACGATAGTTAACCCTCAAGTAGTCGAGTAGACTAAATATATAGCCCGTATAAAATTTACTTTATGCATTATTTATAAATTTTCTAATAACCTTCTGGGATATTCCTCAATTTCTTTACAGTTTTTACTTGCATTAAAATTGAGATTTATGAATTGTTTCAAGATAACTTATATTAAATTTAAGTATACCATATGTCGTGTAAAATACACGGTAAACTCGTTTATAGTGCTCCTTTATATTTATGAATCGTATTAATCAAGTTAATAGTATTGAAAACAAGAATACCTGATACAGAATGTAATAAATGTTTACATTGCTCCAACAATCACTGAATGAATGTGTAGTAATAGTCTAAAAATATGACACAAGAACAACATTATTATTTAATTTGCAATTCTTCTTGTAGACACTCTTTACACACCACCGAGGAATGATTATTGCAAATGTTTCTTTGATACATTGTGAAACTTTTCCAGGTAGATTTGTCCTTGTTTTTTCCACATAAGTAGCACCTCCTTAAATTGTTGTCAGGCTGTGTGACTTGTGTTATGCGAACGTCTTCCATTCCGAGAAGAATCTTTGCACGCATTCTTAGTGAGACTGGTACAGTGTTTGCGGTTCTGCTCTTCTTGCTATTTGAGGCTTTATAAGCTCCCAGGACATTCTTTCAAGAAGCACGCGTCGTTTGATTTTCTTAAATTTCTGATTCACAGAAAAAATACACATGGCATTGATCGCACTGACGTGACCTTTCGCTTAGTAGCCATTTCAAAAATGTTCCATTAGTGGTCGCGCGGGCTACATATGTAGTCCAGCTGTGCGCGACTGAGTTTAATCGCAAATAACAAAAATACTGTCTCTCTAAAATGTATTATAGCCAAATAACCGTTTAAAAGCATTGCGTCAAGAAGCTACCAAAACCCCTAGAACCATAAAAGCAGAAGGAAATGAGCACTTGCAAAAATAAACTGGCTGGGCTATATATATATATATATATATATATATATATATATATATATATATATATATATATATATATATATATATAAGTAGTTATAAATGGTAGGTTCCAGCGCAGACCCAAAAGGGCAAGATGGCGGCCATGCGCAATCTGTATGTTTAGTGGATTTAGACAGTGTTTAGGTAGGCAGTCAATCCTCTTAATTTGCTGTAACTTATAATGCTGTGTCTTGAGGTGTTATCAGGGCTTGTCTTGAGCTGTGATCTGAGGCTCTAGGGTCAGGAGTTGCAGGTTTTCTTAGGTGAAGTCTGTTGGTATGGGATGTTAATAGCTGTAGGATTTAATGGTTAGCTCTTGTAGTATGATCTGCGGCTCTAGGGTTAAGAGTTGCAGGGTTTCTTAGGTAAAGACTGTTGGTCTGGGAGGTTAATAGCTATAGGACTTAGAGGTTAGGTCTTGAGGTATGATCTGGGGCTCTAGGGTTAAGGGTAGCAGGTTTTAACAGGTAGGGTTGCAGGTATGGAATATTAATAGCTGTAGGATTTAATGGTTAGCTCTTGTGCTATGATCTAGTGTAACGGGGGTTCCGGGGATGTTTGAATTAAATGTATTGATAGTAATTCTTCGATGACTGTGCTTGAACTCTCATGTATGAATATCGAGTCTAGGGTTTGATATCTATTACGTTCAGTGCTTCGATGTCTGTGCTTGAACTCTCATGTATGAATATCGAGTGTAGGGTTTGATATCTATTACGTTTAGTGTATGATATATGATGTAGTATCGTTAATCTTTAGATAAAAGAATATCGAGAGAATGATTAGGTATGTTTACTGGGAGAGATTTATGAAAATAAATGTAATAAGACATTCTGGTAAGGGGTGTTCCCTATGCAGAATCTCTCCTTGAGCTATTGTATCCAAGAGCGATGTAAAGGTTAAGAAAAGGTTAAATTCCATTCCCACATCGAGGTACGAGAAAATATAAATCTATTCCACATTGATGAAGTAGTAGTAGTTATAAATGGTAGGTTCCAGCGCAGACCCAAAAGGGCAAGATGGCGGCCATGCGCAATCTGTATGTTTAGTGGATTTAGACAGTGTTTAGGTAGGCAGTCAATCCTCTTAATTTGCTGTAACTTATAATGCTGTGTCTTGAGGTGTTATCAGGGCTTGTCTTGAGCTGTGATCTGAGGCTCTAGGGTCAGGAGTTGCAGGTTTTCTTAGGTGAAGTCTGTTGGTATGGGATGTTAATAGCTGTAGGATTTAATGGTTAGCTCTTGTAGTATGATCTGCGGCTCTAGGGTTAAGAGTTGCAGGGTTTCTTAGGTAAAGACTGTTGGTCTGGGAGGTTAATAGCTATAGGACTTAGAGGTTAGGTCTTGAGGTATGATCTGGGGCTCTAGGGTTAAGGGTAGCAGGTTTTAACAGGTAGGGTTGCAGGTATGGAAGATTAATAGCTGTAGGATTTAATGGTTAGCTCTTGTGCTATGATCTAGGGTAACGGGGGTTCCGGGGATGTTTGAATTAAATGTATTGATAGTAATTCTTCGATGACTGTGCTTGAACTCTCATGTATGAATATCGAGTCTAGGGTTTGATATCTATTACGTTCAGTGCTTCGATGTCTGTGCTTGAACTCTCATGTATGAATATCGAGTGTAGGGTTTGATATCTATTACGTTTAGTGTATGATATATGATGTAGTATCGTTAATCTTTAGATAAAAGAATATCGAGAGAATGATTAGGTATGTTTACTGGGAGAGATTTATGAAAATAAATGTAATAAGACATTCTGGTAAGGGGTGTTCCCTATGCAGAATCTCTCCTTGAGCTATTGTATCCAAGAGCGATGTAAAGGTTAAGAAAAGGTTAAATTCCATTCCCACATCGAGGTACGAGAAAATATAAATCTATTCCACATTGATGAAGTATAAGAATGGAAATGTAAATCTATGTGAGAGGGTCGCATGACAAAGAAATGTCCCCTCTAAGCATGATAAAAGTGGTACATAGCAAATGCAAATAAAAATAAAAGCACTACCCATCTCTTTAAGAATGATAAAAAAAATATTGAGAGAAAAGTATAAGAATGCAAATGTAAAGCTGTTTGAAAGGGGTTTCATGATAAAGGAACGCACCCTCTAAGCACGATAACTTAAAAAGAATATTCCCTCTAAGCATGATAAAAGTGGAACATAACATCGAAAATAAAATAAAAGCACTAACCATCTATTTAAAAATGATTAAGATAACGAGAGAAAAGTATCTCATCTTTAAGTAGATATGAGTAATACAAAACTGATCAGTCAATACGATAATATATATACGCAAGTAGGGGTCTATAGTGTAGATATCCTAACTATTCATGGCAAGGTATCACCCTCCATATAAAAAAATTGTCTAGAAAATCTCCCCTCAGTATTACGAATACTCCACTGAACGTCATCCCCCTTGGTATGTAGGTCAGAGAAAAAAAGAGTTAATCTCTCCAGACTGGTGACAGGGGTGATCAAAACATTCCTATTGCTGTAGCGAAGTCTAACTTTGTCAAATAACGTTAGGAAAAAAAAAGAATATATTTTAAAATTAAACGAATGAATCTATATATTTGTATGAATGATGAAACAATACTATGAATGTGTTAGTATACCAAATGTAAAAAAATCAAATGTTCAGAAAAATATATTTTGTACAAGTATGTGTGTGTAAAGAAATGTGTAATTATATCCCCCCCTCCAAGATGTAGGGAACGAATCACAGTTAGTGTGCGCACGCAACATGGTGTTTGGGAAGGAGAGATACGGTTGGAGGGGGTGTAAAAAATGATGAACCTATATAAAGTTTAAACTATGATAATAAAGTTACTAGTAATATGTTTTAACTCATAACGTAGTCACAACAACTTTAAAGTCATAGTGTAATATGTAGACAGTAACAGCTCTCCCGGAAGGAGGAGGCGGAGCCTCTCTCAATAAATACCCCGGCACGGATGTGTTAGGAGGCAGTCGATTCTCTGGAAATATGGATCCTACAGGTAAGATAGAAAAGTTGTATATTGTATTTCATTTTTTATCTCTGTTTACGAAGAGTGTTGAAGTAATAGTGATTCGTTTGTGCTTATATGTTTGTTTCAGATCATGAGATGCTCCAGCTAAATCAACTAGCTGAAGGTGGAACACATCTTCCCACAAAGAAACTACGTGAATTAGACCAGTCCGTTCAACACATCATTCGATCCGTCAAAACCGTGAAGACCAGATATGGTGAACGGGTTGTCGTCGAAACATCAGAATTCCAAGTCTTCCTCCCGGAGAGATTCAAACACATGACCGCAGCGCAGAAAGATCTACTAAATCGTGGTGACTGCATACTCCAATACCATGGCGAGGAAACACTAGAAAGTGGTTTCAAACGACATAAATTGTCTTTTTTAAGCAGCCCGTAATGTCGTCAAAAGGTGAGTACAATTATTGAATAAAATTTCATAAAAAAAGTGATAATGTAGTTACTTGCATGTAAATGTGAAATCGTACATGTTGTATTAGAACTTAAAGTGTTAATTATCGCACGTCATGTAGTATTAGTAATTGAATGTAGTTACTTGCATGTACGTACATGTTGAATTAGAACTTAAAGTGTTAATTATCGCACGTCATGTAGTAGTAGTAATTGAGAGTGAACGTTGTAGGGTTAATTTTCATGTGTAATAATTACGTACATGTGAATATCGTAGTTCAGTTACGTTATTTCACATGCATGTTAGTTACGTTTGTTTGTTACACGTAAAAGTAACGTTGTAGGTGAAAAAAGAACGTTAATTTATATGTGTAAAACGTACATGTGAATATCGTAGTTCAGTTACGGTATTTTACATCTATATGGTTTACGTTGTGTGTTTTTATCATTTATGTAAGGGAGAGAGCATTACGTAAAACAGTTACATACTATCTGAATATTGTAGTTACGTGATGATAGCAATAATTGTAAAAATACATAATCATTATGTAACTATTTTCATATGTAAAAGTTACATGCATGTTACGTTCTACGTAAAGTATAGAGTTTACGTAAAATTGAGATTCATACATGTAAAAGTTATTAACATGTATGTTATTTCTGTTACCACCTTACATACATGTAAATCAATGTTCCCGTATGTAAAGTTAATCGAATGTTGTAATTGCATTTTTCAGAAACGGCGACAAGATGCTCCGATACTGCCACTGGACAACCCTCGATTCAGCAAGAGGAAACCTGTTCGAACGTGACCCAGGCTGAACGATTACGATGTATACACAGTGAGTCAGCATTCAAAAACAGATTATGTACCTACGAAATTCACAACTGTGTTAATATACTTGACCCCGTTATATTCTTAGCAGAATGCAAACCTTTAATTTTGAATGAAATTGATAAGGGCTTAAACATGTATAAATCAGGTCTTAAGATAGGATCCTGTTTATCCTGTCAATATGTCATAATATCACAAGAGAGCGATAATATTCATACATTTAACTTTAACAGTAAACTTGAGGTGATATTGCAATCTACAGATAAATCTATATGGTATGAAGAGAAGATTGTACAACCTATACTAGATCATATGGATAATTTTGAATCGCGTACCAGTTCAAAAGCTTTATACAGTATTGAGAAATTAACAATATATGTGACACAATACGATTCATTGAATGCAGGGATGTATACTGAATTACCCGACTTTATAAAATCGAAGAGAGCTGTTATTAACATTCGTAATACCGATAAATATTGCTTTGCATATTGTCTGTTAGCATCCAAATACCCAGTAGAACGTAACAAGAATCGACCCACCTCCTATAAAAGATATGATTTTCGTAACGAATTTAACTTTGAGAATATAACATTCCCCGTATCATTGAAAGATGTAGAAAAATTCGAGAATCAAAATTCAAATATTTCAATAACGATATACGGTGTTGAAAATAAATCGATTATTCTCTTATATCAACCAAGAGAGATAAAATCACATCATGTTAATCTTTTAATGTATAAAAGACATTATTGTCTGATAACAGACTTGTCACGTTTGCTAGGAAAGCAGCTAACGAAACATAATGGGCGAAAATGGTTATGTAACAATTGTAACTTGTATTTCACATCAGAATCACGTTTAAATAGCCATAAAAAGAGGTGTATGATGAATCAAATTATCAGAATGCCCGAGGCTGGTAAAACTGATCTCGTTGAATTTAACGCATATTCGAAATGTCTAAAAGTTCCATTCGTGGTTTATGCAGACATAGAATGTATCTTACGTAAGGTAGATTCGTGTCAAGATGTATCGAGTAAAAGCTGGACACGTAGCATTCATAAACATGAAGCGTATGCAATTGTATTACATTTGGTCTGTAGTTATGATAAAAATTTAACACGTTTCAAATCATTTGAAGGTCCATATGCAATTGAAAATTTTCTTAAAGAATTAACGTTAATTGCAAATCAGGTCATTAATATATTTGCTAATAAAATTGAAATAAGTATGAGAGATGTGGATGAGCTAGAATATCAAAATGCAACACGATGTCACATATGCAAACGTGAATTTCTTAACTCGTGTATAAAGGTTCGTGATCATTGTCATTTGACTGGAAGTTACGTTGGCCCAGCTCATAAGTACTGCAATTTAAATAGGAAAATGCCAGGATTCATACCAATATTCTTTCATTGCTTGTCAAAATACGATGCTCATTTCATAGTAAAGAAACTAGGTTACGATACGGAACCTATCAACTGTATTGCACAAACTTCTGAAAATTACTTATCCTTTAGCAAAAGATATACAAATTCGAATGGAATGAGTATATATCTAAGATTTCTGGATAGCTATCGTTTTTTGGATTCAAAACTTAGTAACCTTTCGGATATGTTAGAAGCAGATGATTTTCATTATACCAATAATATGTACACGAATCCTTTGCATAGACAACTGATGAAACGTAAAGGTGTCTTCCCGTACACGTATGTGGATTCTATAGAAAAATTATACGAGAATAGTCTACCATCCAAACATCAGTTTGATCATGTAAGCGATGAGGATTATAGTCATGCTAGAACGGTATGGAATGAATTCAATGTTAAAAATCTGGGTGAATATTTAAATATATATCTTAAGTGCGATACATTAATACTAACGGACGTGTTTGAACGCTTCCGTGAATTAAGTATCGGTTTGTACGGACTCGACCCGTGTCAGTATTACACACTTCCCGGGTTAGCCTATGATGCAATGTTAAGAACGACTGGTGTACAGATTTCATTATTAACAGATAAGACTATGCTAGATTTCTTCGAAAAAGGAATACGAGGTGGAATTTGCACTGTGTCCAAACGGTATGCAAAGGCGAATAACAGATACATGACTAGCTATGATAACACTCAACTAACTAATTATTTAATGTACGTTGACTGCAATTCTCTATATAGTTATACAATGGAAAATAATAGCTTACCATACACTGATATAAGGTGGCTAACTGATGCTGAAATTAAATCAATAGATTTTATGTCTATTACAAGTGATTCTGACGTGGGATATGTGTTGGAAGTAGACTTTAAATACCCACAGGAACTTCATGATATACAAAATGATTTGCCATTATGCCCTTTGAATGAAATCGCGCCTGGTGATAAGTATACAAAATTGCTAACAACATTGAATGATAAAAATAAATACGTATTACATTATCTCAATTTTCAACAATGTGTTAAACTTGGTTTGATTCCATCGCGTATACATAGAGTAATAGGTTACAAACAATCTAACTGGATAAATCCTTACATTGAACTCAACGTTCGTAAACGTATTGAAGATAAGACGAAATTTGGTCAAAATCTATGGAAGTTAATGAATAATTGTGTTTATGGAAAATTTATAGAGAATGTAAAACGTTATAATTCATTTCATTTAGCTACCAGCTGGAAACGAGCGCGTAAATTGTTAGCTCGACAGACATGTATAAGGTACGTGATTTTTGATGAAAATTTAATAGGTATAGAATTGGTCAGAGATGAAATATTGATGAATAAGCCAATATACATAGGACAAGCAATCCTGGATCTATCCAAACATAAAATGTATGATTTTTATTATGAAATTCTGAAGAAAAAATTGAAAGATGTAACTTTAATCTATACGGACACGGATGCTTTTCTCTTTGAATCTAGCTGCGATATATATGAATTTATTAAAACCAATATACATTTATTCGATACATCGAATTATCCAATGGATAATGTGTATGGTATTCCGTTAGCAAATAAGAAAATTTCAGGATTATTCAAGGATGAGCTAGCCGGTAGAGTGATGACTGAATATGTAGGGCTGAAATCGAAATTATATAGTTATCGATATGATACTGAAGTGATTAAAAAATCAAAAGGTGTAACAAAAGATTCGATGAGATTCATAACCTTTGAACAATATCTCTCATGTATTACACATCCTGACACTATACATCGAAGCATGCAGACATGTTTCAGAAGTTATAAACATGATGTTCATACTATTGAATCTAATAAGATAGCTTTAAGTGGTATCGATACAAAACGATACATTCCCAATAATTCATTTTCAACATTAGCATGGGGACATTATGCTATAGAAAATTGTCAAGTGTAAATTTCTTTTTCTTTTCTCAATAAAGCATAGATTCAACTGAGTTAAAAGGTATTACTAGGCCACGATAATAACATATTACTGTATTTCAAAAAATAAAATAATTGAGTTTCAAGTATAATTGTAAAGTGTGTTACAACTGAGTTAAAAGGTATTACTAGGCACATGATAATAACATATTACTGTATTTCAAAAAACGAAATAATTGAGTTTCAAGTATATTTGTAAAGTGTGTTACTAATTACATGATAATAACATATTTACTTCATTTGAAAGATAACGTGTTGCTTTTTTTTTCATGTTTATGTTAGGGGTGAAGGAATATTTTTTCCTATTCATGTCGTTTTGAAATGTTAGATAGCAGAAATCAATGAAATGTTAATTCAACTATAATCATGTATGATTTTTTATTAAAATATATTTACTAATTATATCAAAATGTTATTATCATGTCTCCGTTAAGGGGTGAGGGGAGATTTATATATATCAATGTGAACTAGCATGTACAAAGGCTCTTATTTCAGCTATAATCATGTATGATGTTTGTTTAACGTATATTACTAATTACTTCAAATTGTAATTATCATGTTTACGTTAAGGGTAGGTGAATTTATATATACTCAATGTGAACTAGCATGTACGTTATGTTAAAATCTCTACAATTAAATGTTAATTCAACTATAATCATGTATGATTTTTTTTTTTTTTTAAAGTATAAAAATGTTATTATCATGTTTAAGTTAAGGAGATGTGAATTAGCAGTTACAGAAGATTTTTAAAAAAGTATAAAAATGTTATTATCATGTTTAAGTTAAGGAGATGTGAATTAGCAGTTACAGAAGATGTCAGGAATCAATGTGAACAAAAAAAAAAAATCAAACACAATATATCATTAAAATTATATTTCTTTATTGAGTTGTGTGTTTTTTTTTTTATTTATACAATGTCCACCTCATTAATCCATTCACGGGTAGGAAATCCTAACCATTTCACCAGAATCCTATCACCACGACGTCTGATGATCCTTTCAACTAAATACGTGTCTGGATATTGAGTTTTCTGTAATTCATAACCGTAGAATGCTCCTTCAATCAGTTTACCCTCCAGATCCTCGATGAGATAGGTCAATGGATGTGTCCTTTGCACTGTACGTATCCTAAAGACTTCAACACTCCAATTTGGTAGATAACCTTTCTCCATAACACCTTTATGCTTAGAAATCCTCACGTAGTCACCAACACGATGAAGCCTAGATCTTCGCTTCTCACGCAGACTTCTATCATATTTGTAGACGCTGAGCAGGAGAGAATTATCACGAACTTCTACAGGCTTCATACGAATCGTTCGATGGTAAGTATTATTGTAGGTATGAATAATTCTAGGTAGTATGTTTATCCATTGATATGAGCCTTGAACAATAAATTCCTTATGCAAAATCAGTTTGATCGTTCTTATTAAACGTTCCACTGCAGCAGCCTTAACGTGTGTGAATGTACTGTAATGATTAATATTATTACGATTCATTAGTTCGCGGAAATGTTTATTGTAAAACTCCCTTCCTTTATCAGATTGAACATTCTTCGGAAACGATTCCATTTCATTCAATATCTCCTCCATAGCAGTCGAAACGTTAATACCACTTTTATCACGTAATGGTCGTGCATAAGCCATCTTGGAATAAAAATTGCATGCAAGAAGAATATACTTATAATTCCTATTGTCTCTTGCATAATTAGACATGTCCATAAGATCTATTTGTACTAAATCGTTCATTCCTTTGCTTATGATCTTACGACGTAAAAATCGTCTTCTAGCTGGTGCATGTAACTCGGTTGCAATGCGACGTTTTATCATGCTATAATTTTTGATGTTTTAAGTTCTGTAATAATTTCTTCTATCTCGGGTGAGTGATTCAAATTACCTGCATCCCTCGACGCAACCAATAATCTTAATCTGTTTATTATTTCATTCGGATCGTTCCAGTAGACGTAATCTAATTTTCTCTGCGGTACATGTTCTTTCCAACGTAAACCAAATCCAGTTCGATTACTAACAAGGTCACGAATGATATGACGATACTTGAACCCTCGATTTGCTCTTAAACGTCCATCTCTTGAATAACCGTGTCTGTAAACTTGAGTATTCTGTAAGATTTGCGAATACACGTCTAAATCATCATCTGTGTACGATGTCTTGCGAGGTAAACGTTTAAATAATAATTCATATAAGCCTGCTGTGGGTTCATACGTTTCTGTTCCTATCTGAACACCATCAGATTTAAACACAACTGTCTTGTTACCCAATTTATACTCATTATCCTCGTAACGTATGCCGTAAGTATTGTCCATGTCACTCGAACTGGCAGTTCGAACCTTGTGTAGATACTTTGACACGAGATCAGATCCGTTAGCATCATCTGTAGTTTCGTCGTCGTTGTTGTCTTGGTGTGCTTTCGCTATTACTTTCAATGGTTCGGTTACAGGTTGAAGAACTTCAGACATGACTCGTTGCGTTTCGAATTTCATTCCTTTGAGAGAACGTAACTTTTCTCTTATTGCCCTACTGTGACGGGCAATGGATTCCTTAAGTCTTATAGCTTCAGCATCCATATCGAAATGAATGTATAATTAATCAGCTACTGCTAATTTATATGAAACTATCAGTTCTATACTTAATATATGACCATCTTTAGCACGTCCGACTGGCGCTGTAAACGATAGAATATCGCCAGTTTCAACTCTTACAGGATATCTTTCAACTAATCTTCCGTTTATTGCAAACAATGTATCATTTACAGCATGCGGATGTACCGATGATACGATGGAACACGAGAGTACACTTCCATTTCCAGGAACTTTATAGTATTCGAGTCCCGATGTTAACGTATACCTTAAAGAGGGACCTCGAAACGGACGTGTTTGCAATGAAATTATGAGTTGTGCTTTCAATTGTTGTAACATAGTGTTTACAACATTTCTCATTCGTGTTTTCATAGTATGAATATCATTATTTATAGTGATTAATTTATTATCAAGTTCCGTTTGTCGTGCGGTTAGTTCTTTCACTTCTTTTTCTACAGCTGTAGTAATAGTCTCGCTAGCGGAGGTGATTGTTCTAGTTAACTGACTTTGTAATTCATTCTGTTTCCGTGTAATAGTATCGACAATGTTTGTTATAGTCTCAGTTAAACCCGTTTGCAATTCATTATGTTTCTGTATAAAGAAATGATTAACATAACTCATGGTGACTGCATCCCTATCATCTATCGGGTCGGCTAAATCCTTCAATCTCTTCATTCGAAATGATAGAGTTTCATTAGAGTCGTGAATTGGAATCCTATCATCTACATATTTTTTATTAGGAACGTCGTGTTCGTGAAGGGGGTCCAACAGCGTTTTCATTCTTATACCATCTATAATGACATTATTTTCGGAATCACGTTTAAATGCATATTTACTTAAGTACTCCATTAAATTGTTGTATTGGATGTCGAGCGATTTTTGTATGTGATCCCTAAGCATAGCTTCAAACTCGCCCATACGCTGATACGAGGTCTGCTCGCTGAAGATCTGCATTCGATTCTCGACGTCAGCCGTATGCGTATCCACATAACGTTTAGTCGATGCATCGTCACCTTCTTCAGGGTCGTGAATATTGCACAACCGCTTTCCCTTGAATCGATAGTTTCCCGATCCATCTCTAGTTATGATATATCGATTGAACACACCCCTAGAGGGTATGATTCTTCGGGATCCGAACCTGTCGATACTCATTGCTTAAGTGATGGATTATTCTATTTATTCATTCTGATAAAGCGATCAAAACCGTGACGGTAGCGTCCCTCGTTCAGTGGATATTCTGGTACTATAACAACAAAGGATCGTTCATCACTCTCCCATATATGTTTACACATATTCTTAAATTCATCATAGGACATATCGGTATTTACATAATCTTCGTATATATGTTTTAAATTGAGATTATCCTGTCTAAAGAATATAATCATATTTGCATTATCTCTAATTAAATGTTTAGGTACTTTAGCATATGATTGTGCTAAATATATAGCATCGACATTACGATGTCTACCCATACTGTAATATGAAGCTATCTTACCCTGTTTTTCATTTTATCACATCATCAAATACGAATATCGAATTTTCTCTAGCATCCGACGTTTGAATTACTTTATCACCATCATCGAACGTAAATACACCTATATCGGGTATAGTTTTCAGTAACCTGAGTAAATATCGATATTTAGGTTGTTGCAACGATTTCGAGTATATGTAGAGGTTTTCGAATCTCAGACCATTCTAGTGAATAAGCAGGTTGAGTAAAACGTTCGTTTTTCCAGCATTTGAACTGCCAAGTATGAGCGCTCTAACGTTACTCGGAAACAACGTACCGTGTCGTCCTTTGCGAATGTCATCCTCGAAATCTAACACCTGTATGGGTAGCGTACACTTTTGCTTTACTATCTCCATATCGCGACTAATACTTATAAAGCATAAGTTTTGTCTTTTATTTCGTTCGTGATAAGGGCAATCTATGTCTTTACTGGATTTAGCCAATCGTCATAGGAATCGTATACTTATAAAGCGCACGTTTTGCCTTTTTTATTTCATAGTGAGACATGCGCTCTACACGTGCACGCAAAGGTTCGGGAATTCTTAATTCCTTGATTAATTCATTACCATTTGAGGCACATTTACCGGGTTATCGTTTCTGCGGTCCCGGAACGAAACTACATAAACGCTTGCAGAGAGGTGACTTACCGGTGAACGGGTTAGATTCAGCGTGTCTCGATCACGATCGGGCTTACGCAGAGAGTACTGATACAGAATCTCGTCGTCTAGCCGATAAGGTGTTGGTAGAGAAAGCTTGGAGACGTGTAAAGTCTGCCGACGCTTCTTTGGGCGAACGACTTGCAGCTCGACTTGTGACTACACTTATGAAGGGTAAATTGGCAGCGGGCGCTGGCATGCGTAAACGTCGTAACAAGAGAGGTGGTTTCTTACCTTTGCTACCACTTTTAGCAGCTCTAGGTGCAGCAGGTGGTCTAGCTGGAGGTGCTGCTCAGATTGCTACGGCTGTCAATAAGAAACGTTCGGATGCAAAACAACTTGCGGAATTAACACGTCACAACGAGCGCATGGAATCTTTGGCTCAGGGCAAAGGTCTTCGCCGTAAGAGACGTCGTAAGGGTAGAGGATTATATCTTCGATCAAAAAACTCGGGGCGAGGCCTATATTTATCCCGGAAAAAGCCCTGAGTGCTAACGAGATCGATTCGTATGCACGACGTCTACGCATTCCACATTTTAGAGGTGTCTACATGATCGATAAACTACCTCCACATCCTCGATACTATGAGAGAATAGTAGTGAATCTGGATACATCAAATAACCCTGGTACACATTGGGTTGCTGTACGTAAGGATGGTGACGTTGCCTACTACTTTGACAGTTTCGGCGATCTGAGACCTCCGGAAGAGATAGAAACGTACCTTTAGGGTGTCAAGCTCCTATATAATACGACGAGATTTCAAGAATTCGATTCTGTGATTTGCGGTCACTTGTGCCTTCAGTTTCTCCTCGATGAGTTACACGATCACCGTGAGTGGTAGTGATACCAGCTTCTCTACATTTCTAAATCCACCATTACATCTGGATCCTAACGGACATTACGAGATAGCTCTATTGAATTTTGAGACTTTTTACTCAATTCCGAATGTGGACGAGAGTAATAATCTATTCCATTACGTTCGCGATGGAAAAGTCGAACGTATAGTAATTCCACCGGGTACTTATGAATTGGATGATATCGCCAGATTGATCAAGGATGCTCTCGACATCGGTGACGACTTTATTCTACGTGCTAATAATAACACCATGAAATCAGAAATTCAATCTCCCTATATTATCGACTTTAGTCGTGAGAGATCTATTGCTTCACTTCTCGGTTTCACCTCTAAACAGAGGGTACCGGCAAACGTGCTGACCGAGTCTAATGATTTGGTTAACATATTCAAAGTCAGCATCATACGTATCGAGTGTAGTCTTGCAACGGGATCTTTCATCAATGGTAAAAGTGGTCATTCTCTGTATGAATTTTTCCCATCGGTACCTCCAGGTTATCATATTTCGCAGGAACCATCAAGTCCTATATATTTACCAATCATCGATACGAATCTCATTGATCATCTCGACATTAGAGTGGTAGACCAGAACGGCGATAAGTTAGATTTCAGGAACGAAACCATCACTGTACGATTGCACATACGTCGTAATGGGTATAAGTTTTAAGAGACGATGCTATATTAAAAAACATCTCTCGAGATTGATCTCTACTCGATCATCGACCCGCAAGCTAATCACATCGTCTAATCGAAGATTTCTCGCTAACTTAGGCTTCAAGGTTCTATGATGGATGTGTTGGACGTGACCGGGATTCCGACCTTTGATGATAAGATCAGTAAGGAGGAAGAACATGTATTCCTACCGTACAATACGTCAGCTCTCGATGTGAACGATGAAATTAGAATTCCATGTCAAGCTGAAGATTTGTACACGCTTCCTAGTAGAAGTTATCTCTACATTGAGGGGACTCTCACTAAACCCGACGGCACCGTTGCCACATCGAAATTGAGTAACAATGCTATGGCATTCCTATTCGATGAGATTCGTCTGGATATGAATGGAACGACTATTGATAGAACTAGGAATCCGGGCATTTCATCAACGATGCGTAACTATGCTGCACTGAATGAACTGGAATCGAATCGTTTACTAAATGCTGGATGGATCTATCCTGGAGGTGTGGTAGACATCGTGAATACATCGAATGGTATCTTCAATGCTATCGTTCCTCTTTCGATGTTGCTGGGTTTCGCCGACGATCACAAGGAGGTCATACTTAATAGCAAGTTTGAACTTATTCTCATTAGATCTAAGGATTCTAATAATTGTATCATTGGAAACGATCCTACAACCATACAACTAACTAGACTCGAATGGAGGATGCCTGTACTTCGACTTTCAGATTCTGAACGAGTTGATAAACTCGTCAAATCGGATAAACCTCTACACGTCGCATTTCGAACCTTGGACCTTCACACTCAACCTGCTGTACCTCAAACTAAAGCGTTCACATGGAACATTGCAACCACGACTAAACTTGAAAAACCACGTTTCGTCATAGTCGGTGCACAAGTGGATAGATTGAATCATCTCGCTAAGGATGCTTCTCTATTTGATAATTGTAATATCACCAATCTGAAACTTTATCTCAACAGTGAATCTTACCCCTATCACGATATGAATTTGGATTTCGCCAATTCGAAATTTGCATCTCTGTATGATCAATATTCCAAATTTCAATCATCCTACTATGGAAAGGAGAATTACCCTCTTTTGAAAAGGAACGACTTTCTGAAATATGCACCGCTATTCGTCATCGATTGCTCTCATCAACCTGAGGATACTGTGACGGGGGCAGTGAATGTCAGATTGGAAGTTCAATCATCGTCAAATTTTCCTGCACAAACTTCATTATTCTGTTTAATTATTCATGATAAATTATTCACTTATAAACCACTAACTCATGTTGTACAATCTATCATATAGGTGTAATAAATAAAACATTACAAATTCAAATTATCTTTTTATTGACTTTAACATACATCTCCAATATCCTCTTCCTTGCACTCCTGCTTTTTGCATCATATGAACATAATGATTTATGAATATCATACAACTGATATAAATTTCTTTCAATATATGGAATTAGTCTTTTAAGTCCATTGAATGCAGTACTATTCAGATTTATACTGCCCACATTTAAACATGTATTCACAAACGTTATTTCTTGCATCTTATTCATGCATAACATTATATTAAATGCATATATTATATTTTCACTGTACGGTGCACATGGATGCTTCCCATCTTTCAGATACGTGTCCAAAACACACAAATTTGACATTATTACCTCCCAATCCTCTTTTGTAATATACACAAACGTATCGTCATGTGTGTCTTTAATGTAAAGTGATGGGAGTTCATTGTATAATCCTATGTTCACACGAAAGTCAATGCTGATGGAGATGTCGTTATCGTTCATGCACACACTATTTACCATCACTCGCAACTTCCTCCTCTACTTCTTCTGCGAAGGGTGTGAAGGGTTCGAACATCATTATGATGAAACTGTCTTGATCGAACGTCTTCTTGGCTTTGACGATTCTCGGTTTGCAGTTCGTCTTCTTCTTTTTCTTGTCTCCTTTCTTACTGGATCTGCGGACATACACGAACTGTCTCAACATCGTGAATATTTAATACACTTGTTAACGTAAAACTCTTATTATTTTATACTCACTTTTCTATGACTTCCTCCTCGGGTTTCGATGTACCGATATCATTAAACGGACGATCATTGTACGGACCGCACACATCTTCACCTTGATCCTGTTCGGACTGGCATGCCACATCTTCACTTTGGGCTTTACTGAAATAAACATATTTATCATTAGTTATCTAACACATAACAACACTTTCACGTTAACACACAATTATAATTCTACTTACCCGAGGTACACTTTACAATTCTTTCCGCATTGAGCATAAGATGTGATCGAATCATGATGGGAAGGATTCTTGCAAATCACTTGATGCATCTTTCCATCACACGTTTCATCGTGGTGCTCAACCCAATGCTTTTGCAAATCTTCGAAATTGCGTAGATTCTCCCAGAATCTGGTATCACTTTCAATGATAGGTGTTGTTGTTCCACTCATCTTGACGTTGCGATGTGAAGTGAGAATGCATTCGTTCCCGAGTGAGCAGATGGGTGATGAAACGTGATCATACCTGTCTCCCCCCTCCCCATCCTATCGTCGATTGTACTTAACGGACGGAGGGTTTGTGTGAAGTGAGGACACGTTCGTTCCCGAGCTGGCGGGACAGGGTGAGACCTGTTAATTCGGATTTACTCACATATGCACAAATCTTGAGGAATGACAACACGTCATCACCCTTATACTTCAATGTGGAATAGATTTATATTTTCTCGTACCTCGATGTGGGAATGGAATTTAACCTTTTCTTAACCTTTACATCGCTCTTGGATACAATAGCTCAAGGAGAGATTCTGCATAGGGAACACCCCTTACCAGAATGTCTTATTACATTTATTTTCATAAATCTCTCCCAGTAAACATACCTAATCATTCTCTCGATATTCTTTTATCTAAAGATTAACGATACTACATCATATATCATACACTAAACGTAATAGATATCAAACCCTACACTCGATATTCATACATGAGAGTTCAAGCACAGACATCGAAGCACTGAACGTAATAGATATCAAACCCTAGACTCGATATTCATACATGAGAGTTCAAGCACAGTCATCGAAGAATTACTATCAATACATTTAATTCAAACATCCCCGGAACCCCCGTTACCCTAGATCATAGCACAAGAGCTAACCATTAAATCCTACAGCTATTAATCTTCCATACCTGCAACCCTACCTGTTAAAACCTGCTACCCTTAACCCTAGAGCCCCAGATCATACCTCAAGACCTAACCTCTAAGTCCTATAGCTATTAACCTCCCAGACCAACAGTCTTTACCTAAGAAACCCTGCAACTCTTAACCCTAGAGCCGCAGATCATACTACAAGAGCTAACCATTAAATCCTACAGCTATTAACATCCCATACCAACAGACTTCACCTAAGAAAACCTGCAACTCCTGACCCTAGAGCCTCAGATCACAGCTCAAGACAAGCCCTGATAACACCTCAAGACACAGCATTATAAGTTACAGCAAATTAAGAGGATTGACTGCCTACCTAAACACTGTCTAAATCCACTAAACATACAGATTGCGCATGGCCGCCATCTTGCCCTTTTGGGTCTGCGCTGGAACCTACCATTTATAACTACTTATATATATATATATATATATATATATATATATATATATATATAGCCCACGCGACTACTCGAGGGTTAAGGGTCGTTCAAGGATAATCTTCGATGTATGCCGCTTTTGGTCCGAGACGCTTTCATTTAAAAGTTCGAGATTTACGGACTCGAGGAGCTTCTCTTGACCCGCGAGTTGCACAAGAGAGTGATCAAGCGAGCCAGTCTGTCAGTTAATAGGAGTTTTTCTGTGAGAACTGTAAGGCCGCGAAGTCTTCATTGTGTGAGAACAGCGTAAGCTTTTTTAGCTTGAGTGTGTGAAACAGAGGCTTAAGTAAACATTAATGCTGCTTTAATCTATAGGCACCAATGGTGTTTATTCTGGCCATTAGTAAAAGTAAAACTGTGCTAACGGTTTATCTGACAAATAAATTGACTTCAACACAACTGGCGTTTTCATTTGGCCACAATAAATTAAAGTAAACATTCATGTCCTTAAAACATCACTGTAAACATTTGTATTTGAGCTTAGAGGAATCTCGGTAGCATAAATTGCCAGCATTTTCCCCTGCAATGTGTGCATGTGTGTATATGTGTGTATGTGTTCCAACACTCCCCATATGACAACCCTAACCTTCGGGGTAACCTCGCCCCACCAGGTGATGTCTGGATCCACTTTTCAGGTGGAAGCAACCAGAGGGCGTTGTCCATTACTTCCAATGATAGGGTGATAGTGAAGATGACGGTGAGGTGAGTGGACGTACAGCTTTTACCGTGGACTCCGAATAAGTTGGGCATAAGGGACATTTCACATATGCTAGACCGGACATGAAGGTGTGGATAGGGGCGACTTAAAATCGACAACCCCAGAGCCGGGAATCGAATTCGGAGCCGCGAACGAAACCACTGAGCTACTCTGGCGCCCTCTGTGTAATATAATTTCTTGTGTTTCCCTGTCTTGAATTTTGACAAACTTTTGTTTATTATCTTCATTAGTTTATTTCAATACCATCTTTTGAAAACTCCTTGTTTATTCAAGTGATATACTGAATTATTAATTTATGAGATTTAAAAGTGTTTGCACTTTTTCACATATTTATAATATTTAAGACGTAAATATTTCCTACATTTCAATATAGGAGTGTGATACCAGACTTATTACCGGCAAACGACTTCAGTATGGCTAAAGCAGATGAATTAGAAAACTTTCGCAAAGCGTTCCAGGACGCTTGAAAGTCAAAAATAATCGTAGGACAGCTCTAAAAACTGGAAATAAAATTTAAATTCCTAATATTTAGTAAGTCACTGAGAAAAACTTTATCACTTGCGAATTAGCAACTTGGGATTGTGCAACATTAAGCAGGTACGTTGGTAGGAAGACATAATGTAAGTGGAAAATAAATTGATAAATACAATTTGGAAACCTTTGGTGACTGGCGAAAGTTTTGCACATACGAGATTAAATTTATGTAAAGGGCCATCAGTTCTAGTGTATTCATTAACTTAAAGCTTTTGTGTAAAATGAAATGTTTTGTCGCCGCATTTTTTGTTATTTTATGGAAAATCAAGTGCTCTGCAAAATAGTGCGATAAGCTTTGTATGCTTGAATATCGTTTTTTAGGTCTATAAAATAGAGTGAATCGACAACATAAAAGTGCGTGTCAAAATGATGTTTATTGTTTACTTAACAGTATTTCTTTCATTTCTGAAACAACAGAGTGTAAGAGTACAAAAATAAATAGTCTTTCGCAGAGCACACAACTCCCTGCAACATGGAGTAAAATACATTGATGAAACTTTTCGCTTTGTACGAAAAGCTTTCACATATAAAAAGAAAAAAGTAAATAAATAAACAAAAAAAATGAAACAAGTGAAATACAACTTGTGGATTAACACATTAGATCGAATAGAAATGAAATTGTAGTACAGAGATCTAAGAAATCTGTAGCTGTAGTCTACATAAACATGCAAAATTGGTTAAATACAAATGAAGTAATATACATAGGATACTAAGAGATCAAATAATTTGATGAAAAGTTAATAATCTAATTTCGTTATACACGTATGAGATTTCTATTTCCGATGTTACTCTTGTCAAAATTTTCGATAGGAAACTCATGATCTCGATTTTAGGTTCTCCTTCAAAAGGAATTTAACTCAGGGTTAATAGGTTGATAAACATTCAAATGTGGCCTTGTCCAATTAATTTAAAATTCACCAGAATTTCCCACATGTCAATGGTGAAATTTAAGGAAAAGTCCTCGTGGATTGCTTCATAATATTTGCAGTTTTTCTTTATTTTTAGATTGACTTTGCATATATGTATTACAGATTTCTTAATAATACAATTCCGTTTATGCATATTGTCACGAGCAATTATTGCGATAGCGCGGTCGGCGTGCACAAAGGGACAGACAGTGCAGCGCGCAGATAAAAGGCTAGCCGAAACAGATAAAGATAGATAACTGGAAGACAGTCTTTCTAGTACCGTCTTGTTTGTTAGAGAACATTCCACAAACTTCTGGAACCATGAATGGACGTATAAAAGGAAGCCGCGGTTAGTTGAGTAGACAGTCGTAATTGAAATCGTGCAGCTGTGATTTGAAAGTGAACTCTTCTGTTTATTTACGTGTGCAGAAGTGATGAGACATTGTGTTGGTTTATGTTATCTCATATTGCTGCCAGGGGTGTACAGTGTGTTTCTATGGAAATAAAGAGCATTTTGAATTTCTGCAACTTGGACTTTTAATTCTACGAAACTACGAAGTCACAATATGTATGCATGCAATTTGAAAATTAGGAAAAATATTTTTCTTTAAATTTTTAGCATATATGTTTATACTCTCACCTATCAGGCAAAGCGTTTGATTTTTTAGAAATAGAATTTAAAAATGGAAATATTTTGTGTGTTTGGTTTTTCAATAACATATAGTTTTTGATTTCTTGTTTTGCACCCTATTTGTTCAACCTGCAGATTTTAGTATTTAATATGTTCATCTTACCGTGGTTTTTGATTTGTGCATGATATCTATATACGTTCCTTGGTGAAAGGGAAAAGATGATGATGGCGACGACGACGACGACGACACAGTTGGCACTACAGGTCATGTAGGTTATTGGTCTCCCTAACCATCCTCTTAAATTCTACTCGGTCCTCTGCTTTTCTTCTCCAGCCTTTAACCCCCAACTTTCTCAAGTTATCTTCTACATCATCTACCCATTTTTCCGGGATCTTCCTTTTCTCCATCTGCCATCACACTTTCATATGAACATCTTCTTAAATACACTGGTTTCTGGCATTCTCTGCACATGGCCAATCCATATTCTTCTTTGTTTAATTTTCACTACTATATTTGGTTGTCCAAATAGGCACTGTAACTCCAAGTTAGTCCGCATTCTCCATCCGTCCAGATCCATTGCCACTCCAAATATATTTCTCAAAATCTTCCTTTCCCACCATAATAACCACTGTCCCTCTCTGATTGTTAACACCCAACTTTCTAAACCATACATTATTGTCGCAAATCCGAACGCGATAGCGCGGCTTGTGTACACAAAGAGCCTGGAGATAGGGAGTATGACGGAACAACTAAAGATAGCGCGAGATAAAAGACCTGCCGGCACAGATAGGGTTATGCTTCTGGAAGGTGATAGAACATTCGATTCCTGTTTTCTCCAGAAGTCTCTCGAAATTATCAGTGAGTTATTTAAGGGATCGACGACTCGCCAGGAGTAGTAGTTGTAAAACGAGTCAATTGAGGGTGTTGTAACGAGAGCCGATGTAAACTGAACGCTGTTTGTTATTGACATCGACCTTAGAAGATTGTGTTGTATATGTGATGTAAAGTTGTTACGTGAGAATTGAACAGTGTATTTCTACGGAAATAAAGAACATTTTGAATTTCGGCAAATTGGACTTTTAATTCTACGAACCCACAAAGTCACATTATTATTGGTCTCAGTACTGTCGTATATATTTTAATTTTAATATTCCTACTGACGTTCCTTGATTTAAACATATTCTGCAACGCATAGAAACATCTATTACCACTTGCTGTTCTTTCCTGAATTTCCACTGATGTTTTATCATCTCCGGGAAAGGGAAAAGAACTGAAGCTTAAAATATTTTGCGATTTATCTGTTTGGTGAACTTATGCACTATATCATGCCGCACTATTGTTTTCTTAAAAAGGATATATGGGTTCGGCCGGTTCAGAAAAAGTACAGCGTTTAATCTATTTTCCTCTACATGATTTCTTCAGAATTTTTCAGCAATCTAGATGTCTTATGTACCTAGTGTTTAGTTTATAAACAAGAAGTTATACTTCAAGAATTGCGTAGTTTGATTGGACATGATTGACTTTATCAGCCTAAAATGCTTCAGAAAAGCTTTAGAATCTGAAGACAAAAAACGTAACTTAACTAAACTTGACTGTTTCTTTCGATGTGTAACTCGAACTTATTTCAGTCTACAGACCTAGAGACATATAGTGCAATTTCCGAAATATACTAATTATCTTCTTTTGCAATTATATAGGTTTTTAATGTTTAATACCATAAACGTGAAGAACCAACTTCATGTAACATTAGGCAATCTACATTCACACCAAAATTAATAACTGAGATAGACAACCCGAAACTTGTGACATATTTCCAGGGCAAGGCTCTATTTTCTGTTTCATATCGTAATCAATAAGATGCCATCACCTATTTATTCTTTGCCTTTTGAAACTAGCATGTTGTTTCCTGCTATGTAGTTCATTTTTTTTTGGCTTCATTTTCATAATTCACATGTGCTCTATGAGCGGTAGGTGTTGTGTATAGAGAAAATAGAAGTGTTTAACAATTGTTAATATATACTATTATAGTGTCACTGTTATTTACAGTTAATAATTTCGAGATAGTGCCGTGTAAAAGACAGTTATTTCAATAACTGCAGTATTGCCTTACATATTCTGAGGTACCACGCAAGAGAGGAAGTTACGTACATACAAGATTACATGACTACAGACAATAAATGTGTCACTAACAATGGAAGCAATGCTAAACATGAAGTCAGGCAATTAGCGGCTGTGATATTACACAACCAGAATCATGTGAAAAAGCAATGAGAAAAGTAAATAATTTTTAGATAAAATAAACTTAATTAGGTAACTCGGTTTGTTTCTACCGTTGTTTGTTTCGCTTTTTTTATTTTTGCTGTTTGTAGGTTTCAATTTAGGTTTGCAGCTATATTTATTGTACCGTTTCCTTTGTTTAAATAATATATTTCAATTTTATTCTTTTTATCAGTTCCATTAGTGGTTTGTCTTTGTACACTTCGCTTGCTAATAAATTTGTCTCTAGCGTTCCACCACGTAGAGGATCGCGGGTTCGAGTCCCGCCCTGGGCATGGGTGTTTATGTGTATAGTGTATGTGTGGGAAACTACAGAAAACAGATAATTAAACGGAAACAATAAAAAACGGTTAAATAAGGAAAAGAAAAATATATATCTATACACATAGACATATATTATTCAATTAAAAAAATAAAAAAAGATAAAAAAGTGACTCGTTTCTCGGAATCGCTCCATGAATATCAGAAATCGAATTATTCGGAAGAAATTACATTTAAAAATATGATACAATAGCCACAGCTAGATTTAAATTCACTCTGACTATATATGAAGTAATTCCGGCTAAATTGACCTCTTTAACAGAAAGTTTGCAAATGGGATGATGGAAGATGTGGTGTAAAGATGATTTGTTTCTCACCTCCGGTGACGATCTTTTACAAAGCGAATCACTTCTGTGTTCACTGGTTCCATGGAGTCCTACATCACCAGACTTGAGCTCCCTTACACTGGTTCAGTAGTCAACTTCCATCCCATAATTCAGTCTGGCTGCTTTCACTGAGCGCAGACAATCTTTAGCAAGATCAATTTTCTCGCCACATAGTGTTACTTCAGATAGGCAATCTTTTGCAATTGCTTTCCTCTTCAAATGGACGCAGGAGAATAAACTAAGGGTCTCACCAGTTACCATTGTTAATACAATTGCATGTGTGAGGTGTTGATTAACTTCTACAGCAGTTAAAATGGTAGTATACCATTGTTGTTAGATACAGTAAATATGTAGCATTTGTTCAACTGAGTTGCCAGTCAGTGAGATAGAAGCGGTGTTAATGTAAATTAGTGTAAGATGTTGAATTAAATGAATATTATAAACTGTTTTAATCCATCTTCATTTTGAAATAGCTGTGGGGGTTTTCATGAACACTTGCTGTAAATATAAACTGCATAAACTTTATTTAAGGTCATTTAGACTGAAATAATAGATTACTTGAGTTAGGTTGAAATTTAAATGTTTCGTAAAAATTTTTAGTCAGTGCCAAGTTGTTAGTTAATCTGAATAATAAATATTAAATAGCCATAAAAAACAGGAATGAAAGTCTTCATACCTGCCTAATAAATTTAACGGTCCTTTTATTATTACCTTTACTGTTCTCACTTATATGATCTTCTCAATAACTTTATGCCGTAAATATTGCACATATATACAGAACTTGTTAATTCCGCCCTAAAATATGCAACAATCCCACTACATAGCTGCTGTTTTCACCCTCAATAGTGTTCATTGACAGCCATTTATACCTCATAATGGGAATATACTATTTCCAAATGAAATCTATCCAGAGAGTTCAGTAGAGATAATACTAGCTTAAGATAACTTATTTTATAAAAGTGATATAATATAAAGATCAATATGAATTGAAACGTATAGAAAAATTAGAGTACATGCAGAAGAAAAAATCCCGTTAGTTCCTCGGCATCTCCGGAGCAAGAAATCTTAACTCTGGGCGTGGTCGAAGAGTATAGGAAGTTCATACTGCAATTGTTGGAGAATAAAAAACAATTCTTCTCTTTTAAATATTCTAAATTTTATTCCAGCGAAACAATTTTAAATTGTAATACAATTTTAAATTATGTGAATGCTGTCCCTTATCAAACAGTGGTTGTTCAATCGATGAACTGTATGTCTCTTGTACACGCCACTAATGCAACCCAAATGCATTCACACAAAATAGTTTCTGCACACTCGCGGAGCAACGCAACTACACGTCTAACTCCAATAAAAGTCGCTTGCAGGACGCTAAATTCAGATAATCCTGAGCTCTCTTCCCTCTACGTTACTATAACAGTCAAATTACTTATCCTTTACTACCATGTCACAAGCATTGCATCATCTCATGATCAACATAAATTTTACACTTTCATTTAAATTTAAATTAATCCTTTCTTAACAATTACAGATCAGTGTTTAAAATTTAGTAAATAATAATAACTGCCACAGCTCCATTACACATAGATAATAAATGTTGTTGCTCTCAAAATAGTTCGTAAGCTGCACGTTTCATAGTTGTATGCTGCATAAATTAGAAATACAGCTGTCTAATATATGATAAACTGGAGGCTGCATATTATAAACCAAAATATTAGCAAAACAGTAAAAATACAATATTCTAAACTTTTTATCACTAAAAAATTGCAGTTCAGTTTTAATTCTAGTGCTAACCATACCACTTATTAAATGCTAAATCCTGCGACATACTTGCTATCGGTGCGCTAACAGTTTGCAGATTTTCCAATATAACATGGCAACCAATTCTCTCTACCCACTCTTTCGAATGACATGTAAACATTTACAGTTGTTTATATGAGAATGAATCCAGATGGAGAGGCCATTTTAATCTCACTGACGACGATTAAATTTAGGAGACAGAGAAGCAAAGATTTAGTATATATTCTTGTAGATATGATAAGTTTTAATTTTAGATGAAGGCATTAAAAGACCACGCTACGTATAGTGTTTACTCCGTTGAAACTTTTATTATGCAATCAAGATGGCATAAGAATCACAGCACAGCGTTTACAAGATACAGAGTGTTACACTATAGCTCAGCCAAACCTCCAGAACACATTCCTCATGGGACTAAGATGAAAGTGTGTAACATGGATAGGAGTCCAAAACGCTTTATTGTTGTTTTATAACTTACTTTAGGGTCCCTCCAGTTTACTTGGATAGAGACTTCCCCCAACAGACCAGGACAACGGCAACGAGCCCAGTAGCCGAGCCCTAAAGGTCCCAGGCAGGCGATCCGAGACCCAAAGGTCCCTGGCTGGCGGTCACTAAATGGTCCCAGCAGAGGAGCGAAGACCAGCAACCGACCTACCGGAGGAGGAAGAGTTTTCCTCAGAGCATATCATCCTGCCATGCACCACCGAGACACCTGTCGACACTTCTGTCTTGAAAGAGACCACCAGATGAGAGATGATGTGAAATGATAATGGAGATGAAATGGAAGGACATGAAATTCGGGAGATTAATTGACCTACCCGGCATTCGCCTAGCGACCCAGGGATACCCCCGGAAAAAGCCATGGGTCAGTTAGTTCAGCCACGGGAATGGATCCCAGGCCTGCCGAATGCTGGCCAAAGACGAAACGGTTTGAGCCAACCCTCTCGGTCAAACAAGCAGAACTTACTATGTGATAGCGTGAGTTTTGGCAGGGCGTTATCAGAGTTTTCAGGAAATAGTTCCATAAGAACCTCTCAGATATAAAATAATCACGGGGAGGCATCTGTGAAAAATGCTAAAATCCAGAGTTTACATCAGAACTGCTTGAAATTTTGTCATTAGCTGGGGTATAGGGAATCTAGTTAAGCTTTTAAAATTCATCTTTCTATCTTAAATAGTTTTTTCAAAAAAATATTTAGTGCTTTTTATAGTATGATTTTTGTATGTTATATAAAAAGTCCCAGGTCATACAGTTTTTCTTTTAGAAACTTTAAATTTTAGTTTCAGGTTTCTCTGTACATCAGTTATAAAAGTTGCTATACTTTTAAAGTGTATATCAAGTATTTTTTCACAAAAAAAATTTATGTGAAAATATATCAAACTTTTCTTAATTTTTTTGCAATTTTGAGATTTAAAAATCAATAATAAATAAACTATTTAATTTAAATAAAGCAAAATACCAACTTTTATTAAACATTTATTTAGGAATATGTATGCAAAGTTTAATACAAATTTGTTGAGAATTGCAGAAGTTGGAGCATTTTGAAGATACAAAAATGTTCAAAAGTTGAAAGTGGAGAAAAATGAATTTAAAGATGTAGATAGAAATTACACTACTTTCTTTACTTTGAAAACTCCATGCATCATATGCAGGCTCTACAGCTATCTTATTATCTTCTTTCTCTTTAATTTGGTTACCCTTGGCGTTTTTTTTATAATTTTTCTATCTACAATAGTTTTTACCAAAAAAATAATAATTTAATTTTTTGCTGCAATCTCTTTACATTGGGAAACATATTACGTTCTCTACAATTTTTGTTATAAATGGTTGGAACTTTGGATTCTGGTTCCTTTAGATAGTAGTGACAAAACTATATGTATATACTCATCTGCCCATGTCTAATGGTTCTGGAGGAGAAAATTTAAGGAATATGATAGAATTTTCTTGAATTTTTTTCAATTTTCTTTTTTCAATACCAATCATTATTAATTTTTTCATATACAGCCATAATGATACCAATTTTTATTTAAAACTTATCTAGGGATATACATATATGCAAAACGTAAAGAAATTCATTGAAAACTTTAGTGTCTGGACGGTAAGGAGTATTAAAAATGCTAAAAGTTGGACATTAAGAAAAATCTAGTTAGAATTTCTAAATATAAACAACATTTTTTTCTATGTTTCAAAACCCTCCTGCACTATATGAAGACCACTCAGCTAGTTTACTATCCTCTTCTTCTTTTAATTTAGTCACTTTTAACTGCTGCTTGGCAGATTTATATTTGCTCAATGAACTTTGATCACTTTGTTTTAGCTTTCACCTATCCCTAATACTGCTAATTTTCTTGCTAACAAGACTTACTTTGCTTGCTGCAACTTTTGTCTTAACTTTAAGTCTATCTTTATAACCCATATTAAATTCACTAGCAGCTGCAACCACTGCAATTTGCAATTTCTTTCTTAATACAAAAACTTATTTGTAACATTTACTCCATTGAAACTTTCATTAGCATTCTGTGCTTCTACTTTAATACAACTTTCCCATAGAATAGTACTAACTAATCTCTTTATTTTTGTCTATGAGATGGAAATTGTAAGTAGAATAATTCATGCAATTCATACCCATGGTCATACAAAACTTCTGCATAGAAATATGACCCTTACCACTGCCCAGAAATACATCAACCATTCTATTTACATCAAAAGGTGACATACTATAATCAATGTTAACTCTTGGGCTATAGTGTTTTCACTTAACATTTATCTCAAGCAGAGCATTCTAGTATCATTACTTACTATTATGGCTAGAACACCTTAAAGTTTTATTATATTTTGCTTTGAAATAGCCACTGTAATCCTAACCTAACCTGGTATGAATCATATACTTACTGTTGCAACAAGAAAGCAATACAATGTTAAATCAGGCTTTATTCCTATTCTAAACAATAATAATTTAATATAAGCTGTTATCCACAGCTTTCACTCGCATGTAAACCATATTTCACAAACACTACATGTCAGTGGAAAAGTTTGTTTACTTTCAAAGGCAGTAAGTGGGAAATAATATATAAAAATGGTAGCGGAAAGGTTCAGTAGCTTCCACAAACATCCAGAAGATGTCTCTGCACATTACCACAGTTACAGAATCAAACCGGGTAGTTTAAACGTGAGAATTCCATCAATTTCTTTGCGACACACTGGAAAAAGCAATATAAATGGCCACGCCCACCCGCACATTGGCGTTTAAATAATGACGTAGCGGCTCTTTAAATGGCGCTAGGGCCTAACTGACGGCAGATTATGAAACTACAATGTTTAAACATAATTTTAATGCAAAAAACGGAAAATGTCGTTTTTTGTCATTTTTGGCATTTTTGGCGAAATTTCACCGATGGCTCCCCTTAAGAGTGCGACGGTGAACATCAATTTTGTGCCTACTTGAGTTATAGTCGCAGCTCTTGAACTTCTTGTGTGGCCTAATGGATAACGCAAAACTCGATGTTCTGCAAGTCATGGTTCGATTCTTATCCTGCATTGTTATTTTATCTACCACGACTATCAGGCAGATAGGTATTGCTTAAAAATCATGATTCGAAGCTCACTGAATCTAAAATGAAGTACTTTTACAGGGAAAGATATCTGTGTATGAATGTGAATGACTATCTATAAACAGTAGTTCAAAAAATAAAAACCGGTTGAATACAAAACTTGGTATTTAACTACATTATATATCTGGGATATACCATGAACATTTTGAAAAATTCCGCCTCAAACTCCATTAATTTAATTTTGTTTTATAAATAGCTCTAAGCATTTTTATTGAATCAACCTTTAAAAAAATTGCATGGACAATAATGCGTATGGATGTATTGAATTTTGTAGCATTAGACTACGAAGTGCACTTCAAACATAAGCAATTTTGTATAAACTTTATCTAGAACCCTTAGACGATATATGACGTACAACTTATGGCTCTCTTTGAAACATACCATTTATTTAGAATAAGTTCGTTTTGAGTGAGCTATTTCACAAACTGTCGTTTCTCAAGGTGCGAAATGTGCAATACTTAGTCATTAGTTTAACGTCTGACGTGCAGGAAATTTTTCACATCTGAATGGAAAGAATACGGAATTTTAAGGCAGTAGATAACTTCGCTACTCCTTTGGTATCTATAATGAAATGTGCACTGTAACTGTTTGTACAAAGATTTATCTCGAATAAAATGAACTGGATGGAAACAATGTAAAGTATTTATACCTCATCAGCTGAAGGTAAATTATATATATAGTTGCTCGATGTAAGTGCTACATAAAGACAACACACTGTGTAACTTGTATTTGGAACGTTCTGGATGTTGCAAGTATATAGAAGCAAATGCTCTGGTGAAGCAGATTCTGAGAGTCTTGTGCAGTTAAAGAAAGTGAATCCGACGAGGTAAGTCTCAAGGAATGAGAATGTGAGTGGGAAAACGAGCGAGTGCGACGAAAATCGCTTTCTTCTTTGTTCACCCCACAAAAATAGAAGAATAAGACAAAAATAGTGTTCTCTAACGAATTCCATTTGCTTTTATTTTGTATCATAAGACACAAAATTTTCTCCAACTTTCATAATTTGTCAACTACGTAAAAGTTATCCAGAATTAAGAGTGCTTCTTAGAACTTATAACTTAGAAAATTGAATATATGCAATTTCGATTGTCACCAAGGTATCCGAAACCTGAGATATTTTAATCAAAGTCGTCAAAGCCATTTATGAGAAAGCAAATATTTTAAAAAATAAATGTACTATTTTAAAGTTAGTTTAGTACGAGTCCTTTCTCAAAAACATTTGTGTTGCACTCCTAAATACCAAGTTTCATGTTTAAGCAACGCTTCAAGTTTAAGTTAAGCAATACACAAAACACAATCACGCGCGCGCGCACACACACGCAAATAGACACTCAGACAGAATTATTAATTATTTCTAAAGGTGTTCATTTATTTATTCAAGAGACCTCAATACTTATCCCTTCAATGAAACTTCGGTATCAAAGTTTTGGGCGGAAGCAATGTAAAGGGCTTTTCAACAAGAGTGTCCTGTAAAACACGTTCTATAAATGATAGAGATTTGTTTCCTTTATGCTGCGAAACAAAATTAATGTAATTATGTGTGGAATAAAACAGCAGTTATGTGCCCGCAAGGGATTTCGTTGGGTTCCACGTATACGCTTGACGCAATTTTCAATGACAGAAGAACGTACATTAGCTCCAACTTCATGAATAACACGTGTGCGGTCATTGTTGGATTGTGTCCCTCACGGAGTGTCTTAATCACTGTTCATGGATGATTTCGCAACCTGCAGTATCTCTCGGCGGACCTGTCTTTTAGAACGCCGCCTCCAAGTTTGTCTCGACCGCCTGTACACTTGGAGTGTTCAGAACGGTTTTAAATTCTCAGTTGGAAAAGCCGTCTGTGTAAACTTCTGGCGTCGAAAGGCATTCCTTGCTCCTGCTCTCCATCTCGTTCCAGACGTTCTGCCTTTCGCAGGCGAGGTCCGGTTTCTCGGACTGGTGCTTGATCGCAAACTTAGCTGGTATTCCCTTATTTGCTATCTAAAGAGCAGGTGTGACCGTTCCCTTAATATTTTACGTATTTTAGCTGACACATCCTAGGGAGCTGGTCGGACTAATCTTTTACGACTATATCGCCCTCTGGTCCGGTCGAGGCTCGACTACGGTTGCGTAGTGTATTCTTCGGCACGATCAACTGTTAAGTCGTCTCGAACCCATATAGCACTGAGGCAGACGCTTGAGTATTGGGGCTTTTGTAACTAGTCCAGTCGTCAGCTTGTGTGCCGAAGCTGCTGAGCCTCCCCTTTCTTATCGGCGTGTTGGTATTTTATATATAGCTATGCTTGCAGACCTGCTAGTCTGCCGCAAAATCCATCTTTTAGTTTGTCTTTTAATGACTCATTGGATCGCCATTACTTATCCCGTCCATCAGCTCTTCCCGTAGGGGAGGGGATCCGTCCCCTTCAGCTGCCGAGGTGTGGGCACTGCGGACCCTTAGCACTCGTGGTACCTCCGACGTTACTAGAGGCACCTCGGGCAGAACTGCCGAGCTCCTCCCCTCGGGGAGTTGTTCGGATTGGGTTGGACTCGATGGGGCAGTGTGTTCCTGACACCCACGGGGAATTGGGTACCTCGGGCCAGGCTACGGCCATCCGAAGGGAGTAGAGGTTTGCCTTATAAGTTCCGGGTACTAGCCTGCAGACCTAGTAGGTGTGCTAGATCACCAGGCGGCCCCACCGAGGTTTCCGGTAGTCTTCCCTGAGGGGTTGACAAGTGTAAGTGGCGTATGCACTTCCATCCCATCTTGACGTTGTGCTCAGCGCGGGGGGGGGCTTTTTAAGAAATCGGATATTGCCCTATGGAAAGAGCCCCGGATTATCCATCACTCCCGGGTAGAAGGTGGCCCGGGTCCTTGGTCACACGGGTCCAGGACTAATGGGATTAGAACCCCTGCGCTTAACTTAACTGTCCATCAGCTCTACTCCCACCTGGAGTTCGGTCCCAGTCCCTGCTTCGTTTCGTGACTGTTATCTTGCCGGCTTCCTTACCCTTAGGGGAAGCACGCTTTCCGCAGTGGCTGCGCTCGGATGTTCGCTTTGACTTCTCCTTGCTCTCCACGCTCAAGTCGACCTGCCTGGCCTCGTCTATTCGCTCTTCCTTTCTAGAACTCCAGTCGCGTTTCGCTCACTGCTCCTTCGTGTACACTGACGGCTCGAAGGATCTGCGGAGTAGGATCTGCTTTTATTCATGAGCATCGGACTTTCAGCTTTCATCTTTTACCGCAGTGTTTCATTTTTACCGCCGAGCTCCACAGTATCTACCAGGCACTTATATATGTTCATCGGCAAGCAACGCAGTCCTGGGTCATTGCCTCTGACAGCTTGAGTGCCCTTCAAAGCATTAAGTCTCTGCACAGTTACCATCCCCTGGTACAGCGTGTCCAGGATTTCCTCCACTCGATCGTTAATGTTGACGTTTGTGTGGGTTCCTGGACACGTGGGGCTGCCGGGCAATGAAGCTGCCGACGTTGCAGCTAAAGCTGCTATTTTAAATTCGCAGTGTTTTAGTTCTTTCATTACTTCGGCAGATATTCGTTGAGCTTTATGTAAGCTTATCCTATCACGTTGGGCAAGAAGCTCCGGGAGCTACAACCACACCCGGTACCCTGCTGTACTTCTTTGCGTCGTCATCATCGTCGCAAAGAAGTTGTTTTAGCCCGTCTCCGCATCAAACACTGCCTTTTTGCCACCGACATTTTTTACCCTGCAAAAATTTGTACTCACTGTCGGAAACCATTGACTGTTTCAACAGAATGCCAGTTTTTAGCTCCTATGCGAAACTCCCTCCGTTTTCCGGCTACCCTGAGTCAACTGTTGGCGGACAACCTGAGTGGCGTGGAGCGAGTTTTAGCTTTCATCCGCTTTAGCGGTATGGGTAGCCGCATTTAGCTTGACGTCTGCTTTTAGTGTTTTTATGGTTTAGTTTTAGTTATTTATTGGTAGCTTTATACACGATTTTCTTGTTTTAATGTGTCGATTTTAACTCTTTGGACCTTATACCTTTGTAAGGGCGCTGATAACCTCAGCAGTTGAGCTCCCTTAACCTAATTCTACTACTACTACTGCTGTTATTGACAACATCATTTATTGTTTCCGATTTATTGGCATAAACTCGAAATTTAACACAACCCCACAAGAAGTAACCCAACGGCGTTAGATCACATGATCTCGGGGGCCAGTTAACACCACCTCGGGAATCGACACTTCTGAACTTCTCCTTCAAAAGATCGATTATTTTGAGAGCAACATGACACTTGGCACCATATTGCTTGAATCAGATGTTTCTAGGATCCATACCATCCAATTGAAGTCAAAAACATTCCCTTATAAGAGCCCAGTATCTTTTTCCAGTGATACTTAGTTTCTTCATCTTGTGAAAAATATGGACCAATAAACCCACCATACCAAAATTTACACCTCACAGTAACCTTTTGGGGATGAAGTTATCCTTCTTTTATCTGCATTGGATTGTGTTTACTCCAAAAGCGACACTTTTGTTTGTTAACGAAACCATACGCCCGAAAGTGGAATTCGTCGCTAAAGATGATTTTTATTTTTGACAAGAATCCGAGTCAGCTTCCAATTGCTCCATAGCTCATTCAGCGAATTCATGGCGCATCTCAGTTCGTTGGGCTTCAGCTCTTGAGTTAACACTATTTTGTAACCGTGCAACTTCACCAGCATGTAGTCTGGGGAACAATTCTTGCGCTCGACGCAATTGACTTGTTTCCGTTCTCTCGTACACTCTTCCGAACGGCGCCTGTATTTTCGTTGGAGTCTGACGTCGATTACCTACAGAGGCTCTTTGATCGCTCACAGAGCCATTCGTTTCAAATTTATCGATCAAACCCACGTCGTTCTCTTCGGGACGATTATGCACTCCATATACTTCACGCAATACACGGAAGCCCTGGAGAACAGATGATCTATTTTGATAATACATTTTTAAATTTCTACGCGTTGCTGAAAGTTTTAACGTTCCATGCCTATTTGCCAATATCAACTTTAACCATATGAAAAAAATGACTTCTTTAACTTAATAACAACGGCAGCTATCGCATGTTAAAAATGGGGCACGCTTTTTGAAGGACCCTATATATGGCAGAGAATTATTTAATTATATAAATAAAAAAATCTTAAAACACGGGCTGTAACTGTAATATTGGCCCTATTAAAGAAAAGAGAAAAGGTATTCGCAATCTCCTACTCCAAAGCCAATGTAATAAATTGTGCCAGAGATATATCTCTGAATATCCTTATTACGTCTGTTACGGTTTGGAATAGCAATTTAATATCTAATGGTACACTGTTGAATTAAAAACATAAAGCATATCTTCGAAATCAGAACAAACATGCCATACGTTTCCGATGTCTAAATTAAACTTTTCTAAGACGCCTCTACACCCTGTAATTATTGCGACGAAGTGCATCGACAGTCAGTATATTACAAAAACCTGTGAGTCATGAATACAGAATATGTGATACTGTATTTGCTTTATTTGTTCTTGATATCTGAACGCCGTTCATGACATTGTGCCGCAGAGTACATGTGAAATGTTGTCGCTGAATATATTGAATTGCGCGTAGCACTGATATACTTTTATTTGATGTCACACTGTTGTTCCTAGCGGACAACTTTGTTCCAATAACCGGTGTATACACTAAATGTGTTTTTCATTGGCAGTTTTTATATTTACAGATTTTTTTTCTATAGCCACCCTCCCTGGGGCTATGCACTGTACAATTTCCGATAGCTATTATTTCACATTTTATTGCTGCTTTGAAAACAAAGAGAAGTCACTACATCTATACATATTCCTTGTCTGCTCTTTCAACATTTTTTAAGCTTTTTTTTAACTTTGAGGGACTACTGTTTTGTACAATTTTGCAGAGCATTGATGTCCTATACATTTGTCTTCTGAAATGAGATTATATTATTCAGCAGTTTGCTTCTTCATTTTAATCCAATCTATTTTAATACTCATGCTGACCAATAAAGCTGCAAAATACCGCAAGTTTTAAATCCTGAGCATATATTTGAATGAAACTAGCAAAAGGATGCACACCAAGGCATAATTTTAATCTCAACAAAGAGAATTAAGAAGTGAGTGAACATTTTTGTATTTTGAGACTTTATTGTGTATGATTTGTTTGTACACATTTTAATATTTAACTTGACTAAAGTAGATTAATTACATTTTTATTAAATAAATATAACATTTGCTGTAATGCTTTATAAATAAATTAGATACAGGGACATTCAGTTTTCTCCATATCACGATCATATTTGGCTGTAACTGCCATTCTTCAATGAAAACTATCAGCCTCAAAGCGAGTTTAGTGGGTCTTCAATACTCGGTTGTCAAACACAATTTGAAAAAAAAAAAAAAAAAACCAACAACAGTTTATACGGATTTTCTATCAACTGTATAAACGTAATGGAATTGGAATTTATGCTTATAATTTATATACATTTCCAAACATCGATTTTCAAATGAAGGTATGCAAGTGTGTGCAAACACTGCAAACTACCATAAGATTTAATTTTCTCCCGAACTTATCTCCATAAATTTTGCCATTTTAAATTATGTTTATATAACCTACTTCAAACTTTCAATGCGCCAGCACTTAGTATTTTCTAAACACAAATTTCGAATGGAGCTTACTTACGCTTTGTGTTTTGCCTTGGTATGTTTCTCGACAGCTTCTATATATCGTAGGGAAAGGTCGTGCAGTATCGGCCGGATTATGTCTTTTGACGTTACTCAGTAGCTGTGAGGTTAATCGGAATGTTACTATATTATTCTCTTACCTCAAGACATGTAATGACTTTTATTTTTTAATTTATAGTACTTTATTGCATTGAAAGTAAAAAAAAATAGAATTATAAGGTTTGTATAAAGTGTCTATCAGAATCGGCCACTGCCTTTTCTGTTAAAATATAGATTGTTCGTGATACATTGCACTGCCACATATAAAACAACAGTAGAGTACATAAGCATGGGAACTTATTGTCACTATTTTGCTCAGCTCACTGGTTTACAGAGATCGCAAATATAGTGCTGCTACAGGCCTCAAAATATCTTCCGTGCGCCAAGATCTACACTAACCGCCATCAAACACTCAGAGCAGACAAAGAAATGAAAAGAGGAAGAAGATACCCTACTATAGTGCACTTGGATGCAAAAGCTTGCTACTGCTTACTGGAACATTCTGCCACATGTAGGCGAAAAGGGAAATCACTGTAGTGGCCGGTACTGCATGCCGGCCGATACTGCACGACTCTCCCCTATATGAAAATCTGACTTTTCCTTCATACAATGAATTAGAAATTACTTTTGCAGCATTTTATAATAGGCAAAGTATTATGGATGGGAAAATAGTGTAATAAACTGTATGAGAGCTATAACAGGTTTCTTTGTTTTTCCTTTGGAAACGTAAGGTAACTGAAAGCATAAACAAAGAAAATGAATTCCCAATAACATAGGAAATATTTATTAGCTAAAGAAAAGAGAATTACAGCTCCTTATGTATATAAATCGCAAGAGCCACAAAATTAGATTTGCAAAGTTAAATTTTATTCAAGGGATGAACCGATGGTGTACGAGACTGCTCATATGATGTGGAAGAAATTAATGGAAAACCTGTTCTAATTAAAATGGCTGTAATGTAACTCCAAGACCTAGTTCCCAGCGACATGATTTCTAAATCATACTTTGGCACATTTAGTTAGTTAAGCCTAAACGTGAATTTATCGAGAATTATAATAAGACTTGATGTCAAATGGTAAAAATAAATAAAGCCTAAGGGAATAAGCAGGGCAAACATTTTCATCATTGTTCTGTATGCTTTACCTTTGTGCCTTCATTTTGAAGCTACATTTTTCAAATAGTTAAATTTCTATCAATCGTTCGTGCTGAAGTTAAGTTCCTCTGTAAATTAATGCAGGGAAATACTCCCAATTTTTAATGGGCCCAAATGATCTATCAGTCGACAGAGCTTAAGCTTCACTCACTCACTCACTCACTCACTCACTCACTCACTCACTCACTCACTCACTCACTCACTCACTCACTCACTCACTCACTCACTCACTCACTCACTCACTCACTCACTCACTCACTCACTCACTCACTCACTCACTCACTCACTCACTCACTCACTCACTCACTCACTCACTCACTCACTCACTCAGTGTATAAATTACTTCACACAAAGTAAATGCAAAATAAATTTTAGGCTTCAGACTTGTACATTTTGGAATAAATAGTAATTGATGGTAGACATGGGTGGAAACTCCAAAAGAGTTTCAAATTCCCTGAACTTTAAGGGATTTAGTGACGCTTACTTTTTCTTCATAACGAAATTACTTTTATGTTATATAAATAATCTCCTTTTGCAGAAAACTTGAATCTGAATAAGAGATGCATTGTGGATATATAATTTCTCTGTATTTTGAAGCGAATAAGCCAAATTTCTGGACTCCTTTGAATCTTTATTACAATCCATATTCAAAGAAAAGCAATATTATCTATAGCGTGATACCACTGGATTCCAATCTCAGTTCACATCCCAGAGATTGTGAGATTGTTAAAATCTACAGAAATTGACGATAAACCGACGTTTCTTCTCCATTATATTGTTGGCTTGCCCGAGTGTAAATGCATCGTAACATTTCCGACTACATGTCCTGCGACCTAACATTACTTCTTATTTTACGAGTAATTAGCTAATTGAATTGTAGATGTATATGTTTCGAGCAAGTTTGTAGTTTTTTGACCGGAAAAAATAACTTTAATTCCTCGAGCTCCTGCAAAGTAATCGTTAGTTTCCACCCCGATCTTCACTTGATATTTAGGGAAATGCTGGGCTACTTAAGCTATTATCACAGATTTCCTGCTACCATTTTTCTGCCCCATCCTTCCCTTCTGATCCTTATCAGGGATGTAGGGCCAGGGGCCAGTTTTCTAGGGATAGAGGATGGACAGTGGCGGTAGGCTCTGTAAAAATGTTCACCTCCGCGTCATTCCGAGGAAGAGGGGTTTTTAAGGGTCGAAAACGGCAGCGTCTGCCTGTGTTAGGTACCATCATTTTTGCGCCTGACGTCATTCGGATCCGTATGATGGGTTGGCGTGAGTAAGTAGCGTATCCCTTCCACCAAAAGGGGGGGGGGTTAGATTCCAGGATTGCCCCAAAGAAACATCCACAGAGTTTGCTTAGCAGCGCTCTCTGGTTTTAAAGGGGAAATTTCCACTCCGGCGCAGACTTCTCAAGCATGTTGTCATATAGATATGATTTAACCCTTCATCATGCCCTCATAGGGCTAGTCTATGCACACAACTATGCCTCGCCAATACACCGTTCTCCGCCCTACCCACGCATCCCGTTGTCTATTGCAAAACATGTTTCAGGCAATTTTCTTATCCCAGAAACTTGTTGTCTTCCCATAACGATGTACTTCAAGAAGCAGTAGTCCAAATATGCTTGAACAATATTTATATCCATATTTTCTCACTGTTCACCAAAAGCACTGTGTCCCTCTTTTTATTATCACCTCTTTTATTTCCTTTTCAAATACCTCATGAAATATAGCTTCAAAGGAGCTCTTTATCAGTTATTCTACTGGCTGCATACCTTGTAATTCCAAGGTGTCATCTTGAAGACATTTGAAACAGTGACGTCCACATTGAACCGCTAGTTGTAACTTCTATTCACTAGCTTTATTTTTATAAATAATACTGTCAACGATGGAATTTTTTGTTGTTAGAGACGTGAAGAGCCAGTGCCGGGCGTGTGCGAAAGAAAGAGACAGAGCTACGTGAGCGCTGAACGCTTGCCAAGAGAGAGACAGAGAGAGAGAGAGAGAGAGAGAGAGAGAGAGAGAGAGAGAGAGAGAGAGAGAGAGAGAGAGAGAGAGAGAGAGTTTGAAATTTCCCACATCATCATGACTGATATCGAAGTTAGAACCGAATTCTAGAATAATGGCAGGAGGTATAAAAGCGCAGCAGTCAGTTGTTAATGGAGTTGCTAGTGTGCTGTTAATCGTGTGTGTGAAGCTATTTGAAGAATACCACAAGTAATATGTTTAGCCTTTTACGTGTGGTGAAGCAACGAGAGACCTTGTAGGCTGCGGTTGTGTATGTTACGTCATTCTGCTGCTCTCAGGGTTGTACAAAGCGTGTTTTAACTATGATAAAGAGCATTTTAAATATTTGCAAGCAAGACTTTTAAAGAGAGCCTGAACAGCCTATCTCACTAAAGTTAAAATGCGAGTTCTCTGGTGCGCTTAGCTCAGGAACCACTGAACGCATCAATTTGAAACTTTTACCTGTTATTTTACAACACTTTCACAATTCATTAAAGATAATATAACTTATTGTGGTTTTTTAATACCGGATATGTGACTTTCTAAATAAAAGTCATGAATTTACTTCTAAAAGTATACAAGAATTATTTTTCTCTAAATTCAAATTTTCACATACCTTTCTACAAGTATCTTTACAAATAGCTTTAAGTATGGCTTTAATTCAAGAAAGAAAGGTGGACTGGTAGCTGCAGTAGTTGTATAGATGAGCGCACCCAAAGTTAAGAGAGAGAGGGAGAGAGAGAGAGAGAGAGAGAGAGAGAGAGAGAGAGAGAGAGAGAGAGAGAGAGAGAGAGAGAGAGAGAGAGAGAGAGAGAGAGAGAGAGAGAGCAGCATTAAAGTTTTGCTATGTTGGAACTACATCTCAGAATTTCCCCAGATCCATATTCTGCATCTTTTTCATCATCAGCATACTTCCTCTTTCGTTTTTCACTCCTTCTCTTCTTCCTGGATTCCATGGTCACTTGCTCTATGGTATTATTATTTTGTTAAATTTGGCGGGGGGGGGGGGGCTGGTAAATCGGGAACAGCAGCCTATGTCTGGCCTGCCTCAAATCCCTTGCCAATGTTTCTCAAGTCATAAGCAAACCTTACATTTACTTCTGCACCACTTTCAATAGTTCTAGATGTTTTAAATATATATTATTTATTACAATTTTGGCAACTGAGTGATAATGTAGCTAATATCCATTTCGTTTCTTGGTGTCCTGTGATAGAAAACTTTTCATTTTCACAAAATTTATATTGCACAAAGTCTCTATTTCCACTAAGTGAAAACTCCTTGATCTAATATCATTATTTACTTTAGTTAAATTGTCATCACTGCCGTTACACAATGAAGGAACCAGTTTTTCCTTGAAGAATCAGTTTTCACTTCACATTCGTTGCCAATGTTTGAGGTTGTGATTGACGAAATCAATATATTGTCATGTGTTACGACACTTTTTAGGGGTTGTAACTCTTTTATTATGTAATATGGATTACTTAAACTGTTTATACTGGTTCCCATGCCGATTTGTTGCACCAAAATTATTGTCTCTTCCCATCTTGAAAACGGCACTAGTAATTAAAAATTTCTACATAAAGCATGGAAGAATTAATATCAGATGCACACATGAATATTAATAGAAAAAATAAGGACTTCCTTTCCTAATAAGGGTGTGCTCTGGAATAGAGCTTCAATAATGTTACAAGGATAGAACACAGTTACAAATGGCTAATAGGGGGCGTGGCACACTGTGCAGCCTTTTCAAAATAAGTCTATTTAGGGCTAGTAAAGCTATGGAGCAGGAAAATAAATATCGTTATTCGCTTCTACAAACATCAGGGAAGACAATTTTGGCAAAAGCTCATGTTGTGAAATTTCACTCCACAATGCCGTTATGCCTCCCCTTATTTCTGCGAACCCACAAAGTCGCAGTGCTTTGTTCATCACTGTCTGTTTCAAGACTGTTAGAAACGTCTTCAGAACTATCACTTTTGTGATTTTCAAATTCGGAATTGAATTCATTATGGAAGGCATTGCGAAGAGCTGTCTCTGCTTCACTCAATGTTCTTCTTGCCATGGTGTCTAAACTCAAGCTGACAAGCAACCTTCGAATTAATGCAAAATATTACTGTATAATAAGAACAAGAACATTGTAGTAACAGTAATACAGATTGTAATTATGTATACTATTTCAAAAATGCTTTACAGTACATGCAACATCATATATAAATAGTCAGATGTTGAAGAAATTTGGTATCGGGTCATAATGATCCAATCGGTATTAATGTAACAAATACTATTTTAAAATAAACTACCCATTCCTTAAATTCATTAATTAAATGAGAAGTATACAAGAAAAACTGTGATATCGGGTCATATAGACCCGAACAGAACAGCAGAGTTAAATGAAATTGCCGTAAATCCGGATTTCATTAGGGAGATTTTATTGGGAGATGAATACTATTTGCCAATGGCTCCACTGTAAATAGACGTAATCTACATTAATGGGTTCCTGGAAATCCTCAATGGTCACGACCACATTACCTGCAAACACACTGGGGCATTCTAGGACTTCACATCATTGGACCAGTTTATTCGACTCCCAGACTTACTGCTCAACTGTATTTACAATTCCTACAGAATGAGCTGAGCATCTTCTACGGGACATCTTACTTCAGTTAGCTGTGCGACACTGATTTTAGCACGATGGTGTGCCACTGCATTATTTTAGAGGTATTAGAGAATATCTGAGCAATATATACCTCGAACGGTGGATAGATCGTGGTGGTTTCATTCGATGGCCTCCGAGATCAGCTGACTACCCCTTGGATCTTTTCTTACGGAGATATGTCAAAGCCAGGGTCTACTACACGGAATCAGTAAATTCAGCTGTGTTAAAAGAGCGAATGTGTCCATGCTGATACTGAGAGGCACTTTCATTATTGTGTCCAACAAGATAGCATGAATTTGAAAACATTTATTATGAGTAATGTAATGATAAATATTTGTCAATCTATAACATAGGTTTAACAGTCTATAATTATATTCATTAAATATGTTGTTGTTTATTGCAATCAAAGACATAATAGCATTTATTTAATATTGCCAATTCTGAAGCAATGATATGTTGCATTATGTGCTATTTATAAATTAGCTGCGAGATGATATGCTTTAAAACAGATAATTATACTTGGCCCTTGTGCGTATAATTTTGGTGATGGTCAATCATTCTCTGATACAGAAACCTTTCCCGAGCCCAAGATTCAAACTCGGTACCTCACCGCAGTGAGCAAGTGCTCTAGCGACGAGCTGTGGGACCAGTTACATCAGTTAGGTGTTGGTTTTCAAGCTCTGATCTTAGGTTTAGCAAGGTCTGCTCTCTGTTGGAATCGCGTCCCCTTTACTGACTGCTTAGACAAATCTTTCGGCGTCCACGTTATCCGGGAGTAACTAGCTTCAACGAAGGCCCACTTGGTAGGCTACCTGGAAGATACACATTTATCAACGAAGAAATCTCTACTTTAAGGAAACCACATTGATCATTGTTAGATTAGAGTGGCCAACCTAAGGTAATGCATCTGTAAAATTTCACCAAAAATCTCAAAATCCAACATTTTGTTTTTTGTATTATAAAATACTTTAGACCTTGTACTTCAATAAAATGATATTGTTTTAACGGCAGCACGCATATATTGGACGTCACGAGACTATTATACACCCTCTGCCTACACGGCTTACCCGCCACGCCCCACTTAACATGCCGACATCGGTCATACGACGCTTAGAAATCAATTTCAAATTTTGGGATTCAAAATTAGCGCTCAATCCAAGTGATGGGGAAAGCTGGATGTGTTGGTCAGCCTGTTAATAAGAAACAAAGATGAAAGTGTGTGTTTATACCGCGCTTTTCGTGAACATTTTACGTTTTGTTGTTCCTGAAATTCACTAGTTTTTCTCTTTTTTTCCTTATGTACGCTTTGTAGGTGTAGGGTTTCTCATTGTTTTGTAGAAAGAGCATAATTAGTTAGAAAATAGTTGTTTATGTTAGTGGTAGGGTTATTTATTAGTTTTACCCCAGGAAAAACTCAAAACGGCGTTCTCAGGGATACAATTTAGCACAAAAGAGAAGTGAAAAATTTCAAAGGAAGGAACTGTATGTTGTGTGTGTGTGTGTGTGTGTGTGTGTGTGTGTGTGTGTGTGTGTGTGTGTGTGTGTGTAGGTGTGGACGTGGGTGTGGGGGTGGGGTGGGGTGCGTGGGTGTGTATTAAACCCAGAAACTGAGCAGCTCCAGAGTTCATCGGTGGAGGATTACCAATCATTTAGTGGTGCATCAACATCTCAAAGTACTGAGTGTGCTTCTGCAAGAAAATTATATTTTCCAATGAGAATGCAAAGCGCAACAAAAGTGATACTCCTGCAGAATAAAGTAATATATAAAGAGACTGTATGTTCTAGCTGCGGTGTAAACCTCATTTTTAAACTTCATGCCAACAAGCTTCAAAGTCCTCAAGGAAGAAGCTGCACCTCTCAAAACTTGAAGCTGAGGAAAGGAAAAGCAGCAGGAGGGTGTCACTTACAGAACTGGACAGTTTTAACTAAATTGTAGGTCAGAAGGCATTAAATATTTTGTTACACAACTTTAACATGGTTTTTATAGCTTTGCATTTGTCACATTTGCAGTAGTTCAAAATATGCTATACGATGCAGTTTTCCACCAATTTGTGTAAACCTTGCCACAGAGCTCTAACATAGATATAGAAAGAAAATTGTCACACGATTTTGTTCTTCTCTACTTCATTACTCCAAAAAGACTTTAATATTACAAATTCCTGATAAAATGAAATGTCCACCATAACCAATGTTCATTATTGTCCCCTAATATTTGATAAAGGATACAAATTTTAATAACTAGAAGTATTTATTAGCTCACTGGGAATATAGAAATCCATATTACATTAAATACATTTAAGGATTGCATCGTTGAATTATAATTTAATATCATATTAATATAACAAATTAATAAATTAATTTCTTAAAACTAATTACTTAGAGATTTGAAGTTTGGTGCTTTAACTTGCATTAAAATCCTATACAACCGCTAAAAGTTCCAAAATCATCTGTTCAAAAATGTATAATTTTCAAGTTTTCTCAAATGCATTACTTTAAGCCTCAAATGGAAGAAAAAGAAAATTTCACAAAATTAAAGGCCAGTTAGTACAAGAATGCAGTATAGAATGAAGACTAAGAAATAATATTAAAATGATCGTGACCAAAATGTTCTTGATATTGTATTTTTACAAATCGTAATTATGGTCTTTTTATAAAACGGTTATTCCACGGTTTAAAGCCTCAACTATGAAAGAAATGGTTCAAATCGAATGAACTTCTCCATATATTTAAGTAAAATTTGTATTACCTTTCGCTTATTGTTTATACTATTCAGTTTTAAAAGCACGACATACTACCATACAATTCTAACATATTATTAATTTTTGGGTATTTTAATAACAAAAATTGCAATAAAATCAGCAAAATTTACGAAAATCCCGTTTCTTACTCTGCAAAATATAACTATAAGATAAAACACACACATGCTGTGTATAATGCATCTATTTTTGTAAATGTGTTATAAAAATCACCTATGTTTTATGCAACAATGTATCTTTCTATATTTCCCTCAAGCATGTGGGCTTACTTTATTATAGTAATGAGAAACGAAGCAAAGAGCATGACAGTGCACCTAGGGATGTGAACCAAGAGCAAAACATCAAAAGGGAGAAACACATACAAAGCCAAACCAACGCCACTTGCAGTAAGCCTATTCATTAGGTCTCGTTGTCCGAGACAGTTCGCTTGGGGTTAGTTGGCAAACACTGACAACAAATGCGGAAATAATGTTTGCAAGCCCAGTAAAAGCTTTAGCTACAGGGTCAATCTCTGCTTTTGACCGAGACAAAGATGTGTCGCTTTTATCTACTTAGTAGCTCCTGGGATTTCAGCTACTGAAATATTTAATTCGTGGAAAAGAATGTCCAAGGCAACCACAGGTCGTTGCTTCGAAGCTACCCTAGGGTAATTCTGGGTATTAACGTTAAAATATGGCTCTGCCATGTTAGAATTACATTAATTTGATGTTTTCATTACTATCCGAGTACAAAATAACAGAAACATAACCATCCCACTTCCAATCCTCATAAAAGCGTGACGTCTCTCACCTCCCTTAGATCACAGTAAATATCTACACCTATGTTCAGCAATGGTTTCGTTCTCTACTGTCTAATGCACATGAACTGTGAGGTACGTATAATACGAACTAGAAAGAGAATTCTCCAACTAGACCAGACAGTAAATGCCATTGACCAGAAAATTGCATTGCTCTGTTCTTATTTACTACATCTCGTTTAGTTGAAAAATATTTACTGTTTCATATTCTTTTTATCACAGAATATTTAATTTAAGCTGACACATTGCTATTGTTGAAAATATGTGTCTTTTTAATTTATTTATAGTTTCCTTAACAGCTAGGTCATATCGCGACTACGTGATACAAAATATACAGTATATGTATAATACATACAATATATGAAATGCAGTAACAGTACATATCACTGAAGTTACGCACAGAAGACACAATATATTACAATTCCAGAACAAACTTTAAGGAAATATGGTGAAAAACTTACAGTACAAAACTGTTAATGAAACTTTATACACATATAACAACATACAAAATTAGAATTTTAAATTATATATTTACATGTCAATAGTATGAACACTAGATTTTCATATACATTTTTGTATTTCTGAGTAAGATCAGTACTTGCTTGAAATTTGATAGTAGAGAATTTTCCATTGCTTTTATGGATCCGTTGTTGTTTAGAATATTTTCTTGCATTCTGTGAAGACATTTAACGGTGAGCTGCGTGTTGCAGACTTCACAGTAAGTTGGAATGGCGACGGTGTGTGAGTGGGTTAATCCAGTGTGGCCAATTCGAAGACGTCGCTTGAGATGATCACTTGATCTTTCATTTTTAGAGAGTAGACGTGTGAACAAATAATGTCACCTATTCGTACCATGTACAATTTTTCTGATTCAGGTTTATTTCCATTGCATTTTGAGTTACCAGCTGAGGTGGTTTATGACATCTTGGTAGGGAATCTTGTATTATGCTTCCATTTCTATAACCTGACTAGCTTCTTTGGTGGCTTTGTCTACATCTTCATTGCCTTTGATTCCAAAGTGTGAAAGAACCCAAATAAAGATGATCTGCTTGTTTTTATTGAGGGCCGAGTGGTACAGGCTCTGGATATCCTGAAGTAACTGCAGATGTGTTGAATGATCTCTAATACTTACTGAATCGGTAACTATAAGAAAGTTATCCACACCATAATTGAAAATGTAAATTAGAGTTTCTTTGTGGCATAGAGTTCACAGAAGAAAATTGAATAGTGGTTTGGAAGTTTTAGTTATTTGGGGCAATTACAGCGCATCCGCTATCGTTTTCCGGTTTAGAATCATTTTTGATTATGATGCAGGTTTTAGATTTTATGGAATGCTCATGTAGATATATGTGTTTTATAGATATTAAAATGTAGAATATAACAAGTTATGAACGGGTTTATGCTCGAAGTATTATGGTAATGTAATCAGAAAGTAACAGAAACAATTTTGGTGGACATACCCATTGAAATCACTTTCCAAAACCTCTGAAGTGTTAAACTTGCATAACTTTCTCTAACTCTCTTCAGATTTATACGGTTTCTATAAATTATTCTTGCAAAAGAATATTCCTCTATATTTTTGAAATGATTTATTTGTTGTGCATAGTGCTGTGCATAGTGCTGTTCAATGTCCTGAGCATTAAACATTGGACTGCGAAATTCCTTTTAAAATACATTATCCCTTTATTAAAATTTGTTTTATGATCTTGCGGTTATTTTTTCCAAATAAATTTATTGTGAACATTCACACATGGTTGAAAATGAGAGCGATATAACATGTTTGAAAGAATGTTGTTCGGCCAGTTACGGTGTTGATGCACTTATACCACTTACACTACTCTCTACCACGTACTTCTTAGGTTATAAACAGAGATCTTCTTTTATTAATATACTGAATAGATCAGAACATTATTTTGCACTGCCTCTAAAATTGTAACAATGCACGCAAAAGAAGAAACAATTTACAAACTACTACGCCATTTACGCAAATTATAACAAACAATGAATTAATTTCTTACCATCCCCACACATTTCTTTTAAACTGTATTTAACAATTGGGTTTATATAAAATGCATATTGCAATTAAAATTATACATTATAATTTAAGTTATAGCATTCTTAGTGCCGCATGCCTAAATCTTGTTTTCGTACAGCATATTTCAGTAAATGTTAAATGCTCAAGTAGCATTGTACTATCACATGATTGTTATTTATTTTCAAACAAATCGTTTAGCATACGCTGAAATGCGTATACTACATAAGTGGTAAATTAATCATTATGATTTGTAGGTAAGTAATTTCATTTTATTTCAAAATACTGCAAGCAGATACCATTCGTGATTTCAAAATTATTACGAAGTGAAGAGTGCAATTTAGAGTAAATAAATAGCATTACGTATAAATGAGTTACCAAGTTAGTTAATGGAATTCCTCCATATACAGTTTCTGTATGTGTATTTTTTGAAGCTAACTTTGAATATATGTACAAAACCAAGTATTTTAAAAATAAATGTAACAGATATTGGTTCTTATAACAGTATTATTCTTCCTCTCATAACTTTAGTACTTAGAGCATTCTAAGCTATCTAAATATTTAATATTTTGATTTCATGAATATGCACTTTCCTTGTGAGTTCTCCAAATGTGTGTGAGGAAGTGTAAATGTAATAACGAGAAAACAAGAGGGTAGATAAATGATAAACTCCACATGCCCAGAATTTTAATAGGATTAATACGAATAGTTTAAAAGTGTGATTTTTTAAACTATCCTTTACATTAGATCGCATAGAATGCATGCGTTTAATTTTTTATTATTAACCTGTGAAAATCATTTCATATGCGTCGAATACTGGATTGCACTACGCTACGGAAGGGTTTCGGCATGGAGATACAAGTTTAGTCTATTGTAATGATGTCCCGAATTCGGGAACTTCTAGGAGGAAGGATAAGGAGAGAGGAGACAGAGGACACCGTCCCAAAGAGTCACGAAAATGTAGAGGTAAGGGTCCATACACTTTCCCATCTGAAGGCTAGTACATCCAGCATTCCACCCTACAGTTATCCGGAAACTGTCCCTCCAGACCGGGTTTGGAGACGGAGATCGTTATACGGAGGAGAAAGTTTTACTTAGAGCATATCATCCTGCCATGCGACGCCGAGACACCCGCTGACAATGATAATGGAGATGAAATAGAGGGGCAGGAAATTCGGGAATATAATTGACTTATCAGCGTTTGTCTAGAAACCAGACGAAACCTTCCAAAAAAAACCATGGGTCAGTTACGTCGGCAATGGCAATCGAACCCGGACTCCTGAATCCGGGCCACAGACCAAACCGGTTCCACTGCACTCGGTTCATATATACAACTGTAACACAATAAGAAACAGGTCGAGATGTTTCATAAAAAAATTTTAGGTACGTTATTATGTAGCTGTATTAAATTACGAGGGCTGATCAATAAAGAACGATCATAATTTCTTACGGTCATAATTTTTCTCACTAAAATTCAATCTTATTATGTTCTGTTAGCTTAATGTGAACAAACACGCCGTAATAGTTTCATTGTTGGGACTCCCGGTTCCCGCCTGTGAGAACCAGGCAAGTTCAGCATGCTCAGTATCGCCTACCGCTGCAACGGAGGTAACACGCGAGAAACAATATGCGACTTTGAAATTCAGCTTTCATCTCAAATCTTCAGTTGAGGCCTATATAATGTTACGGGAGGCCTATGGCATAGTCTGTTCTTCCCTACAGCACAGCTCGAAGGTGTTTTAAAATGTTTAAAGAGGGGAGACAAACAATTTCAAAGGAAGGTGGACCCGGTGCTCCAGTTACTGCTCTTACGGAAGAAAACACCAACACCGCTGGTGCCATTGTGAGAGAGGATCGACGAATTACCTTGATATCAGTTTCTGAAGTACTGAAAATTTCACTGGGTGTCACCCACACGTTGGTGACAGAAACATTACACATGAGACGTGTTTGTGCACGATGGGTTGCAGCACTGTTGATTCCCGAATAAAAGGACATTCCTCTGCAGGTCTGTATGCAGTTAATGTTGATGCTAGATGAAGATGCGGAGTTTCTTTCAAATCTCTGCTGATGAAACTTGGCTACATCATTTCGATCCTGAGAACAAACAGCAAAGCTCAGTGTGGAAATCTCCTTCATCACCAACTCCCAGAAAAGCAAAAGTAGTTTCCTCTGCTGGGAAAGTTATGGTCATCTCATTCTTTGATATTCATGGAATGGTTTACCAGCATGTTGTACCTGTACACATATCAGGAACTGGACAATACTACAGGGATATCCTAAAAATATTGCAAGTCCATATCAGCCGCAAAAGACCACATTTCCGTGAAGCAGTCTGGATGCTGCATCTCGATAATGTGTGGCCGCATATGGTCAATGTTGTTACTGAATATTTGGCAAAAATCAACGTCAAATGTAGCCCTCACCTATAGTCGGGGATATAACCCCATGTGGCTTTCTTCTATTCCCTAACTTAAAGAAACGCCTTCGTGGGAGGTATTTTCCATCATCAGAAGCAGTGGTGAAGGCTGCGGAGGCGATTTTGATCTCTCAAAAAATGGTTTGCAGCATGTCTTTGAAAAATAGCAGAAACGCTGGGAAAAGTGCATCGCATTCAGGGGAGACTATTTTGAGAAGAACCATCAAAATTATGAGGATAAGTAAAGGTACGTTGTCAAAAAAAAAGTGTTCATTCTTTATTGAACAGTCCTCGAACTTCATTTTGTAGCGTTATTATTTATAAGATAGCTTCCGTTATTCATTTCCGCTCTTTGGAAATACACGCCAAAATTTTAAAATGCTATAGCTTTTCACTTGTTCTTCACAAATGTATGTAGAAGGTATGCAATTTCAAATGGACTATGCAGTGACCGCTTTTCTACATATAATGCTATTTTGTTTCATTCTTTGCGCATAAACAGAAACTTTCTGCGGAACAACTCATTAAGAGAAATGAGAGTGTGCTACCTCACTTCTCACACCTATCACATGAATACCGGAATGTATGGGTACACGTCCAGCCAGAGCGAACACATTCAGTTCGTCCTTAGAAGACGTGGAGAATGCACGTCCTCTCCGCCTTTGTACCTAAATGTGTCATTTTTGAAGGCTTATATCTTAACTCCTTCTGACTTTAATTTCATTGCATGGAAATTCATGAATGAGAGTACGAATAGACTTAAAAATTAATTCACTTTTCTTTATTTCGCAACAATGCATGATTCAAAAAGTATATAGACCAGCATCCTTATAAGCGTTAGGGCTTATTTCCCTTTCCAATACGAGAGAATAATCCATATTCCCCCCCCCCCCCAGGGGCCTACTTCGGTAGATATGGGTTTGGCTCACCCGGGGTTCCGAGCCAAAAGTCTCCCTCGTGTGGGCTCCTCTTCGTGGATGAGGGAGACGGTAAACATGCCCACCCACTTGTAGGCCGTGCGTGGAGATCCGTGGAGGTTTTTAGATTCATGTCTAGTTTAGAGTTTAGGATTGAGTGAACGAAATATTTAGTAGGTTTTGATTGATGTTTTTATGTACGTGTATTTTTAATAGGTTTTGTCACACTTGTATAGTTTTTAGAAAGTTTTATATCTGGGTTTTGCCATGACTAGTTTTTTAAAGGACGCTGATGACCGCCGTAGTTGAGTGCCCTTATATATATCATCATCATCTAATCCATATTCTACTGATTTCGTTTGAATGCAAAGGTGAAGTTGCATTACTGAATAAGAAGCCAGCAATACAGACCTAATCGGCCTCAGGATATTGCAAAATCATGTTTTAATAACTTTAGAAGCAGAAAATTTGCAGCTGAGCCTAAACTCCGGGTTATGCTTTTTTCAATCAGCAAGGATCCATTGGTAATTACTTTACTGCAGTGTTTAGTACAGCAAAAGCAACAGGTGTTCCAAAAGGCTCCATTATTTTTCACCACAAAGGAAACAGAGCCCTGCTGCTGAACAAAAAGCACATTGCCGTATTTAGCTTTGAACCTAACTCCTGCTACTTCAGTTATCATAGGATGCTCTTTCCTCTACGTTTTGTGAGAACATGGTTACTGCTTGTACATTGATATTTCTGTTTGTTCTCATGTGGACTGTTGTTAAAGTTCACAAAGACAAAAAATAACCGCAAACACGCTCCAAGAATACCCTTTTTTTACTTTTTTGCTGCTGTACCTGTTCCAGTATGCAGAACAAGGGACCTTGTTTTCCTAGGAAACTACACACAGCAAAGCTTATAATTATATTCTCTCGTGTAAAAACCACGGTCGGGGTTTTGTGTCGCTATTTGTTTTATCTAGGTAAATGTTGAAGCCGAAAAAGCAAACTTGTGAGTCAATATACACCCAGCATCAGACCAGTGTGGACAACGCCAATTTGCATAAATGTAAATGTTCATTTTAGCAAAAACGAGTGCCTTCTTAACCACATTAGTTTGGCAGTTTCAAGACATATTCCATAAACGTGTTAGAAAATTGTAGCAAAGCATATTAAATGCCAATAAATTAGGCATTTAAAAACAACCTTTAAGTTATTGAATATCAAAGTATGAATGCTAAACTTAACTTCCTGAATTAAATACGTTCAGGGTTCTCTGTTCCAACGTGGAAATAATTATGCTCACGTAAGCTCTCTTACTGGGAGCCAGAACTCAGAATCATTTGTATATATCTCTTATTAACCTGTTATCTTAGTAATATCATACACTTAAGAGGTTACAACTTCTGTGTACTACCCTCCTATCACATATCTATCACATGATATAAAAAACTTTTACCATGGTATACCCCACATTTAAAGAACCTTTACACCTTATTACACCTGAGAGGATATGTTCCAACTGTGTACTAATAACCTAGCCCAGATAGTAACAGCTTCACTTATTTAAATTAATTCATGGAAATTAATCATTTCTTCACACTAGCCGTATATAGGCTAAGCTTCTTGATAGATAGTCAACATGAAAAATTCAATGCCATGGCCGGGATTTGAACCAGTTTCCGCCCATTGAGCTACCATGGCCAACGCGCCGTCCTGACATTAAGTTCTCCATTTGACTCGTAGGTATATTTCCCGGTAGACTACTAAGGACTCTCGCAATCTAGATACACCGTTTGTGGCGACTTACTATCGTAAGTACTGATGAGTCATGTTGACTCTATATATCAAAAGTAATGTTGAGTCTATCTATCAAAAACCTTAGCCTATATACGGCTAGTGTGAAGAAATGATTAATTTCCATCAATTAATTTATATAATAAGAGTTAAATGATGAAGCCTGGGACTCAAGAACTTAGGATAGTAAGTCGCCACAAACGGTGTATCTCGAATGCGAGATCCCCTAGAGGTCTACTGGGGAAATATACGAGTCCAATGGAGAATTTAATGTCAGGACGGCACGTTGGCCTGGTAGCTCAATGGGTTAGAGCTATTAAACGGAAACCAGGAGATCCGTGGTTCAAATCCCGGACATGGCATTGAATCTTTTATGTTGACTCTATCCATAGTTTCATTTATATTTATGTTTGGAAGAAAGAACAGGCAAAGGATGTTCTTAGCCATTGTGAAGTAGATACCTGATTGACAAACGATATGATACTTAGATTTTCTTCTTTACCATTTTTCTTTTCATCTCAAGGACAGATTGCCTGACACCTCAAAAATTATAGCCTGTATAAAACCTTACATTAAAGTATGGTATTCCGAATAAATCTACTGAACTCAGTATTGACATGTCATAGGATTTATAGTACCTCATTTTAATAGAATGTAATTTAATAAAATCAATTATAATTTTGTTTCCTTTACTTGTTTTCGTTGGAAAACTATACATATCACTGACTTTCACATAAAACATTCTGTATTAGTTCACTTTCTAATTGCTTCCATTTACACCTATTTCGTTATCTAGTACTATGCTTGTTCAGATGAGAAAGTTCTTGCAAAAGTCATTCCACCTCTTTTTTAAACGTCTTCTGCTTTTGTCCTATTCTGGACGTTGTTGTTGTGTAAATCTACTTTTTGAAAATTTATTAGATAATATCAGAAAATGAATGACTGACTGAATGACTGAATGAATGGATGAATGTATGTATGAATGAAATATTTTAATGATCTCAGGTTCCTTAGAACTTAAATGTAATCGATATTTATCTTGTAGGGATAAAGAATAAAACGCGAAGAAAACCTTATCCGGATAATCCACCCTAATGAAGATTCAAACTCAGGACATTTGAGGCAGATCCGCTACTTCCATGCAACAAAGGTAGGCTCTCATCTGTTTCATATACATACCTGGAGTCGACAAGTGAACGTCGAGCGCGCAGGTTGTGTCTGAACGCTCTGCTTATAAATCACGTGTTTTTGTAGTTTAGTTGTGTCAGCTAGCTTTTGTATATTGTTCATTGCTATACATCATATATCTACATGGCTCTACAAACGGATGATACCGGCAGAATATTATATTCAGCGCTAAATGTATTAATTAACGACACGAACTTCCGGGATAGCTCCAATTCTACGCTACAACTGACGTCATCTAATCAGCACTACCAATCTCAACTGTCTTCTGCTATCGGGGATAATACAGTAAGTAAACCAATACTACGACCATCTCAACTTCATTCAATTCAGCCCCTTAATAACTCCGTACAGCACGACGATGATACAATGGCAAATTGTGCCCCATCTGACTGTTTAGAGCGCAGCCAACGCTCACAGCCCTCTCTCACCCAGGGTTCACAACAAAACAAACGCCGATGCACTGCCTCTGTTTCTGAACAACCTACTCTCTCACGCTATGCATATCCAATTCCTACATCTAATCGCTTCAATCCTGTAAGTGAAGCACCAGACCACGATTCTTCTGACACAGCCTCCATCTCTCAGAAATAGAAAATTCCTCCTCTATGTGTCCGCAATGTGCACAATTATCAATTGCTACTACAAGATGTAAAAAAATGTGTCTTATCTGAATTTCACACTGAGCTACGGCGAGCCATTCTTAAGGTCTACACTTGACGCCCACAGACTCCCACAACCTTACCTCGTACTTGACTTCAATTAAACAAGAATACTACACATTCACAACCCTTCATACAAACTTTTTATCTGTCGTCATACGCTACCTACCGTGCCCTCTCATTGACCAAGAGATTTATGATGAACTTAATGCTCAGAACTTCCCTGTTCGTAAAGTTACACGTTTACTAAGTAAGAACAAGGAACCGATGCCTCTCTGTGTGGTTGACCTCCTTAACAATGACCAAGGTAAACATATTCTTAATCTATCCCGACTACTGTACAGCGTAGTCAAAGTAGAACATCGCAGACACAATACGGAACTGCCTCAGTGTACTAACTGCCAAAACAATGGACACACCAAAAATTACTACCACCTAGAGCCCGCTGTGTTCGCTGCACAGGCAACCATCACTTTTCTCAGTGCACAAAGCCCTCTACTACACCAGCTCCGTGTGATAATTGCCAACAAGGTCATCCGGCAAACTATCGCGGTTGTTCTCATTACTTACAGCTGAAGGAACGACAGTCTCGGCGCTTTCAGCAGTAGGCAACACTATCCCACCACAATTCACAGCAACCAACCTCAGCTTCTCACAACAGCCACTGATTCAGCAACAACAAGCACAGCGTCCACAACAGCAACAACAAACACGACATAGTCCTTCCGCAACTGTTCCTTCTCCACCATCACGGACTTATTCACAGGTACTGACTGGGCGTTCACCTCCCTCTCAAGGACGTTCTTCAATTCCTTCACCAGAGGATTCTGCATCTGCACCCCCGTCTTGGACTTCCTTGAAAGAAATGATTGCACCACTAGGTACTTTTCTGTGCAATCTGTTTTCTCCAGTTCTCCCGCAACTCCTGCAGCTTCTTCGTTCCCTTCTTTCTCCGATCTTCCACAATGGTCACCCGTAATTTGTCATCTCTACGTCAGCTCACACTCCTGAATTGGAACTCTAACGGTCTTCGGGCTAAACGTTCCTCCTTCATAGCATTTCTTACGCATCACAATGTTGATATAGCTTGTGTAACAGAGACACATTTTCTTCCCAATGAGAATTTCACTGCTCCTGGTTACGTCATTTACCGGCAGGACCGTGACGCAGATAAAGCATCTGGTGGAGCGGCTCTTCTCATCCGACGTTCTCTTAGTCACAGTGAGATATTTCTCCCACATGTGCCCAATTTGGAAGTGGTGGGTATTAAACTCTATTGTGCAGACGGTGGTGACCTTGTCATTCTTAGCGCATACAAACCACCAAATCGCAGGCCGAATACTACATATCTCTCACTTCTCTTCCCTGCGGGGAACAGCACTCTTCTTCTAGGTGATCTCAACTGTAAGCATTCCTCCTGGGGATGCCGAACGACAAATCCAAATGGCCGACTTCTGTTTACAGCCCTTGCCACTTATGGCCTATCGATATTGGCACCCGAAGATCCTACTCATTTCCCTTCCAATCCCTTATTTGCCCCTGATATTCTAGATATCGGTATACACCGTAATATAAACCTGCCCACTTTTGTTTCTCCCATACCAGAGCTTGATTCTGATCATTGCCCGGTGATCGTCACCTTTTCTATTCCACCTGCCTTCCACCAATTAGCTCCTAGGCTGATCAACGGTTACATTCATTGGGAAACATTCCAGTCTCATCTGGATGCAACACTCACCAGTTCGTACCAACTTGCCACTAATCATGATGTGGATCTCGCGATACAGCACTTCGCTGACACCATTTGCAGCTGCGCCCGACTTTCCACATCTCCACATAGACGACATCATTCTTCCCCCTTCTTACCCCTCTCCATTTTAAGTCTCATCCGAGAAAAACACCATGTTCGTCGACAGTGGCAACGGGACCGACAACCCTGGCTCCGTCGAAAGCTCAACGGACTCATTCGACGGGTGAAACTGGAGTTGGATCGACATCGTCTAGAGTCCTATGAGCGCTATCTTGCGTCAGTCTCTCCTTCTGACCACACACTGTGGGAGGCCACCAAACGTGTTCTTCGTGAGCCGACTGTTGTACCGGCGCTGTCTGCAGGTGATAGTCTGGTTACAGATATTCCCACCAAGTGTAAAAATTTGGCCGATCACTTTGAGCGTGTGTTTGCACTTCCCATATCAGCCGATGATGAGACTATTGCAGACGTGGAAAAGCAGCTAAATACCTATCGCACTCGACCCACAGGCTCACGAAGGATTTCATTTACAAGCCCACGGGAACTATCTTCCCTGATTCGAGCCCTTCCGCTTAAGAAATCTCCCGGGCACGACTTGGTTCCTAACATTGTAATCAAGAAGATCACCAAAAAAGCAGTTGCATACATGTCATCCATTCTCAATGCCTGTCTACGCCTCGGCTATTTTCCTCGCACCTGGAAGTTTGCCCATATAGCAGTCTTCCATATGCCCAATAAACCCAAACACCTCCCCGAAAGCTATCGTCCTATAAGTCTGTTGCCGACCCTCTCCAAGCTGTTTGAAAAAGTAATTCATCGCCGTCTTCTGTCTTACCGTGATCATAACCATGTTCCTCCGCCTTATCAATTTGGATTTCGTCACAAACATTCCACTACCTATTAGCTTTTACGATTAACTCAGTCAATTGTTCACGGCTTCGAGGCCCATCAGTATACCACCGCTGTCTTCCTTGATGTGGCACAGGCATTTGACAAGGTTTGGCATGATGGTTTGCTCCTTAAGCTCTACCGCATCGGTCTTCCTAATTACTTATCACATCTAATCCACAGTTTCCTCTACGACCGCAGCTTTTCAGTACGCATTGGTGGAAAGCTTTCATCTCCACGTAATATTACTGCAGGTGTCCCACAGGGTTCTATCTTGGCCCCGACTCTATTTAATATATACATTTCTGATATTCCTGACTTAGCTCCGACTATATTACTATATTATTCTCATGTTAATTTCCAGCACGCACAACAAGTAGTACAGCTCTCTTTAGATCGCCTAACTCATTGGTTCAGCACTTGGCGGATCTCATTGAACCCTCAGAAAACCGAAGCTAAAATCTTCACTCTTCGCCGATATACTCCGCTTACTCCGTTGCGTCTCTAAAGGAACAATGTCGCTTGGCTCCCCACTACAACTCCCGTTAAATACCTTGGAGTGCTTTTGGACTCTCGACTGACTTGGCGTGCTCATATCGATCGTCTTATATCACTGGCCTCCGGGCGACTGTCAAAACTCTCACCTCTGTTGCATCGCCGTTCGAGCCTCGGCCTACAGTCTTCATTATTACTCTACAAATCACTCGTTCGTCCTCTCATTACATATGCCTGCCAAGTGTGGGGGGCCGCACACACGTGTCATCTGCGTCGTCTTCAGGTCATACAGAATCGCTTCATGCGCATCGCTACCAACGCTCCATGGTTCATCCGTAATCAGCAGCTCCATCACGAACTAGGGCTGTTACCTCTTCACGACTACATTCGCAGGATCGCTCGCCGTTTCTTTTCCACGCTGCAAGAAGTTCCAGGAGCTGTGCATTATAACATCAGCGTCCGCACGCGCCAGCCCTCACGCTTGAAGAGGAGACTACCACAGTGATTCTATTGCTTGATGTCTGTCTTACATCTTCAATATTGACATAATTTCTCAGAGAGTGTTATATGAGTTCTAACTTAATGTAGTTAGGGGGCGGCCTGTTAGCCTATCCCTGAGTGTTACTGTTCTTATTGTACTGTTACCTTCTTTTCACTCTGATCTGTAAAGCATTGTACTGCTGATCGATCAATAAAAAAAATTATAAAAAAAATATACATACCTGGCCTCTGCACTTCTATTTTAGTTATGCTGTAGCTCAATGTTTGCTATCCTATTCCTAGTTCCTAACTGTTCAGTTTCTTTCAATTGTTCTGAGAAGTGTTCTCTCCAATTTTCAATGTCATACCGCTAACATATGCATTTTTTTGTGTCAAGACATCATGCCATCTTATACCTACTATGATGTGGTGTATACATCTAAGTTCATATAAGCATGGTTCTGAATACTTTGTTAAAGAACTATAGCAAATCTGTTTTCTCTTCCTGGAAAACAATAATAGTTAATGGAATCAAGATTTCTGCTGATTACCTCATTGATCTTGTGTTATAGAAGCAACAATTAATGGTTATTGAGTTAAATTTTGTGTATTAAGTGGTTGATTCTTCTTTTATTTGAATATTCACAAATTATTTTGGCACATACGTTGTAGTGTTCTCATACTTTTTTGTTCAGTTGGAACTACAGATTCTAATAAGCTGCTAATATTCTTATAATTATCTCTTCAGTTAAATCTGCTGTACTTCGAACAAACTCCACTTCTGTTGCGTGAAACACTTAGAAGTGAAAAAATCACTAAGATAAAACTCAGATAAAGGAAAAATATTTTGTGCTGCACTTTTTCTTTACTCTTGTAGAACTGTTCATAAATGCTGTGTTATTACTATTTTCTTGTATGTGGAAGGAGAACATGAGAATGATGTAGGCTTTACGGGATAATCAACTATTTAGAAAGCTTGTATTTTAAGACGTCTTAAAATTTCCGTTTTATTGCATGGACAACTGTTAAACATGAGAAACGATTTTCGATTTCAGAAAAAATAAGTACCGGAAATTCACACAAGTAACAAATAACATCTCTGAAATTGTTCATTCCACAAAAAAGAATAAGTGTATCCGTCGAAAATTGTGTATTTTAAGGAGATATAACTTTTCTGTGTAGTAATATTTTGTGTATCTCTTAGAATTTCCCAGTTATGTAAAGGCCATCCAGAATGTAGAGGACTTCTGGCGACAGTCCCAGAAAATTCATTGCTATATAGGTGCTTTAAGCACACTCGTTGACTCAAAAAAGTAGATTCTGGAGGCGTATAATTTTCTGTGTCCACATCGTTTCCCCGGTCGGTTTACAATGGCATTACGGAACGCGTCTCTTTAGCTTCGTCCTACTGAATCCTCGCATAATTGTAATAATAATGCGAATGTCCACATTTTATGTATAGTTTTATATGTTTCGTGCATATCCACACAGGGAATACTTCCTTTTTTCACACTGTAATTGAGTCTCATTTACTAAACGTGCACTGATAGCCGAGCGGTTATAAAGTACATGGGAGCTGGAGCTACATAGGTTGGAATCTCAGAACACCACTTTGATACTTTTTATTTCAGAATTTAAAAAACTGTGTATTACAAATATTGTAAAGCAACTTCCAATAGCTTTCCTTGATTTTATGGCATTTATGGTTACACATGTGCCTTTTTTTTCGGCCCTCATTTCCTTGTCTTCTGGATTATGGGCGCTGTCTAGTCGTGGGATCGCTTCAGATTCCCGACGCTTCTCTCTTTGGGCGCTGCGCTGAGAGGTGTACTGCTTCGAATCGGCAGGGGAGTTGGTGCTTGGTTTCGACGCGATTACGTCAGAGGTAAGTGCTCCAAGTTTTGGGTTTTTGGTAAATTCTCCTTGGATTTTCCTGATCGCTTTTGGTGAACTTTGACTTGCTTTAATGGGCTATTTCCTTCAGTTCCGGGACTGGAAGCTTTACTGTGTTTTCCCTTTTCCCTGGATTTAAAGAAAGGTGACAGCTACCGTGACAGGGGGCCGGAATTTAACTGTCGGCGTACATTAAAGTCATATATGTATTCAAATATTTTGAGGTGTTACTCAAGTAATTGTTCTACTCAGTCACTTTGCTTTGGTAGTTTGTGTAGTTTACTGGCTAGTATCAACGTTAATTTAAATGTTTTTCGGGACCCTTATTACCGTCATACTTTATTATTGTTTCACGAAAATTGTTTGGGATAGAGTAATTTTGGTTAGAAATTGTGATGGTTTTTGTTTTCTTGTGCTAATTTACAGGAAGCACATATTGTTATAATTAAAATGATATATTTACTATAATCAAGTATTGCAGTAATGAATTAAATCACTTGAATGGTTTATTGGGGGCAACATTGAGTCAGTTCTTTGTATGCTGTGTACCTTAACCTGGACCTCTTAACTTTAGAGTTTGTAGGGCCAAAATGCCTCACTTTAGTTTAGACTGTTTAGGAAGTGTTTAGGTGTGAAGTACGTGACCAGGGCCGCCCGGCACACACAAAAAACTGTCATCACATGAGTGAGTGAATCTCATAATTGTTTCAAATCTGTCTCTTCTCATCATATTATTAACCATTTAATTTACCATATCCAACCCTGAATTCCAGTAACATCTTCTGCTAGGTAGAGGATTATAGCTCGAAGGAATTGGAATTCCTAGAAAGCCTTTTATCTCTTCCTATGTTATTTTGGGATCCGGGCAGTTCTTGAACAAAGCATAGCCTTGAGATATTTAATTATTTCATCATTCCAAAACAATTTAACGCCATGAACTGGAGAGAAGCTTCTGTATTTATCAGAATCACTGTCAGTAAATATAGTATTAGCACTTTCCAGATCTTTGGGACTCCAATCTTTGACTAGGATAGGTTTTAAGAACTGTAACGTTTCTGTTTCATCTAAAAGGACAGTTTTGGTTTGCCATCATGAGAGCAATCACTCTCAGGTTCAGCACCTAGCCTGCTTTAAATGATCAAAATCACTTCAGCAACAACCTGAAGTTGCGTTGGTCCATAATTGTACATCTTTACACCTGAATATTCTTCAGCAGAATCTTCATCTGACTCCAAGTTAGCCTCAGGAGGCTCAATAAATATGTGTCGCATCTTCCTCTTCCTCCTCCTCCTCCTCCTCCTCCTCCTCCTCCTCCTCCTCCTCCTCCTCCTCCTCCTCCTCCTCCTCCTCCTCCTCCTCCTCCTCCTCCTCCTCCTCCTCCTCCTCCTCCTCCTCCTCCTCCTCCTCCTCCTCCTCCTCCTCCTCCTCCTCCTCCTCCTCCTCCTCCTCCTCCTCCTCCTCCTCCTCCTCCTCCTCCTCCTCCTCCTCCTCCTCCTCCTCCTCCTCCTCCTCCTCCTCCTCCTCCTCCTCCTCCTCCTCCTCCTCCTCCTCCTCCTCCTCCTCCTCCTCCTCCTCCTCCTCCTCCTCCTCCTCCTCCTCCTCCTCCTCCTCCTCCTCCTCCTCCTCCTCCTCCTCCTCCTCCTCCTCCTCCTCCTCCTCCTCCTCCTCCTCCTCCTCCTCCTCCTCCTCCTCCTCCTCATCCTCCTCATCCTCCTCATCCTCCTCCTCATCCTCCTCCTCTTCCTCCTCAAGTAAAGCCTGTATTTGATACACAGACAGGCCACTGAAAAAGAAACAATCATTATAATGGCTGTTCTGCCTAGCCTAACATATACGCAACACAAAATTAAAATCTGGATATTGACCATAAAAATGAACTGCATTTTGTGGTCAACCTATATCAGAAATTGTACTGTCCTTAACTTTGTAATCAAACAAAAATTGTAACAAATGTATGACATACAGCTGTAGAAACAATACTTAATTTTTATTCCAAACATAATCTAATTCAGAAAAATCCTAAGTAAATGAAGCATCAGACACAGACTTCCTCCTGCTTACTGCTGGCAGAAACGCACCTAAATATCAATAATAAAGAGTTGTTATCTGAAATATATGCAACAATATCAATTTTAAATGAGTCCACTGTTGCCAATAAGAGAAAACAATGGCAGACTGTTACGTGACATATATGTTACGCTTGGCAGAAATGAGTGAGATAAGGTAGAAAAGATTTGATACAAATTGTGCAATATTACGTTTCTAATTTCTCCTACATCATTTTTGCCTTTACCAATCGTTTCGTCATTATTTATGTTCATACATAATATTCCATGGAGCCTTTTCTTCCTCCAATGACAAACATCTCTTATTATTTCATAATACTAGTTAAAGTGTATATCACCATTCACTTTCGATTTACGTGCTTCTTCCATATGATGATATGGATATGCGTTTTTATGTTTTAAGTTGAAATACTATGACTCATATAACTAATTAGTTTCTCCCTCGTAGATATTACTGCCAAAATTCTTAATTTTTCCACGTGTATCACAAAATTAACTATACAATTCGTCTCTCAAAAAATAAAAAAAATAAAATAAAAAAGTGGCCAACACCACAGAGAGACCATGTATTAAATTTCATAATCTAAGCCATTCTTGCTGTTCTTAAGGGAGTAAGTTCCATTTTGTTTTGTGTGTTTAGAATTCAAAGCACCTAACAGATGTTCATATTTCCTATTATGTTGTTAAAATTTATTAAGGCTCATTATCTGTTAAAAACATTTAACAAATCCAAGTCCTGCTTTTCAGGAAACGCCTAAGGAAAATCTTGTTCAATCCTTTTTAATAAGTTAGGTACAATCAGCAATCCTCCGGCTAACGTCACAAATGAAATTAAACGCTCTCTGTTCTTGAAGTGATGTTATTTGCACGTACCCATGGTTTTAGGGCATATTGTAATTAATATTATACAAGGGCAAGACAATTAATGAATTCTCTTACTTTCTTTTATTATTTCTTTCGTTTTTCTTTCTTTTTATTTATTTCTTACGTACCTATATACTTTATTTCTTTACTTCCTTCTTTTCAGCTTCCCTTCTCTCTTTCTTTACTTGTAAATTTAGGGGAGTTACAAAAATTAATTAAAATTATTAACCCTGCATAGCTTGTTGTATTTATTTTTAAATTTTATTAGATAATTATGAAGGAACACTCTACAAATACTATTGATTTAAAATATAGCATACTTCTAATACTCCATCTGTTAAACCGTGAGAAGTTTTTTATATATTTGACAATATTTTTAATACTTCTGTTCCTACCTATGTTCATATTTCTACACTTTCAAAAAATATGTTCCAATTTTTTGTCTCTCTTTCGATCACCATACCTACCGACAGAACAGTTCCGATCTTCTTTTGAGCAATATTATAGTCTTTGTCCAAATAAATTGAGTAGTGCTCCTAATTAAAAGTTAGTTTTCCTTAAACACCTAAAGAGAGCCAGGTACTCTTTATCTAATACCACACCTCGCTGCTCATGATGATGTCTTTAGAGATATGTGACCCAAACGCATGCAAACGTTCACATTGTACGTAACAAAAGGTAGTCTGAGCAAAAAGAACGTAAGAATTATAAAAAAGGCTTTGTGCAAGTATCTCCATCCACATTTCCTAATAAAACCAATAGCACCAATTTAGTCACTATTTGGTGAAATCTAATCCACTCTATGACGAAAACATAAAACTGTTTGTTAATCCATGGAATTCAAAAATTATGCTGTTGATGCTTCTAACTTTCAGCGTTAAAGCTTAATTTTATTTTCCTTTATTCTTCTAATAATTCAGTATTAACCCGTCGCAGAGGTTATAACTCCAGAGGAAGCATGCTGGATTCTATAGTACATTTAACAATGTCGCAACACTACAAAATGTTTTACTATTAAAATAAAATATATTGATAATCTATTTTAATTCCTTTATGTTTGCCAGAACGGTTTTCGCTTATGGATTAAAGCTGCTGTTTGAAACATAAAACATCGAATGTAGCTGGATATGTAAATACCACAATTCCTCCATATAAGGGGGAAGTTCATTTTACATCTGAAAATTTTTAACAAACTGATAGAAAACTGACAAGAGGACGGTTTCTCTCAAAGAGAAAGAATGAAATAAATTGCAGTCATTTGACTGCAGGAGTTCTTTGACGACATTATTCGATGTACGTATAAAGGAATTTAAATATAATAAGTTGCTAATCAATTGGATGATAAAGTGATGGTTTTTTTTTGTGTGTAATTTACGTCCTCCAACTTTAAGCCATATCGGACGGTGAATGAATTTGGTTAAATGATGCTCAAATGAGTCCAGGGTCCATGTAGCTTAGAGTTACCCGACATTCGTCTTGAAGGATAATGGAAAACCCCGCAAAAAACCTTATCCAGGTAACTCGCCCTTACCGAGTTTCGAACTCGGGAATTGTGATGGTAATAGTAATAATGTTGCTGATACTGATGATTATGATAACGATGATAATCGAAATCATAATAATCATCAAAATAATCATAATAAACTTGATGTAACTCCGCAATTTCTATTTATAGGATTTTAATTTTTACGAAGTGAAGAATGAAGACATGAATTTAGGAGCACAAATATATAAAATAAACACGGTTTCGTAATATCAAAAAATAAGGCGGCTGTTTTTTTTATAAAAGTCTAACAGTTTATGCATGCTCTATTTGTTATCAGTTACTAGGTCTGCTACCACTTCACAGTTTTAAAAAGATCTGTTTCCCTAAAGATGAATAATGGAATATATCCGTCACTGTGCAAGATCCACCGTTCCCTGATACATATGCAAACGGTTGCCTCATAGGTTACACCGTTTTGTCATTCGTGTATTTAAATTGTAGCTATTTTAATTTAACTGCAGCTATTTAAGATGAGACATCATTCCCAGTTCGTGGGGAATTCAAATGAACCTTTGCTAGGGTCCATTTTGTTTTCTAACGTGCTCCATTACTTAACGGCGATGACGTCATTGCAGGTCGTTAATCACTTTCCACTTGAGCGTCATTCTGCGGTGACGCGGATCATTTCTGGCAGTTTTATGGAGTCCGGAGACGCCTATTGTCTGAGAACTTGAATTTAAAGGGCGGGCTTTATGTGCCACAGTTCCATTACAGAACAACAGCATCTCTTACCTCTCGTTGACGATGGACATCAGGTTCCGTGCCGTCAGACATTAAAACAAGTGATCTCGTGTATAAGACTTCACAAGGCTTAGTATTAGCTCAGAGAAACCGTATCCGGGTTCTCACATTTGAGGGGAGAACATTTGTATCTTGCAGTCATATTACTAACTGAAAATGTAATTTTAAAAGAAAAATAACTACTTGTTCTGCTTTACCTGGCATTTAATACTTTTTATGCAATATACTTAAATTTAGGAGGAGAAAAATTGCATTCTACCCAAAAGGTGGACATTTTTCTCCTGTAAATTTAACACTGGCATGTGTGTGCGTGTGCGTGTGTGTGTGTGCATGTGTGTGTGCGTGGGCGTGCCAGTTTGAAAACGTTGCACTTGAGTTCAGAACTTTATAAGAGTGTGAAGAAAATATTTTACAAAACGTGCAAGGCACTATTTGAAGGATGTTTTTAAAAAAATGATTTTTTTTTTCAAAAGTAGATCTAACAACTTTAAGCTAAGAAATGTTATCATAGGCATTTACTTTGCAAATATTCTTAGAATAACCTGAAATATTCTTCATTATCGAGGAATACTTTCAATATTATTGTACAATGAGTTTAAATTGACCGATAGATAAAAACCTAATTTCAGAAGTGTAGGAAAGATATAAATCGAAATGAAGGCAATTACCGTCCACCTGCTCAAAAATTATAAATTTCTTTTTGTGGATCGCTACTTCGTAAAGTGAGCATACGTTTTATACTACTATAAGACATGTATGTGTGGTGCATTTTATAACATTAAACAAAACATTTTTACTAAACTAACTTCATTTTTAACTTCAAATTTAAAATTTTTCGTGTACCCTTTTAATTAACAGAGATCATTATTTAAAATTTTCCACAATATTTATAGTATAATGTCTTTTGTTAGTCCTTTGCCGCTATTTCCATTAGTTCAGAAGATTTTTAAAATTAGGCAACACAGCCATTTACGAATAGTTCCATAATATGTATATATTAAAGCTTCTTTGTAAGGTATATAATATGTGTATGTATGTAGGTACATATACACATACATACAGGTCTCCCGCCTAACTCTGCTATCTCAGATATCTCCGAAATGAAACAAAATATGAAAATTCCAAATCGCCAGGAATGTACATATGTCAGGTGCTCACACAATATAATCACTTGATTGTTAACTGTAGGTTTTGAAAAATATAACTTTGAATATCAATAAGAATCGTTTAGCTTCAGAAGATTTTCATTCCTGGTACATTATATTACCTTAATGTTAATTTGTTCTACCTCGCAAGGAGGCATTGCCAACATTAAATCCCTATATGTGGCTGGTGGTTTGGAACTTTCTGTATTTTTGTCTACAATATTTAAATTACACTTTCCAGGCACTTTAATCAAAAGACAAAGAGCAAAATGAAGTACAGATAAACGTTTTATCAACTTTATTTGACATATATATATATATATATATATATATATATATATATATATATATATATATATATTCAATTTAAGTCCTCCAACGTTAAGTCATATCGGACGATGAATGAAATGGGTGAAATGATGCTCAAATGAAATCGGGGTCCGTGGAGCTTAGAGTTACATGACATTCGTCTGTCAGGATAAGGGAAAACATCGGAAAAAACCTTAACCAGGTAACTCAGCCTAACCAAGATTCGAACTCGGGGCCTCTTGAACGTGAGGCAGACACGCTACCATCTACGCTACCGCGGCGGGCTTTATTTGACATATTTACACAATTTTCATCAAATTAACTTTCATGTCATAATTCGTTTCCCAGCTTACTGTCCATTTTGGATTGCTTAAGTCTTCATCATTTTCTTAAAAGGTCTGCTAATTTTCAATTGTTTCTCGTGATTTCATGCAAAAAAGTGGACTTTTAAAGCCTCACTAAACATTTCAACGATCATTTCTTAAAACTTCATTATTGGTATTTATTTTTTATGTATGAATAAAAATGGCATGTACTTATCCCTCGATTAAAATCAAATATAAAAATAAATATTCCTAAGAATAATTTGTATACTCACTAATTAACGGTTCTACAAACTATTAATAGAGAAGATTAGGTTTTTTGGAGATAAATAGTGTAGAAATAAATTTATATGCATATATAATTAATTTTATGTATGAGGAGGGACCCAAAAGAAACCAGATTGTTGTCATAAAAATTTTATTGATGAACCTTTTTACAAAATTATTTCAGTCACCTTCAAAATACTCTCCATTACATGCGATGCATTTGTCAAGTCTCTTTTCCCACTGATGGAAGCATGTTTGGAACTCTTCAAGTTTGATATTGTCCAGTGCGCTTTGCGAAGCTGTTTTTACCGCCTCCACATCGCCATAACGCTCCCCTTTTAGCGCTTTTTTTTTTGTTTCATTCGTGGAAATAAGAAAAAGTCGCACGGGGCTAGATCCGGCGAATACGGAGCGTGGAAAACGACAGAGCACCTCTGAGATGCCAAATAGTGGGTCACTCGTAAGGCCGTGTGTGTTGGAGCGTTGTCGTGACGCAGAAACCAGTCACCTGATCGCCAAAGTTCCGGGCGTTTCCTCCTCACATCCTCTCACAGACGCCTTAAAACATCCAAGTAAAAGTGCTGGTTAACAGTCTGGCCAGGCGGTACGAATTCCCTATGCACAGTTCCACGAACATCATAAAAGACAAAGATCATCGTCTTCACATTTAACCTCACTTGCCTTGCTTTTCTGGCCTGGGAGAGTTGGGAGTCCTCCACTGGCTTGACGCTTGCTTGGTTTCTGGATCATACCCCTAACAACTCTCATCCCCTGTAATGACCTTGTACAAGAAGTTTGGATCACGAGCAATCTCTGTTTTCAAGTCCTGACACACATTCATGCGGATGGTTGTGCTCCTGTGTGAGAAGGTGCGGAACAAATTTAGCAGCAACACGTCTCATGTGCAAATCCTCCCTCAAAATCCGCTGGCACGAGCTCCAACTGATTCCTGTCGTTACTGAAATTTGGTCGATCGTTTGGCGACGATCCTCGTTGATCTTTTGGCGGATCTTTTCAAAGTTCTTTGCATTTGGTGATGTTGAAGGGCGTCCACAACGAGCTTGGTTTTCAACACACATCTCAAAACGTTTAAAGCACCCAAACCACTCGAAAACCTGTGTGCGGCTCATTGCGTTATCCTGGAAAGCTTCCTGAAGCATTTGGTATATCTCCAATGCAGTTTTTTAAGCAGGAAACAAAATTTCACGCACACTCTTTGTTCTTTTAAAGTTGCCATAACGACTTCACAGAGGTAACCCGCCAACAGTCAGAGAAACACAATACCACACTTGTACGTTCAGCTCTTCAATGACGCCGTCTGCACAGCTGTTTCATGAAGGTCTCTACTAACACCATCTAGCGTGAGAACCCTGCACTACGTCTACGAGTGGCAGCGCCCTAGGGGTCCGGTTTCTTTTGGGCCCCCCCCACGTATAAAAGTAATCTAGTAAATCGAACTGATAGTGAAATATTTGAATTGCGGATTACTATATGTTGGCCTAGGAATTCCTTTCTATTGCACTCTGTACCGCCACGAGTTCCAAACTCAATCATGAATGCAAAATAAACAACAGTTTTTGAATATTGAAACCAATAACAAGAATTATCCTTAAATGGCAGATACCACGTAAGATGTTCCGAGCATATGTTAGGCTTTAAAGGAAATGTACATCTTGTAGTGAGCTTTGTCCATATTTTAAGGTTTAAACGTCATAAAATATTAAAAAATAGTTCTTAATTAAGACGCTTATTTAGACATTTAAAAAAATCATTATAATTTGTCTTAATTGTATTATTTTAAATCACAATTGTGTAAAATTTACCTTAAAGTGCTGGGATGGGGTGCTTAACTCAAATATTACGTTCAAAATTTTTCTGATATTTCTCACAAATACAAATCATTTTGGATTCAGGGGACCTCAAAAGCTGTATTTCTGCTGAAAATTTGATATCTTAGATTGAACGCAATATTCCTCTAACCACCAGGCATGTGTTAGAAAACTAGTACCTGTTTTTCTTCTTCTTTTTTCTCTAGTGTATCTTTTGGCTTTAGGCGCCTTTTAAAGGTATCCACGTTTTCTTCTCGTTCTGTTTGTGTTTTTACAGTGCAAACTTACTTTTACTGCAAATTTTTGCTCTGGCATCCTTTCGAAACATCATTTCCAAATCCTTATGCTTTTATATTTCCTTAATTTTATTTATTTCTTTTGTTTCATTGAGATGAAGCAATAAGTTACTCTCTGATTTTGACGTTTCCTGTAGTAAGTGAATAGAAAATCATTAGTTTTATATTCAGGCGCTGCTAAATGGGCATGGAAATAAAATACCCATTTCGAATCAAAACCAACGGAGGTCAAATTCACAGAAAATTGTGAAATTATGGGCACCGGAGTTGTAGTTTGACTTACAGAGTATAGTAACTTGTAGCTGTAGTTGTGGTTGTAGTAATGAAGGAAGGTTTTTTCAGTTTGAGGTCTCTGATCTCGCCTCTATGCTTATGGAGTATTGCTGTATTTATTGAAGAAGCCAGATGATAGTAAAATATATCAACCGAGCTAGCCCTCTTTGGTAGCAAACTTGGAATAATAAACCAATAAATACGTCCCTGCATTTGAAAAGTAGTCATCGCCATCGGCATCAGCATGCCCGCCTCTGTTGCGTACATGGTAGCGTGTCTGTCTCACGTTTTAGAGGTCCCGAGTTCCAATCTCGGTTAGAGTGAGTTACCTGGATAAGGTTCTTTTTCGGGGTTTTCCCTTATCCTTAAAGACGAATGTCGGGTAACTCTAAGTTCTACGGACTCCTGGCTCATCTGAGCATCATTTCACTCATTTCATTCATCGTCCGATAACACTTGCTGTTGGAGGACATAAATTACAACAACAACAAAAAAATCCACCACCATCATCATCATCATCATCATCATCATCATCATCATCATCATCATCATCATCATCATCATCATCATCATCATCATCATCATCATCATCATCATCATCATCATCAAACTTTTCATGGTTTAAGTCGTCAAGGCTCGTTCCGGTCTCATCAATTTTAAATTAAAAGTGTTGTATCCATTTTTTCTGAGTCCACCAATATTTCTTCTACCTAATGGTTTGTAATCGAAAACTAATTTTGGAATGCGGCTATCATTCATTCTGTCGACAAGTTCCTTCCAGTTATTTCTATATCGTTTTAATCTATCTGTTAGCTTAAACATATTCAATTTCTTTTGAATGTCCTCTTCCTTGCTCATCTAGAAGATTATACCCTACTACATTGTTTAAGAACTTCATTTCCACTGTTTCAATCATTTGTTCTTATTTTTCTTAACAAAGTTCAAACTTCACTACCATCTAATGATATAGGAACTGCCATTACTTCATAAAACTTTTAGTATCTCTTCTCGTATTTTCTAGGGTTCTCTTTATGGTGACACGTACAAAATTAAATTTGTTGATTTTATTTAAAATGTCACTATTTTTAAAATAAGAGATATTCCAACAAAGATAATTTAAGCGGTTGACTTGTTCAACGGGTTTTTCTTCTAATAATATTTTTGCTCTTATGGTATTAGATCCCTTAAGGCTAAAAGTGTTGTTTATAGATATTGTTATACTATATTGACAGGCAGTGTTATTTAATAAATGTAACGCTTTATGTAGGCCATTTTATGAGCTAGATATGAGAACTTGATCGTCTGCAAATAATAAAGTATCTAAATATCTATTTATAATTGTTAAATGCAAATTTTATTTTGTATGCCAAACAGATATGGCACCGTAAGACTTGAAGCTTTCACGGCGAGTACTGCTAATCAAGGCTTCGCGGGTGATCAGCCGTGTCAAATTAATAAACATCGAACTTTCGGCCATTGTAAACTCCATGACCTTCTTCAGGATCTGATAGAAGGCCATGGAGTTTACAATGGCCGAGTGAGTGAGTGAGTGAGTGTGTAGTGTTTTAGGGCCCGTCGACAACAAGGTCATTTGGGCCCGATACAATGGCCGAAAGCTCGACGTTATTTAATTTGACACGGCTGATCACCCGCGAAACCTTGATTAGATATGGCATCATTAATATGAATATTAAAAGGTGACGGTGAAAGTGGACACCCTTCTCTTACTCCTCTGTTTATTATTGCCAATATATGCCTTCGTTCCAGTTTCAATCATGATCTTATTTTGTACTTATAAACTTCTTAATATTGTTATAAAATGTTGGGGTACACCTTTTTCCTTCATACGCCGGTACAGTGAACTCCCTATGTTTTCCAATTATCTGATTAACAGTAGATATACATTCAGAACAAGATCTTCCTTTTCTGAATCCATTTTGCACGTCCATAATTATCTTTTTCGTTATTATATTTAAACAAAATTTCAGAATATAAGCATAAATTGTATAGCATGTATTTCAAATGCTTATGCCTCTATAATTTTTACATTCATGATGATCAGCTTTCTTATAAATCGGATATATTTTTGCTATTCTCCATTCTTCTGGAATATGACCGAATTTCCGACATATATTTATTAAGTCTAATAGTCGGTATTTCAATGAAATGGAGGCATACTTAATTAATTTACTATTAATGTTATCGACTCCAGCGGTTTTCCTTTTTTGAGGTTATTAATTGTAGCAAATAATTATTCAAATTAACTTAGATCTACATTTTCATCCATTAATGTTAAGATGGTTTCCTCATTTTCTTTTTTCTCCGTCCATAAATTTTGGAAATAAGATATCCACTTATCTTCAGAAATTTACATTAATTTAAAATTGTCCTTGTCTTCTCTGTTAAGATTTTTTAATATTTTATATGCCCTATCTTGTTGGCTATATACATCAAGTTCTATGTCACTAATGTATTTTTCCCAAGAGTTTTGCTTGATTTTTCGTACTTCTCTTAGGAAAATAGCTCCTATTTTTATATTCAATTTAATTCTCTTCAGTTTTTGAATTCCAACACTTTAAGTACAAATCTTTCTTTGCTTCAACAAGTTTAGCTATATCATCACTCCAAATCTTTAGTCGTTTTTAGATTAAATACTTCAAATTCTAGGTTTATAACCTCTTTTATTGTAATACTATTTAACCAATTTGCTATCTGTTATAGTTTTGTTTCTTGTTCCAAGCGATTCAGTGGCTGCCTGTATTATTGTGTGTTTTATCTCTTTCCATTCTTCATTGATGGTTTTACCTGTAGGTTTGGGTGTTAAACATAGATTTAAGCGTATTTGATGTAGATTTCTAATGGATCATCCTGCAATAAATAGACTTTAGAAACACTTTATGACAGGCATTGGTAGCTTTGTTATGAGGGCGTAATGGTCAGAACCAATATCACATCCTCTAAATACTCTTGTATCGATAACATTATTAGCATATTTATAATTAAAAATAGTGTAATCAATTATACTTCTTTGGCCTCTTGCACACACGGTATATTTATGCATATCTATGTGAGGGAAAAATGTATTTTTTATGTTTTAATTGTTATAACTTGCAAAATTAATAAAAGCTTACCATTATTATTTATAACTAGTTCTCCATGAGCGCCTATTACATGTTTTATAGACCTTTTGCCAACTATTGCATTTAGATCTCCAGCTATTCTAAATAGTCATTAGGATTTGTTTTATTAATTTGCTTCTGAAGATATTCGAGAATTCTATACATTTTTCCATCTTTCCCTCCCTTGGGTTATAAACGCCAATTATTGTATTATAATTTCGAACTGCTTTTAAGCTTACTGTTATATTCTTTCGTTTAAAAATTCATAACTGCGTATTCTTTTTTCATCATTTTATTTATTAGAATTTATATTCCTGCTGCTGCTGCTCTTTTATCCTTTGGCACAGCAATATATATATGAGTACATATTTTTTCTAATTCTGTAGATCCCTTTAATTTCTTCTTGGTTTCTGGAATTATGGCAAAATTAACATTAATTTTTTCTAGTCCACTTTCTAGCTCAGATTCCTTATTTCAAATACCTCTATGATTCCAAACCCCCATTTTAAATATTTATTTTTTACGTAACTCTTTTCCCTTTTCCCTGCTGAGGTCGTCATCATTTTATCAGTCTTGTTTCCTTTATCTGTGAGACCTTTAGTAACCACATGTCCTCTAGGAACGTTACTGGCGTTACGCAAGGTAAGGCGAATAATGGGATTGCCATCTTAAGGTCAATCATCATAGCCTCCATTTGTATTAACCCCAAATGGCGAGTTGCCTCTTCCGCTCTTTAGTTAGACCGCTGAGAACTTTATCATTGTTACTCCGGACATGGGTCTCCTAATTCTCTTCCCAGGAGAGAGGGCGCCTCGTCCGCACAGTTGGTATTATCCAGTGACCGTCGAGGACTTCATACATAACTCTGTGTAAGGGACCTTTAGCCAGGTACTACATACCGGGTCAGTATGTCCTGGAACTAGGGAGGGAAGGGATTCCATCCCCTTTGGAGAGACTACCTCTCCCGCTACCCGATCTTTTCAAGCACTACCCTCCGGGACAGAGGGACTTGGTACTCGCGTAGGAAGGGTCGCAACTCCCTGATGTAGGGCTGTACTAAAAGGAGTTCCTACACGCTACGCTACATTTGGAGCATGCAAAATTAATACAATTGTTCCCCAATTATTTTTAAGAACAATTAACATACATCACCTGCATGGAGGTACATAACTACTCAAGGGAAAATACTATCATATTTGGTCAATGTATCAACTCAAACCTGGATGGGACGGGATACCAAGCTATAACCACGCCGAGGGTACAATTAATGTCTGCACGCAAGACTACACTAAAGATAGGAGTACAGCCAAGGTATCATGTAACGAAAAGAAAGTCGGCCGCAGTTAATTTTCGTTGTTCTTTCCCAGTAATGGGTACCTCACAAAAAAGGCAAGAGTTTTCTAAATTTTCCCCTTTAATATTTTAAGTCAAATGTACACGACGGAACTAAGTCGATATTACTGGTGAATCGCTTTAATTTCTGAATAACTCTTTCCTGTCAAACCTAGGTCTATGGAAGAGAAAGCAGATATGCAGGTGTAATTATTTTCTATCTACTTTAACTTAAGAGTCCAAATCGATTGTAACGTAGATAAATAAATGAATAGTTCCTAATAAGTTACTTCTGTGCTATCGGCATCATTTATAAAAGGCACAAATAATTTATAAAATTATTCTGTGCATTTAATGTAGAAATTGGCAAACCAAAATTCGGATGGGTAAAAATCTCACTGGTTAGTTGTATCAACAAATAACATCCGAATGCACGTAGGCGATTTTCCATGTAGTTACCGATACACTAAACGAGCCGTTAACTTCTACGGTTTACTGCGAATCAAATATTCTCAAGGCTCAGTTGTTCCATTGCTCTCGTTGCTGTTGTATATTTGAGAGCCAGGCTTGAAAACCAATAAATTCACAGCTATCAAATCGAGATTAACATTACTGCTTCTCGTTTTCTTTTTATATTTATTGTGAATATGGCTCCACTTTCTCCTTTCATTTTGATTTCAATCTGCTCCACCTTTCAGGAAGTAGGCACAGGGCTTCAGAGTTTTTATACATATACTACCAAAACTCTTAACTATATTTTACTATTTTCCTTTTATCTTGGATTTTATCTGTGTCATGGAATTCCCTGAATGTGAATGTATTAAGGTTATATAATAGTATTATTCAATACTAAATTACCTGAAAATTGTACTATAAATTCTAATACAATATACCAACTGACTTATTTTAAACATTTCAATTTAAGCACTTTAAAGTGATCATATGTTATAATAAGTCAAACTTTACTAGTAATAGCATATTTTAGGTCATTTTATGTAATTTGATATTTTCTGGTCAAAGCTTTGTGATGTAATATTTAAATTCATATTTTACTCATCAATGAATCATATATATAATACTACATTCGCGCTCTCACCTTCAGAGGTAAATTCTAGCTCCGTTGAAACCTTACCAGTTAGTTCAGACTAGTATTGCTTGTGATAACTTTATGATTTTTTTCCTTGGTTCGAGTTTTCAAATAGGTATATTTTTTTATAAAGAGGAAGTTATTATTACTTTCTGCTCCGCTCGTCATAAAAAATAACGCAGTTTTGAAGGCATTGCAGAGAGACCAGCTCTTAAAATATTTTGTCCTTATTTTCTTGTGCCTACAAGGACAGACGTGTTAATAATTTATAACTGTTTAGTTCTAAAAATTGATATAAAAACAAACATTTGAAAGAATTTCTTAAGCATGAGTAAAAATGTCATAAATGCAGCATGTGAGATTTTTGGTACTACTAATCCTAATAATGGACCAAATTATAACAACTTTTGTTGGCAACAGAAAATTAGGGTTGTTCTATAACGAGATTTTAATTTTTTTTTTTTTTTTTTTTTTTTTGCAGTAGACACAAATGTTTACTAAAATAAGGAATTTCTGCTAATTTATTAGATTTCTTCTTCCGAATTTGAAATCTGTAAGTGTGTGTTCCATTTGTTGCGTCACAGATATTATAAATTATTAATTTTATTGTTAACTAGGTGAGAAACACGGCGTCTCTCATTGTTTGACCATTTATCCCAATACGCTTTATACTTAAGTTACATTTCCCCAGTTACACTTTGGTTGTGAGGATGAAACATTATTATTTAATACTTTAAAACAAAGAGTTAACCAAAACGTTTTAAAAATGTGATAGAGAGTTTGTGTTGATATGTGCTTGATAGTTCCTCTCTACGTAGTCACCACCCAGTTTTACACATTTTTTTCCAGCGTTTCTTGACCTTCCGAATCCCTTCATTGAAGAAGTCTGCAGAATTCGCTTTAAACCACTCTTTCACTTCAATAATGACGTCATTTTTGTTGTCAAATCGGCGAACACAGAACGGATTCTTCATTTCCGGAACAAGCAAAAGTAACTTGGTATGAGATCGGGCGAATAAGGCGGGTGCTGTAAGGTCTCAAAGCCACATTACCTTGTTTTGTCAACTGCAACTTGAGATGAATGAGCTGGTGCATTATCAGCCAGAAGAGAACGACTTTGGAGAGCATACCGCGTCGTTTCTAAATCAGAGCTGCTCGTAACTTGTCCAGAAGATTGCAGTATTATCTGCCAGTGATGGTTTGGCCCTTAGCAGGATAATCTGTAACGATGGCTCCACGACAGTTTCAGAAAACTGAAAGCATGACCTTCCTAGCTGACTTTTGCAACTTTGCCTTTTTGGGAGGGAGGGGAATCGGTATGTTTCCATTCCATGCTCATGGATCATACTGAGTGGTAACCATGGATTGTTACCAGACAATGAAAAAGGCATTTTTATCCTGTTCCAACAGCATCAACATGCCTTGAAATGTCACGCCGTGTTTGCCTTTGGAAAGGGGTTAGCAAACGTGGAACCCACCGTACAGACGTCTCAGATATGTGCAGTTCGTCGTGAATAATTGTCCACACACTACCCTAGCTATGTGTCTCATTCGTGATCATTTGGGTGATTGCTCGTCTGTCTTCCAGTATTAAACAATCCACTTTCTCCACTTAGACAGCATCGTCCGTCATTGTCACATGTCATTATTCTGTTATGTCTGTCAGAAACATGTGACCAGTGTGAATATTCCTTTTCCACCTCACAATAATGTCATACGATGGGCAATCTTACTATAAGCAGCCGTCATCTCATCATGGATTTCCCGGGTAGTTTTGCTTTTCAAATGCAGGAACTTGATCAGACCACGAGCCTCAATTTTCTCCATCTTACACCTCAATTACTTCTGGCACTCACTGTAAAAACAAAAGGACTCAAATCACTGAAACTACCAATAATATCTCCCGAGGGATTAATGATGACACTGAAATTTTTTTATCCCTCTAGCATAAACTACCGGGGGATAATTACATATTTACGGCACCCCCTCGTACACTATAAAGAACCAAAAGATAATGTAAACAAACTAATAAAGGCACCAAGAGAAAACTGTTGAACAACTACAAATACTACAGGAAGAAAGAACAGGTGAAGTACGAGTAATAGTTTGAGTTTCTTGTATGTGTATCACTTATATCTCTTTTGCAGAGCTTTAAGTAAGTGTGGATTTATTATTTTAATAATTAGCTAGGCTATATATGACTTCAGAAAAAGACAATTATATGTAAGGTGGTGTAAATAAGTAAATACTGGTCGTTCATAGATCATAAGGTTAAAACAAACGCAGACAAAGTTCTAAAAATTACAAAGATAATTATTAGAGTAACTTTACAGATGTAAGTACGAAGGTAAAATTTGACGACATACAAGTGTAAGGGGGCAGTCGTGATACAGACAGGAGTTAAATTGATAAAATGGAGTTAACTACTAAAGTTCGGCTTCATCGGGTTTTAATATATTCAGAAGTTTCTTACTGCCATCGGTTGATGTAGTCAGCCCATACCACCTAAGGATTATTTAAATCTGGCGGTCACCACAAGAGGATTCGCTCATCAGCAGTTCAGCGACTTACGCAATTTAAGCTTCTCAGTATTATTATTATTACGCGAAAAGCTATTTTCAACCCTTAAGTATAACACATAATACTCCAGTGATTACATATTCTCGTGCTAAACTTCAGAAACAGTTGAGTTCTTCATGTAAAACAATTGCACATAGCTTTCTTAAACATTACTTATAGTAGAAATTACATTTCACTTATAGGCTTTATATAAAGATTTCGACAAACCTTTGGCGTCTCCTGAATGAATGAATGAATGCATGAATGAATAAATGAATGAATGAATGAATGAATAAATAAATAAATACATGAGCAAATACATAAATGAATGAATAAATGAATAATGAATGAATAAATGAATGAATAAATGAATGAATGAATGAATAAATAAATGAATGCATGAATGAACGCATAAATGAATACTTAAATGAATACATAAATGAATAAATAAATGAATAAATAAATTAATAAATAAATTAATAAATAAATGGATAAATAAATAAATAAATTAATAAATAAATGGATAAATAAATAAATAAATAAATAAATAAATAAATAAATAAATAAATAAATAAATAAATAAATAAATAAATAAATAAATAAATAAATAAATAAATAAATAAATAAATAAATAAATAAATAAATAAATAAATAAATAAATAAATAAATAAAGAAAGAAAGAAATAAATAAATAAAGAAATAAATAAAGAAATAAATAAAGAAATAAATAAAGAAATAAATAAAGAAATAAATAAAGAAATAAATAAAGAAATAAATAAAGAAATAAATAAAGAAATAAATAAAGAAATAAATAAAGAAATAAATAAAGAAATAAATAAAGAAATAAATAAAGAAATGAATAAAGAAATGAATAAAGGAATGAATGAATGAATGAATGAATGAATGAATGAATGAATGAATGAATGAATGAATGAATGAATGAATGAATGAATGAATGAATAAATGAATAAATGAATAAATAAATGAATACATGAACGAATGACTAAATGAATGAACGAGTAAATGAATAAATGAATGAATGAATACATGAATGAATGAATAAGTAAATAAACAAATAAATGAATGAATGAATACATAAATGAATGAATGAATAAGTAAATAAACAAATAAATGAATGAATGAATACATAAATGAATGAATGAATGAATACATAAATGAAAGAATGAATGAATACATAAATGAATGAATGAATACGTAAATGAATGAATGAATGAGTATATAAGTGAATAAGTGAATGAATGCAGGAATGAAGGAGTAGAGGATCGGAGGATCGGAGGAGAGGATGAGCGATGGAGCGATGGAGCAGGGGAGCAGAGTAGTGGAGGAGCAAATGAAGTTAACATTTTTATAAAAGTGTTGTGTGTATGAAAAAGTGAATTTGAGTTTGGGACCCCATTTATGAACAAGATTCGTAAATACCACTTTTTATATTCAAGTTTAGTAGAAGAAATACCCGCTCTAAATTAACGCTAAATGTTGGTTTTTTCTCATGTTATTAAAATGATTTGGTAAGACTTAATATATTTCAGATATTTAAAAGACTATTAATGTTAGTTGCACATACCTTAAAATTTCTTCAATTCACATATAAAGTCCCTTCCACTTTGAATGGATTTAGTTTAACTTTGCAAAACTACCGAGCAATAAGTACTACCAATAATGTTCACTGTGTAGAATGTAAATCTTGGTAAAACACATGGGGTGTTTCAAATAATAACTATTCTTTAGTGTTAGTTTTTCTCAATATATTTGTCTTTATTAGTTTAAATTTTGTTATACTTTGCCTTTTTAAGCAGTAAAGTTTTTATTCCTTTGATTTATTAACCAAAGATTTGGAATTTTAAAGCCAGCATTCAACGATATCCTTTTTTTACTAGGCTATCGCTTCAATCTTATGTATCATCTTAAACTAGTTTACTGTATGTTTATCTGGATAAAGCGAAACTTATAAAACCATTAGTTTTTGAGAATAATTTTAGGATGTAATAATTTTAGTTTGTGTAAACAAAGATATGCAAATGTAAAGCTCGAGCTTTATAAGCAAATGTATATGAAAACATTCATAAGTGTATATTTTATAATACACTGTTTATTTTTATACAAAATATGTTTTTAATAATGCAAGAGACATATATCAGATATCTGAAGCAATACATCAAATATGCCAAAAAAGATTCATAGTTGAGGATTCAGTAGTGTTAGCCTCTATGCAGAAAGCGTGCCCTTCTAGGATTAAACTTCAAAAATTTAGGCTCGTAAGGGATAGTTTAAGGTCCGCTATTTCGCAAGGTATGCCCGCATACTAATTAATTTCTCAATATTTGTCACAAAGCCTGTTTGTAGCCAAGTTTCTCTTGTTTTAGGCGCTTAACAAACTGAGCATGTAGCACTAAATGCTTGAACAGCTGTTCCCTATTTTACGCAAAAATAGAGCCCCCCAACCCAGAAAATCCTTTCCGTAAGCCACCGTACGTGTCCAGTGTACAGAACTGAACATCCCATGATGTACACTCTGAGAGACGGAGCGTGCACAAATTCTCCAGCGCAAAATAAACGAGCATCGATTTACGCGATACATTTCGCATTTGTTTCGCTGTGTTGCTGCGATCTAAATTTTGCCACACTGCAGATTTTTCACCCGAGAAAGGAAATGGGCTTTGTTCTCTTTGATGCTCACATAAAATGGAATGCGTCGCAACACGGTTCCTCAAAATTTACGATTTCATAAAGGGAACACGGGGAGCCAGGCAGATGTTAACATGGGAGCTATTAAGGATACTCGTAAATATTCATGATGAAGTATTACCACGGAAGATGTTTAATTACTTGCGCCCATTTATTTCGACTGTGTGGACCGATTTCAACCAACATTTTTTGTTCAGGCCTGCAGAAAGGACACGGTTTCATAAAACCCTATGTTTCTTCAAAAGTTATTCAACTCTAGCTTGTTTTATAGAGAAGCATGTCGTTATGTGCATGTATTGTGTTTTAGATATGGATTAACCCATAAATGTTTTTCTATTTCAAGTGAAGTTTTTGTAAATGAAATAAGTGTTTGGGCGATGCGTTTTAGGTTATTAGACTGAGATTTTGTGCTGTACAAAATAATATATCTACGCATGCAGTTCAATAAATTGGAGTGTCAGGTCGACAACAGAGAGCAAGGGCTCGCGAGCAGCTTCTCTCGGTTTTGGTACCCGAATTAAAAGTAAAAGCCAGAGTTGAAAACGATTTCTTTTTGTAGAGCATATAATTCCCTTTCTAATAACATGAAAATATCTTTTAAATAATTTTATTACGAAAAAAATGTTTCAGTTCAACGCTAACCCATTTGAACCCTTATTTAGAGTTATACAGATGAACTGATCTGAAAGGATAGTTTTAGAAACTGGCTCTAGTAAGGTCTTAAACACATTCAAATGACTAATAAAATTAAATAACTTCAATTGTATGAATGTCTTGAATGTCTCCATTCATCTATTTTTTCTTTATATTATGCAAGGACTGGGATTTAAATGTGACATGTCAAACGATCCGGTTTAAAAGTTTGACTATCGCTTCTGCTTCCAGTTTCCTTGTATTTACAACAAAACGTGCTATGAAACCACTTTCGCAAACCTTTATCTCAAATAAAATAGAGAAATGCACTTCTAAGATTAGAGAACTCTGGTGGGCAGAGATAGGAGGAATTATGGAAAAAATAGGAATGGGAGATATATGAAGATTAGAGGAAAGGAATACAAGCGATGTGGGTAAATTGGTAAAATGCAGAATAGAAGTTATAGAAAGGCAGGAAATATGAGGTAGTGTAGAAAACATGAAATCATTACAATTTTATAGGACAAACAGAAAAATCTGCAGTTTTACACCATTTTTAGACAGAAAACCACAACCTTGGCCACAACATTAAACTGTTAAAATCATTAAACACACCCATAGAATTGGATATTTGGGAAAAAATATTCATAAACAAAAACTGTGATAAAGTTATAAATGTTGAAATCCCGGCATTAAATGAAGCATTAAAACTTAGTGCCCCTAACACCAGATGGCAGAGTGATCGGAGCTCCGTAGTAGTGGAAGAAGAGGAAGGTTCATTTAGTCACCAAACAGCTGAGGATGAGATCGAATGATCTTGAAAACGTTTCAATTATACAACAACAAGTAAGTGAAGTTTGAGTGTAAACATAGCGACTCATAAATCAAACTTAAAAATAAAAAGAAATTGGGGACGAGAAGCATATCTAGATTACTGCAATTGGCAAGAGTGGGAAGGGTTAGCTTGGATGAGAACAAGAACAATATTTCTAGAAGGAGAAGAGGTAGGGAAAAGGTAATTTGTGAATTTTGTGGGGGAAAGGCAGTCATAGAATACTATGTAACAGAATACGAGGAGGTTCCAATGTAGAGAAAAAGAGTTTGGGAGGAAGAATGGGAGAAAGTAGAGAAGAGGATAGTAGCTATAAAAATGTTAACGGGGAAGGAGGAAAAGTAAAAGAAGGTAAGAAGTATTGGTGAGTTCTTGCAGAAAGTAAAAGAAAAATGGGCCAGAAATGTTGAGAATATAAGAAAGGAAGATGAGGGGAAGAATGGGGCCAGTTAAGTAACAAGGAGGTATGGATGTTAAGAGCTACCTGCCAGGTAGAAGACCAGGGTGTCATGCAAGCTAAGGTAACAACAAGGTAAATACAAATAAATATAACCAAAAGGTGTAAATTGTAAAATGTTGGAATATGCACAATAGATAAGTAATTCATTCATTTAATAATTTATAGAAGCTATGTAAGGAAGTAACTGTGTACCATTAAGACAGTTTAACTCAACAAGAACTTTTTTCTCGTATACGTAAAGGATTAAAAAAGTAACACTTTAACGTGGCTATTAAAATACTGACAGAATCAAATATGCAATGTAGTGTATGTTCATTTAAATTAGGTAAAGCGTAATGTCTACATGTATTTGGTAGCCCAAGTGCTCCGTCTTTCACGGCAGTATGTCTTTTTTGCAATGAAGCGATTGCAGAACGCAAAGAGGCATTTGCAGCTAAAGGCACAACCGTAGCATGAGCGAACTTGGTTCTGCTCCGAGCTAAGGGAGGCAGTTCTCAGGCTTGAGCTAACGTGTGGACCATGAGATTAGATAAAGAACACTGTAAACAACGAAGTCATATGGGAAATAATAAACTCTCTTTTTATACCAACATGTTGCTTAAAAATTAATTTGAACTTGTTCGTATTTATCCATAGCTATTTTTACCTTCTCTACCGCGTAAGTAAGGTAAGTATTACATCCCATCCAAAATTCCAATTCCAAATTTCAATGGAAATACTGTGCTTTGAATTTCCCTGAAACAAACAAACAAACAAACAAACAAACAAACAAACAAAAAGATTTTACAGTAAATATACAGTAGAATCTGTTTGTGTTTGTGTGTGTATCTGTCTTTAAAAAGAGTATAATATTATATATTTATATTATTTAAAGTATAATATACTCAACAAACTTTCACGGTAAATTAAACGTATGACTTGAATATTTGGAAATGTCCACAGAAGTCCTTTACATCCTGGATGAGCTTACATAACTCGGAAAATTTAAGAGATATGCAAACACTTACTACAGATCTCTAAGTCAATCCACTTACTACTGACACAGTTTTAAGTAAATAATTTCGAAAGTATTCCTTATCATTTGTCTGTACTTCCTAATTCTTTCGCTCAAATGGGAAGCCATTTTTCATTTTATAATTCGTGTCCATGTCAAAAGAGCAGAATTTTAAAGGCATTACCTCGCAACCAACTCTTTAAAGAGCTTACTGTCACCTAAAACGTACTGCATTCCCGTATTTAGCTTACATCTACAAAGAAATTAGCAAAATATAACGTTTATGTCGATTCACATGAAGTAGATACAAGAATAATCATATGTGTTTAGCGTTACTTTACAAGGGTAGATAAGGTCATATGAGTGCAGAACATCAGATTTCTTACACTCTGTTTACGATGTTATTAACAAACGTTACGGATAATAAGTACAGCGAACAGCCGTAAACATAGTCATGCAAATATGAGGGCAAGTTGTGTTACAGTGCCATTTGCTTTCTGTTATTGTTGTGTTATTTATATTATTATTGTTATGTTTAACATCGTTATTAGAGCCCTTATCATAATTATTATTGTTGTTTACTAACTGTACGCTTTGTAGAATAAATATAAACATTAAAGCGCCAGATTTGCGCCATAAGCTGAAGCTAAAGAGAATATGAAGGAAACTAGTGCATCTGTAATTCATAGCTTCAGCCTTTTGTATGGAAATTACACTATCGAAACTTTGTTTAACCCTACTGTTTTGTTTCACTCGAGATTCTTATTAGAAGCTTCGAATGTAGTTAGTTTTATTTCGTAACTGTCGATCTTTGAATTTCCTGAACGTATATCCTGTGTCCCTTAAAAAGGCTTTCGCCATTTTGGCAACTAAGTACAAAGGGGAATTACCTTTATCCTTATGAGCTCAATGGCTAACCATGTCTATATCACACCTCAGCCTAAGACACCATTGAAAGTTTAAATTCAATTGAGACAAACAGAGAGCTCATTCATTTCTTTATATAATGCTAGCGATCAAATGGCTGGTTCCTGGTTTACTCACACACAATGAGTACAGAGATATTGTTTGCTGTATTTCCACTGAAATTTTTTAATCGAATTTTTGGGTTAAACACAGTACTTTCGCAGCATACTGTAAGTACGTAGTAGTGGAAGTAAGAATAGCTATTTCTACCACACAAATAATACCCGTCTCGGTAGCTTAGATGGTAGCATGTCTGCGTTACGTTCAAGGAGTCCCGAGTTTGAATCTCGGTCAGGGTGAGTTACCTGGATAAGGTTTTTGCAAAGGTTTTCCCTTATCCTAAAAGACGAATGTCGGGTAACTCTAAGCTCCATGGACCCTGGGCCTATTTGAGCATAATTTCACCCATTCCATTTATCGTCCGATATGACTCAAAGTTACAGGACCTAAATTAAAAAAGAAAAAAAAAAAGACACAAATAACTTTTTCTCAATAAGTTTATAGTTAAAAATGTAGGTTTATTCACTCGAAAATAAAGTGGAAAACATATTAAGATATTTTAGAATGTTGATACAGTGCTTGTCTGTTATAACGATAGTGCCAAATCTATAAACCGCCTCTTGACGCTCACGTCACTACCACTCGTTTTACTGGAATTGCCCCGTTGCGTTCTGCAACTGCTTTAACGCACGAAGACATATCTGCTTACTGGAAGCCGGAGCGATTGAGCACAGCTCCTCAACGGTTGCCGACTCGGGTGCAATACCTCTGGTGTGAGAATATTTAGGAAGAGTTAAATATAGAATAATTGCCAGTCTAATTCCCAGGTAGGTATAATTTTGAAGTTGTAATATCAATTTTATTGTCGCCGGTTGTGCTCGCATGCCATGCGGGGAAGCCGGTAGAGCTTGAATCGGCGTTCTGTTGGTTGGTAGTTCCCAAGAGACCTAACCATGGCGCTCTGATGTTGAGGCAAACTCGCGTAGAATTGTTTGGCCTGGCGTCTAATGACATCTTCCACATACTGGAGAGATGAGGCTTCATGAAGGTATCTCACGGGAAAGAACCGGTATACAGAATAGATATCCCTAAGACATCTATTCTGTACACGTTGAAGCTGTAGAAGTTTGGATCTTGCAGCCATACCACAGATCTCACATGCATAAAAGTACTAAAGGAAGAATTAAAGCCTAAAAAACGCAACTTAAGGGGTGTTGGCATCTCTGACCGCATCATGGGGTCACGTAAATATGAAAGGTTTTACATTATACTAAAGCCTTAAGATTCTAGATTATGTTAACTATTAGGATTTTTTGATGAATTTTCTGCAGGTACACTTCCCTTTCCAATTTTATTCCAAGAGCATTAGCCCGGAATTGGGGGATGAATGGGATTGGCATAGCGGAAGAATCGGAATGGAAAGAGAAACGGTAGTACAAAATTTCAGCACACATTGTAATCATGAGAACAAAGTAACACATTTTTACATTTTTATACTCATATCCTTACGCATCCCATACAAATTTTCCACATATGAATTGCTTCCTTCTTTCGGCACCCACACAGATTTTGTGGAACTATTCTCCAGTTTTCTGGGCTCATTTGAACATCATTTCATTCATTTAATTTTTCGTGCGATATGAATTAACGTTGGAGGACATAAGTAAAACAAAAGCTGTACACCTCCTTACCCCAATCCGCTTCGTCCGGTATTGTAGCGGTATTTAACTCTCGCCGTTTACAGCACTAATTAAGTAGCTATCATTACAGGGAATAATGGATGTAAGAAAGTTTATATTTTCTTATTGCATAAATTTCTGGAACAATGTCAATGCACATTCGTTATAAATCTATCTTAAACGAGCTTAAAGGGCAACAAAATGCCTAAAATGGAGCAATTATAGTATCTTGTTTTCGGAAAGTAAGCTCGATTTCTCACTTAAACTAAAGAAACACAATCATATTACACACTTAACTGTCTCAGCTAGTTAACTGCTTCACCCACAAAGGTCGTTTCAGCACAACAATTGACTACCGTTCTCTAGGGAGCAGATTTTGAGAAACTAATCCGAGTCGCCCGCCAATTCGAATCATCCGCGATTACTTTAGTAGACGCTTCACGTCCTATGTACTTATGTTATACACAAATAAAGGCCAAGTGCACCTAAGGCAATCTTGAATATCCATATATGGTTGGTTAACAACACTCCCGACATGGAAATCTTGGCCTTCGGGGTAACCTTGCCCCGCCACGTGATGACCGGACCCATTTCTCACGTTGAAGCATGCAGAGGGTGGTGTCCATTACCTCTGATGTTAGGGTGATAGGGAATGACGTTGAGGTGAGAGGACCTACAGCTTATACTGTGGCTACCGAATCACGTTGGGCGTTGAGGACACTTCACATGTGCTAGACAGAGGTTAAGGCGTAGATAGGGCCGTATTAAAATCGCCTACCCCAGAGCCGAGAATCGAATTCGGGACCCTTAGACAGGAACGGCGCACCAAACCACTACGCTACCCCGGCACTCTGGATATCCATATATAAAAGATTTGAAAAATCAATGCATTTTCACAGTAGAACACAGGAAGTAAATAAATAAGAACTTCAAGAATGCTGAAACAGTAAGCTATAATGTCATTTGTTACGGCAATTTTATTCAGTAAAAATGAAGATTATATCCAGAAAATAAAATTTAAATTGCTTATAAAGCAATTATATATAAAATTAGTTATATAAGCGAGGATTTAGAGCATACTCAAACTAAAAAGTTAGTTTATTTAGAATATTTTATTACATCCTAACGCTCTACTTTTTGAAAAAGGGAAAAGCATGACTGATAAAATAATGACAAAATATCACTATATATTAATAGTTTTACACACGAAATATACAAAATAATTTATAAGTACGTTATCAGTCTTATATGTTTCTGTATCTTTTGAATATGTCTAAAGCACTCACAGAGAATAAACAAATATATGTGAGGCTAAAGAGGTTAAAATGTTACAGAATGGAAGCTAGTTACTTACATCTCACACTACGTTCCGTAAAGGCTCCTAATGTGAGGTATTTGATATATAAGCGTAACATCGCAAGGCAATTTCAGTTTTCCACTACTTTATATATCAGGCAGGTAAAAGAAATGCGTTCTATGAAAAAAAAATTGTGGGAATATTTTACCCGAATGAGTGCGTTTAACTCAATTAACTCAAAATTGAAAAATTCGACAAATAACAAATTTATGCTTGCAGCACATATTTAACTATGGAAGTGGGCTGGCCCCGCAGCTCAGTCGGTAGAGCACCTACCTGCCGTGCTAAGGGTCCCGGGTTCGATTCCCGGCGGTGGGGATTTTTCTCCGACCAAGATCCCATCTTCCGCAGAGTCTGGAAGTATGAATGAGAGTTTAAATGTGTGCGTGATATAATTATTAAAACCCACTGAATACGAGTTAACACCTTTGATATGTTCTAAAAGAAAACGGCCACCAATATCACCATTGGAGTTAAATGCGAGGTATAAATGAAAAAAAGAAAAAATAAACTATAACTATGGGAGTGAAGATTTTCTGGAGGATTTCATGAATCTATAAGTAATAATTTCATATAAATATTTTGTTTTGTTTTATTTTGCTTATACTAATACTTTCATTTAAAGTATGTGCATTTCATGCAGTTAATGTTCATATGCAGTTAATCCCCGATTTTTCTGTCAAGTAAATTTAATATGAGTACTGCTGTAGCAATTTATATCTGAAAAAGGAAGAACTAGATAAAACTTTCTCCAGAAAACAAATTAAAGCTCAGGTGTATAACTCATTTATGCGAACGCTTTGTTTAGTGCAGCTATTTTCCAGGTATACCCCATTCAATGGAATAACGTATTTAGGTCTTTTGTTTCCTGTCGTGAAACAGTGGCTATTGCTATTTACACATGTGTGTAACTAAACAAAGTAGTCCTTCATTTGAGTCGTTTCTAGGGAAGGGTATACTGCGAGTGTGTTGGAAGGAAGCGAGGGTGGCCTGCATTTTGAAGCCCGGTGAGGATCTAGTCATCCCGCCAAGCTACCGCGCTATCAGCCTCCTTCGGATCATCTCAAAGTATTTGAACGATTGCTCCTGTCCCGCCTGACTCCTCTCTTCGAAGAAAGACACCTCCTACCGCATCACCAGTTTGGTATCCGTCGGGGCTATTTCACAACCTTGCAGCTGCTGCGACTGGTGGAGAAGCCTGCCCTGGGTTCCAGGACAACATCAAAGCCGCCGTAGTATTCCTGGAGTTTGAGAAGGCCTTCGCCACCATGTCGCAGCAGGGCTTACTGTAAAAGCTCAAGAAAGCACTACTCCCCTCCCATACCTTACCCTGATTAGCAGTTTCCTCTGGGATCGCACTTTCAGGGTGGGAGTTGAGGATAAGCTCTCATCCGTCAGACCCTTAGCAGCTGGAGTACTGTCACTGTTGTTCTTTGCTGCCTAAATATCTGAAATTCCAATATAACCCCGCACTGTTCTGTGGCAATATGCTAACGACGTCTACATTTTGGCACAGAACAAGAACGTCCGATACTGTTTCCATCCGCTGCAGCGCCTACTCCAGGCCAGCGGCACGTAGAACGAAAAGTGGAGGATGACCATTAGTCCGCAAAAGTTCTGCGGATCGATGAATAAAGAAGATGATGACCCTGTACAGTGCCTTCTGGCAGGACGTCCTTTATGAGAGAACCTTTCTGGTCACTTGTTTTAATCTTCTTACTTCCAATTGAAGTGCAGAGATTAGTTTACTTAAGCCTTCATTAGCTTTAAAGAATGATTTGGAACGTTAAATGTGTAAGCAACTTCATGTTATACACTTTGTTTAGATTACCTGGGCACCAGCAAAATTGTGTTGTATTGTAACGCCCTGTACCTTTCCAGAGTTGCGTTTTTCTTGAACCTTTTAAAAGCCATAGAAGGAGTTATTCGTATTTTTGTTGTTCACGTAATTAACCTTAATTACAAGTTTTATTTATGGCAATTTCCCTTCCATTCTTTGTAGATATCGCTTTGCAGGAAGAATTGAATAGAGAACATAACCGCTACCATTTCGCAGCTATTAAAGTTTGTTCCACATCAACTAGTAACAGAACCTCACGAAAGGCAGTGGGAGCTATAAAATGTAGAACACATTTTGCGTTTCCTCCTTTCAGAACGTTACGAGAAGTTGTAAACGGATTTGCACGTGCAATCAACAAGAATATAAATCCGAGGCAGTCTATGTAAATCTGCCCTCTTCCTTCAGAGATAACAGAAAACTGCGACGTGTATGCAAACACTGTGTACTTCTTTTTGTACGAGGTTATGACACGATGATCGATATGTTTTCCAACTTTCGTCGACGAACGAGAAAGAGAGAAAAAAGCGGTGGTTGTTAAAATTGCTGAAGGGGCAGGGAAATCGTTGCGGGTATCACGCCAGGGTCCACGGTTTTCTTTCTTTCTTTTTTTATCGCGTTTTCGTGTATCCTTGGACCACGTCATGCAGGTGTCGGGGGGATGATAGCCAAGCCTTGCTTTAAATTACAGTGCTTAATGAATTTCTAGGGTGATAAGAAAACAGCTGCCGAACGGTAGTTTACACAACCCTTGCTGCGTGTAAACAAGAGGGGTAACTCAAGGGTGCAACACGTCAGAAAACAATGGGAAAAACAATAAAGGAGGTATCTGTCAGTGAAAGCTGAAAACGGTGAACAAACAGACTCCAGTCTAATCGGTAAGTGCTAATGTTTGATCCGTTCAAATTGATAAGTTAACCACAAAAAACTGCTTTCGCTGTCAGGGGTCGCTAAGAAAAGGAAACAAAGATGCACAAAACCTTATCAAAGATAAATGATTGTATTTATTTAAAACAGTTTTAGTAACATTTAGCACTTTGAAACAGAACTGTTGTATTTTTCATTTTCAATAGTACAGCTAAAATGGAAGATGTTGCTCTTTCTTTCCGATACCATGGAAAAAGTACTTTTCGGCAACGCAATGAAAGTACCTGACAGGAATGTGCCTTACACAGTGCGACATGGGCAGCGAATGTGTGTCAGATACCGCATGCTACGTAAGGAGTAGAACCGTTTGAAAACATGCACCCTCTCCTCTCAGTACACTAAAAGCGAGATTTGTTCACAAAATTAAGGCGTCAGAATACCTTTGAATAGCCTGTAACTGAACTGACCTGAGTGTTATAAAACTACTAGGCAGGGTATTGGAACAGTGTCTAACTCCCTTTGTGCCTCATTCCACTGGGGCTTTCTTTGTTGTGGCAAACTGTATGTGCAATCCTGGTTTCCTAATAGCTGTCACTTTATCCATGTACTAACACACTGCAGCAAGTATCAGGGAAGGAAAAAATGTATTTATTACTTTATATGCACTGTTGTAAACAAGAATGGCCTGTGGACACGAGTCATAGATGCTTCCATCAAAACCAGCTCGCTCAAACTCTGTGTACACTGGCGTTATGGTCTATAAGTTTTGTGGACGATTTGAATGGACCTTATTTTTAAATAAACTGGAGAAGTAGTACTACGGAAATAAAAATTTGCAACCCTTGCAGGCTACTAAGTCTCCATTTTTCGAAGTGATTTGACTCCCAAAAAGTGACGAATATTTGATAAGGGAATTCTAAGGATATGCTGTGACAGTCACTCTGGAACCATTACGACTATGGACTTCAAATGAATAGTTAAGGAGACATATTGAAATGAATCCTAGGTTGTAAGTTTGTCTGACAACAATTCAGTCCATATTGTGGGATTATTTTAAAAAGGAAATACTTGTCTGTGCGGCATAACATTAATTTAATTCTTGTTAGGGTTAATTTTTACACAACCTTTAATATTTGTATTTGCATAAATTAATTACATAGTTAGATGTTGCGTATCTTCAAAAATAGCTTATATTTTTCTTCAAATATGTATTCGACAAAACATTTTAAATAAAATTGATATTGTATGATAATTTTAGTCTCATAATACACGACCAGCATTAAAGGACATGAATGCCGGTATAATTATACAATGCAACATGATTGCTGTACGATGTTGGTACATGAAATGGCAAGTTTGGAAAGGAATGTTAGTTTAGTGTTGACCATTGATTTTAGAACCGAGGAAACTCTGGAGGAACCTCCGGTAAGGATGACAGTCATGTGGCTTTGAATTTCGAACCTCTATTGCACGAGTCCTGCGTTAACTACTTCACAAAATTGTGAATTAGATAAGCAACATAAATGTATGCTCTCAAATGTGTGTTTGTGCACAAATCGTTCAGAATAGGAAAAATGAGTTTGATAGGAAGGAGTGAACACTAGGTTAGTTCTCGTTACGCGAATTAAATGGCAAGAAAGATATTTCATTAATGCTAGTACAAAATTTAAACTCTGCTGGGCACCCCTGTTGCGGGGTACACAAATGTCCCTCCCCCTCTGATTATCGCCAGGACCGAGGCGTGTTCGTGCTCGCCGGAACACGTAAGTGAATATCGAGCGGGGTTAAGATGGCGTTGATAACGGACATACATTGCACGTGATTCCTACGTCATCATTCTTCCGCTCATTAGCCCTTTCGGCCTCATGATAGCTTTTGTTTGCTCCAAGACGACATTCGTCATAATGTCATTCGCAACCTATCCGATCATTTTTGCAACTTGACCCCATGGAAGTCCAAACACAAGGCTCCAACTGTTCTACTTATCATGTTCGTCATCCATCATACAGTCCGGCCTTTGCTCCTTAAGTTCTTGAGGTTGGCCCCCTTCCTTGGGGCGATGTTGGCTTCTAGTGTTATGGGGACTGTTTTTGTCACTTACTATGGGAGCGAAATTATTCCTTGGGATCAAAAGAAGTGGTATTTCGATATAAATAGATGGTTTGGATTGGTCGCACATTCGTAAAATGCGCGTATGTGTGTATGCGTTTGTGTGTATTTGTGTGTGAGAGAGAAATTCTGGATTGGAACGTGTGTCTTCTATTAGAACATTTGTAAACGAGAAACCCTTCCTACTGGCCATAAGTTCAAGATTTATTCTCATCTGAAAATTAAGTACAATGATTCCCAATGTGTGTCTCAGTGTGCCAGTGTGTGGTTGTAAAAGCTTAGTGGGATGTTTAGCTAAATCAATGGTCCGAGAACGTACGTACTGCATCCACAATGAGAGCACAACGACACAGATTGTACTAACGGTAGGTAGACCATAGGAACTTCTCTGATAATAACGGTATTTTGCAACTCTTGGTGCAAAGAGTATTTTTCTAGATTATCTGGTTTGTTGCCCTTGGAAGCTTCTTTATAAGACCATTGTGTAATTTAATTTAGTTTCCCGAGTGGTAATGCTCCATTTTTGGGGTTTCCTTCTTTACGACCTCAGAAGCAATTTAATAAATATGCTCATTTATGGATTTGATTGTTAGTATACCTTCTGTGTAAAGTTTTATTTTCGTACACATTGTTTAGGGTAAAATGTAGGTTCAGAGATCGTTTATTCTACCTGAAGTGGAGAATATGTCTGGCAGCTTACATCTTAGCAATTACTTCTTTTTGGGTATTTGAGAAATGTCATTCTGCTGCTTTCCTCCTTCAGATGACAATGATATTATATCCATGTAAGCGCTCCCCTCACTTTGGTTGTCAAACTGTTGTCTGGGCTGTTTACATTTATGATTATCCCAGTTTGCCTTTTGTTGCTCTCACACCCTACTAATATTCCTTTCCGAGCGATGTTGTGATTTATTTCAATTTCTTGAGGCCTAAAAGTTTTCTTTACAGCCAACAGCCGACAATATGGTAAATTATATGTAATCCTCCAGAAATTTTTATACTTTAAAATTCGAAAGTATCCATATAGTTTGTATACTCTAAAGTTGAATGATTTAAATATGAAATATAGACTAACTTAATAGCCTTATCGAGCTATCTGAATACCTCTGTATAACAGAGATAGAAATGGTGTCGAGATGGTAGTCGAGGCAATCTCCTTAAACTTTCAGTAAATTTACACCAGTTTTAGACATCCCAAGCCAAGTTTGAGTTCTACATTTCAAAAGCTTTTACGGATTCCCTGCAAACATTTGTAAATGAAATAAAAATTCCAAAAAATGAAATATTAAATCTGTGTCAAATTTACTGTTCGACTTGTTTCTGAAATTCAGAAACCTCTCTCAACGAAAATGAAAGTGCTTCGCAGGATGTCATCAATAGCACCTGAAAAGTGCTTGAGAGGAATCAAGGAGATCATCATTCTCTTATCCTCGGAGATTGGAATATCACAACTATTCATTTCACGGAGTACTCCAGTCCAGAAATTCAACTTTGTGAAATCGCAGAATGTGACAGAGACGGACGGTTTTTACACTTCGGTCTCGAAATAAGACCTAAGTAAACAGAACTTAGCAATTTACCATGGATGGTTTCAATTCTGTTTTAATGCGGAAGTAGTGAGGCGCTTCAGTAAAATGAACCATGCTAAATCTCCACTAAAATCAGGATTGGAAGGTCTTATGTTAATATCCCTCAAGTAAATAATTTATAAATAACCTTTCCATCATATATGTTTAATGCCGTAGTTCCTATAGTTATTAGGTACTATGAAAGCTAACTTCTGAATAAATTGAATCCTTTGTTTTTTCTAGTCCTTTTCGCAGCTATTTAGCAAATTACCAGTTCCAATGTTTTGAGCTAATTAGCCAAATCCACGACTTGATGAAGAAATGTAATGTGACCCTAGAAAGAAACTTGTTACATAAAACAGATATAGTCGTTAAAACACAAAATTTATGTGAAATGCACTATTTCAGTTAGCATTTTACGAGTTATTTGTTTGCCTTTTACAACAGTTATACCTTTCTTAAATGGAAAGTAACTTTTTTTAAAGCCACTACTATGCATCTACAGAAAGTAGAGGAGGTACCGTATTTGTGTGTTTATGTGAGTTCGTTCGTGTGCATGCATGTGTGTCTCTGTCTGGGAACAGCAGAATTGAAAAGGGAAAAGTCGTTTGGTATTTAATTTCAGCGTGTATCTATAATATGACTGGAACATTTTAAAAATTCATTCGAAACTAACCATACAAGACCCAGTTCCAATAATTTGATTGCCAATTGCAATTTTAAATATTGCATTACTATTTCACGATAAATGCAATGCACACTAAATCTTCTTGGAATAGGCTTCTGAAAACCTCCTCATTTTGAGAATCCTGTGTCACTGGTAAACATTACCAGAAAGGTCTTACAGCAAAAAGTTAATACTGTAAAAACCTCTAATATAAGGTATAAGTACCCAAAAATTAAAGATAAAAATAAAGAAAATATAGGATGTATTGTTTTATTTAAACTATATAAACTAGTTATAAGATGTAAATGGATTCCAATCACTTGAATAATAAGTTAGCAGCTTTTATTCTATAAACACATCCTCTTAATTGGAAAATAATTTCAATCTTATCAGCAGCATTTATATAAAATAATTTGAATTTATAGGGGGAGGAGGAGTTATAAGCTCTTCTTGATATTTTCTCTTAATGGTTTGAATTTTAAAATGGTTATACTTTCCTAAAATGGGAAATTGCTATCCTTTCTTTGTTCCTCGAGAGAGACCGAAATATGAAATCCCATATAGAGCAATCAGTTTGTATAGGCTTTGACTGTAGCTGAATCCTAACAACTGCTATCTTCACTTCAGACTGCTGTCAACTGCAGATATCTAGAAGGAAATACATTGTAAAAGTATTTCTGCAAATGTTCACCTCGATTAACCTTGAAGTAAATGCAAAAATAAGCTTTCTAGTCTAGAAAGTCATATGAATTTATCACATTAGGTTATTTCCTGGTCATTTATGAGAACGAAATTTCGAATTCTTTAAAAGACAACCACCAGTCGCTTAACTGTATTTCTAATTCCATAGTAACAGCAAGAGATTTTAATGATGTCATTGACATGAAGTAGAAGAATAAATGTTTGTAAGGATAATTTGTGCAACAGGGACTTGAAGTGTGTGTAAGCGCAATGCATCAGATATAACTTTACTGAGGAATAAAGTTGGAAAACACACGCACGTAAGATTCTATTCCATAATCACACCACCAGAGGAAATGTTTGCAAGTGAGGCCGGGGTCCTAAAAGGAAATGAAGAAAGCAAAATTCAAGCACCGGAAATATATTTCCTGCCGGCTGTGAAAGGTTGTACAAGACAAGGACACATTAGAAATTAGAATACTGCTACAAATACAACCAAATTATCACAAAGAGAAAAACCAGAGTAGAAGTAGAAGAAGAAGTACCATGTTAAACAGAGGTGAAATCGGAAGAGACAAGACCCAAGCCGTGGAAGAAGACGAAGATCTTAATGTACTATTATGAGTCACTTTAATACTGAAGTCTAATTGTAACAATAACAAGTTCAGAACTTCATAGCATTTAATTGGACTGATAAACCATCGCCACAGGTGCGTGCTTCTGAGCTCATATCCGATGGAGAAGCTAAACTAATTTTTGTTATTTTACGTCCTCCAACGTTAAGTCATATCGGACGGTGAATAAAATGGGTGAAATGATGCTCATATGTGTCCAGGATCCATGGAGCTTAGAGCTACTCGACATTCATCTTTCAGGATAAGGGAAAACCCCGGAATAAAACCTTATCCGTGTAACTCACCGTGACCGAGATTCGAACTGGGGACTTCTTGAACGTGAGCCAGATATGCTACCATCTACCTACCGAGGTGGGCAACTAATTTCTTTGGAGTCAAGTTAGAAGCAGCTCTTACCCTCAACGACTTGGCACAAAATAACCGAAGTGATAAGTACAATTCTTTAATATCACAGTAAACATAACACGCTGGGTTCCATATAGCCATAACATTTACCTGAGGCTGGAGTTACCATTTTGACTCATAGTAACAGAAGTATTTGTTTGCATTCAGGGGCTAACTGGCATTAAGGGCCAGAGAGGCCTGGCCCCACCGATAATATCACGCAACTTATAGGCCTTTCTTTTAATTTGAAGAAAATTTATTTTACATATTATTAAATTGTGGTGGTCATTGCGAGCAATAATTTATTATAACAAATTCTTAACGAATTTTCTTTTCATTTCTTCAGTTACATTCCAACCCGTGTTTCAGATACTTCACACTTAATTTAGGGAATAGAATACTAATTACGTACATAGTATTCAGTTTATTGAATGGAACAGAAGACGCTGCTGAGGAATCTGGTTATTTGTGGTACTTCAGTATAGTGGTATGGGTAGAGACTTCAGAAGAGCTGGTCTTTCTCTTGTAAACCTGAAGCACCGTGTCAGTAAGTGCTGGGCCTTCTGGATTTCTTCTTCGTCACAGTTGCACATTGGGGAAGTTATTTTCTTCATTTTGAATAGTTAGGATCTTAGACAGCCGAGATTTGTTATGAACTGAGTAGGAATGTAGTTGGACCAGAGGGATAGTGAGAATCTGAGAGAAAATGTTTGGGATAATAGTATAGTGCGAGTGGCAACTTCAGATTTTGTGCAGATATCGTTCTAAAGATTGATGTACTAGTCTTAATTAGCTGTCTGCCCCCGATCAAGGGGAATGCACTTCAGTCAATTTTGGTTTACTAACTGGTTGCGGTCTTGCCCAAGTAGTCTGCTTGTTCGTTACCCCTAAGACCAGCATGACCTTTGACCCAGGAGTGTTATACTGCATCCGTCTTAAGAAACATACTTTTTATATTACTCCGCGGCCACATACATAAGCGTGACAGAGGACAGTGACACTTTCGCCCATGTGTTACGCCATATTACATTCAAACTAGTTGTATGCAGAAGAGAAACTTACCAGTAGGTTTTGTTCGCAGAATTGTTCACAGAAACAGTGTGCTTATTAGGATGGGAGGAGCATAGCAATGCTGTCTTCATAATGTTTATTATTTCCCTCCTGATCTTTAGAGCGATGTCGTGAGTAGCGTTTTTGTTGGCTACAGCAAAATAGGCAACTTGGGAGTCAACATATATCGCGTAGAATGTGAAGCTCTTTGGCTGTCGACTGCCATAAGAATCCCACACAGTTCTGTTTGGAATACCGAGCATTCAGGGCTTAGTCTTCTAACATCGGTTAATATCTCGCTAGCTTTCTCATGGACGATCTCCAACGTGGGTTTAAGTTTTAGATCCGTGTGTAAATCGGTACATTGTCTTGACCTATATGTTCAGAGGTATTTCTTAATCGTTACTAAAACTTGCAACCTTCAGAGTTGTACACGCAAACTGCCCCAGTCTCCTTGTGGCGAAGCAGAACGTTGGGCCAGATTATACGGGCCCGCGGTCACTCCTCACCCCTCTTATATCATCCCAGTTACATGTCTAAACCTCCCTCGCTCTCCTTCTCTTCCTAGATCATATACATCAACGCTTGAGGCCAGCTAGTTGCGGTTGAGCATTCGTCTAATTGTCGTTGGAATCTTAATTGTGTGGTGGAAAAGGTAGTGCAGTTTTAAAATAAATAGAGTGTACTATGTATTCAAAATTTCCTTTCGTTAATTAAAGATAGAGGAAAGAACTTTAACTTATGCGATTAGCTGCACATCAAACGAATAATGTTACATTTTCGCAACAAGAACGCAAAAGCAGAGGACTTTCTGTAACAGTTGGTTTAGTAAGAAGTCGTACCTAACTGCTAGTGAAGAGAAACGGAAGTGTCCTTTGTTTATTTGATACTAAAGGCCCGTGACTACGGTTTATTGAAAGGATCGAAAACATTTGAGTGAAGGAATTGCAAAGCAAGAGGTAAGTGCACTTCACTTACAAAATGCCTGAAAACTTAAAATATTGGGAACCGAAAACTTTGCTGCTCAGATTGACACTGCACATATAATATCAATCCAGAAACATAATAAACTAGAGAAGAAGAAGAGTATGACACAGTGGTCAACCAAATGAAAGGGTGCTTTCAAGTCTCGTATATTTAAGTCTTTTGGAATTACTGATCCAAAGAAATGTATTACATTCAAAGAAAATGTTCCTAATGACTCTGTAACAAAATGTGTATCAAATTAAAATCAAATTGTCTGCTATGGAAGGTTAAAAACATGAACTATCGCTGATTTATCGTAATGATAAAATCAAAGCTACTCCTTCAGTGAGTGAACTCAACACTGTGCTGAGGAAGCGTCTTCTGTAGTACACAATACGCTGTAATTTGTAATAGCTCCAATTTCAACAGACGAGGTAGTGGGAAGTTTCAGACATTGAAAAGAATTATTTCATTAGATTCATGGATCAATTCCTTGGCTGTTTGTTCCATTCACACAGAGGAACTTGGTAAAAATCCCTAAATTCAAAAACAGAGAGACTTCTGTCTTTTACTGTTAGTTACCTACTTGATATATAAAAATGTATAACTTTTCGTCTCATGTTTGCTATTGCGGTGCTTTTGGCAGTGCAATTAAAGGTGACCCGTTTTGAAAGCTATAACTTCACTTCTACTTTCATTACAAGCCCCTTCACATCTGGTCACACCAAATAAAATGCTCGCAGCCACCACAGTTGCCATTACATTTCAGTTGGCAGCTTATGCAACACTGGTTCATACAAAACGCAGGTCAAATAAAGAAAGGACAGACGTTATCTCGCATCTAACAGCACTAGCTTCCTTTGTTGGTCACGACCACCTAATCTACACAAATACAGGCTCAAATGAGCTAAATTTCGACGCTCCTTGAGCACCACTCACTTACTCACCCCTCTGCATAATTATTTTGACTGATAAATGTGAAAAACAAATTATAATAAATTATTCCACAGATTCCCAGTTGTAATAAATAGACTCAAGAAAACAATTCGGAAATCTAATGTCTAGAAGCATAACTTGGGAACAAGAGGAATATACTAATCTCAATAAAACCCTGAAGGATATAAAAATAGAATAAATTCTACACTTTTACATTGAACAGTACCACTACAGCCAAATAAGAATAACAACAAAGTGATTTGATGTCGACTTCGCAATCATATCAAGATCTTTTCAATTTTGCAAATATATTACCTAAGCAAAGTTGCAACTTACAAACCCATCCCACGGCCATTAAAGATAACAAATTTAAAAACAGCACCTATGCTTTTATATAATGTCACACAGGAATCATTACATCATCTCGAGGAAAAAGGAAAGACAAAATAATTTTCACTTTCACGTAATATATAAGGCGAAGATTGAAAAGCGATAGTGATAATGTTGGCAGAAGGCTGAATTACGTCTCTAATTTTATGAGTTGTACACAGGAGCTGCACAGTACAGTTTGGAGTGTACAGTAGCGTCAAAACAATTCAATATTATTAGATCTGCACTCTGTAACAAAACTTAACACCAGTTTTAAATCTATTTAAGGAATCATTTCAGGAACCTTTTAGGTGAGGTACTCATAAAATTTGTATAATAAATGTTAATTCTTGTTTCCAATTTCAAAAATAACTTAGTTACTCTCCTTTATAGAGCCTTTTTTGCTGTCGGTGGTAATATTTTTGGGGGGAGGGGATAAGAAACGCAAATCATTAGCTGTGGACCATTTTACAGAGTTGTTTAAAAGCACAAAGAAGTGTATCTTCGGTACGCAGGTTATTCGTGTCCATGCAGTATATTTTAATGCAGCTGTGGCCCAAACTTCTTGTTAGAAGGCGCTAATAGACCGAGCGACACAGGTTGAACAAATAACTGCAGAATAACACTATCACATAATACTAATATGAAAAGCGTTGTCCTGAAATAAAGGCATTGCTTTTGATACCTTCTTTCTCCTCGCCCCCTGAACATTCTAGAACCCTCTCTAGAGTCCTAGGACCGTGTAAGCAAGCCTACTGGAGAGTAAGCCAGTGTGAGAGACTGAGCAGTGAATGAGGAGTGAGTGTGGTGTTTCTTTAAGCGTTCCAGTATTTCAGAGTGTGCTTTGAAGTTGAGACGATAATTGTTAAGCAAAAGAGTGTTACTACAGCGATAGGTTCAAAGATTTTTCAACTCCCGGAAAGGAGCCGCCGAAGGAGCAGTTTCTCCCCGTGTATTTCATGAAGTTGCTATCTTACGAAGAAGAGTGAAGGGACCAAAGATTTCACTTATATTAGACACGACAGTTGGGACTGGTGAACGACAAAGAGATGTGGCTGAAGACAAAAATATTAAGGTTATCCGAAGAGAGATAGCATTTCAAATTTTTTATAACTCTTGATGGCCACAAGAAGCTATCATGCTTGAAAACACGCCCTTGCATTAAATTTATTATCATTTGGAAGGAAACAAGTGCGCAAAGTGCGCGTGTAACTTTAATAAATAGCTCACAGTAATATTTCAAAGCAGTCTTTAACCTAAACGACTGTATCTTTAGTTACTGACATTTATTTAAATACTTTTGATATATTTAAACATTCCTAGTATGTTTTGGCAACAGATGTGTAGATGGTCACCTAAGACCAACTTATAACGGTAATAAATATACTGAGCATTGTCCTTGAACGGAATAAAATGTAAGGAGTTTATCAAAATCTAATCATAATATAACGCACACATATGTGTGTGTATTTGTGTGTGTTTGTGTGTTATCTTGCTCTTAGAATAACCTATACAAGTTATTGGTGTAATTCCTTTTTCATTTTTCACTCTTTAGTGGATTTAATTCGTACTTTTCTTTCAATCTTTACTTCTGAAACTTTTACGTTCTTGTGAGACTAACTGCAATTGAAAAATCACAATATATACCAGCATAACATTTACATAACAGTATCTTGTCGCGGTATTTCAAAAGAACGTAGTGCATCCACAAAGAAACCGAAGTACTATGATCCAATGTACAGCCATAGCAATACATTTTACCGATGTGCTTCACAACTTTTAATTTACCCTATAAATATCAAGAGAAAACTAAACACTAGCGTATTGATTTTTTATTTGTGGGTTCGTCCTTGCCCTATAATGCCTGTATAATTCATTCAGCGGACTTTAGTTCTGTGCATACATGCAAATATTATATTTAAGTATTAGACTTCTGACAGTTTTCAACGAAAGCTTCTTCTTCTTCTTCTTGTTCTCCTTCTCGTCCTTCTTCTTCTCCTTCTCTTTTTGCTTCTTCTTTATTATTTTTCGTCTTTTTCTCCTTTCTCCTCCCTTCTCCCTCTTCTTCTTCCTTTCTTCCTTCTTCCTTCTTCCTCTTCTTCTTCTGCTCCTTCTCCTCCTTCTGCTGCGTCTTCTTGTTATTGCTGTTCCAAAGAATATACAGTCACGACAGTTGAACGCACGATTCTTATTTCTGCTCTAACACCAATTATTTTCGCCTTTTTGTTCTGTTTAGTTTCCACATTTGGAACAAACTCTCCATTGTTTTTATTCCTTATGAGTTTACTTTCCCGACAGAGCGTGATGGCTCCCAGGCTCGATTTATTGGACAGTACAAAGTTACTTTAACGGTTCATCGCCATGTCTAGGTGGCTATAGTAGTGGGACGAGATTCCGGGCTAGACTTTTGTGACTTCCGAGCGTTTCTATGGCCTATCTACCTGCGGTGTAAATATCTGTTTGTGTTTGTTCATTCTCTTCATTATTCCATCTGAGACATGGTGAATTTTGTTTACTAATCTACACCATTCTCCCAGGTTATATAAATAAAAAGATCGACCAGTCTTTCCCTACCACTGGACTTTCATTGTAGACTGGCTTTGTATAACATTTTTACATTAAATGGATTAATTTCCGACACAATTACATACAACTATTTCTCATAAAGGACCTTATAATAACTTCGAAGTGCCTTTTTAACGTAAAATATAAGGGCTAGATACTTTTATATTAGAACTACAAAATATTTAAAATACTTTATACTCCTTATAGATAAAACTGGATTGCTGAATTAAAATATTGCATGGAAACACTCAGTGCTGGTTTATAACACCTAATGAACCAAATACATCCACTTTCTGCTCTAATGGCCACAGATGATAAATTAATGTGCAGCGGTGTATTCACAGTGCATTTAAATATATTTTTACACAAATGCTGGAAAACATTCATGGAATTAAGTCATAAACAGACATAAACATTTCATCAGCCGCAGGTCATATCTATGTTCAACGTATTTATTTTTATTACAGCCATATTATCCTAGAACCATCATTTATCTAAGTGCATGCATGGGATTCATGCATTGTGATTCTACTGGCTTTTTGTTTTCCTATATACATACGCTAGCCTTTGCTTTTGTCCGGAACGAGGGAAGCTTTTCTCCAGCACGTAGAAAAAGCGCCACGATGATCAATAGCTTCCAGTTTCAACCAATAAAATGGAATGCACAAAAAAAGAAAGAAAAAATGCTGACATATATTTTTCGGACGGAGAGGAAACATGAATAGCAGGATCCGTTATAATATGTTAGTCTCCAATAAACCTACACAGGAAGGGTTTTATAGTAATAAGTATTTATATATTCGAAAAGCCCACCAGAAATAAACAGTGAGAGTTTACAAGTCACTCCTTCAGCAGACTTAAAGTAATATGTACGTATGAACAAAAAGATCTGATTATCTCCGATGGCTAAAAATCCTTCTTCTGATATGCTTAAAAATTATTTTCGATCCTTGATTATGAAACTATCCTTTGATATTTTATATTTATTAGTAAGAGTAAGAATTACATTGAGAAGTACTTTTATTTTTAAATCAAATAGAGGAAAATGATAAAAGTTTACGTAAAGAAATTTGATTAATACCTCCAATTGATTACAAGGCTATTTTGCGTTAACGAACCATTAAAATTTAAACCCCTTAGTTTGCAGTTATGTATAACAAAGAGCAACCCGTTCAGTATGAAGTGCAGCAAAGAAAAGCGTAAACAATCACAAAAAGTGGTAACCTGTTAAATGACGCTGAATCGTATTAAGCCAATTTAATATACACCTGCCTGTAAATGAAAATGTCACCAGAAATACTTTTTTGAGAACTTGGAATACAAAGACAATATTTTTGGAAAACTATGTATGTCAATAAAGATTTCAAAGATTTCAAAATATCTTCCCTCATCTGTACTATACCCTATAAAATATTTTTGTTCTTTATGTTCTTTAAAATGGTCTTATCGACTTTTGTTGGAATACCAAAATATGTTTAATATATTGCCATGTAAATTATAACCATATGCTGAAATTTCTCAGACAGAAATCTACTTTACTTACTTGAATTTTTTAGTCCCATACCAACTAGAGTGCTTTTCACGACTTGAAGGCACAATGGCTCTTATGAAGAATAGGTACAGTCTTCCACAGTTCCTCCATCAATGAAGAGTTTTGACAGTGTAGTGGATGTGGAAAATTTAACCGATTAAGGCAAAATTAAGTATTAAGTGCATTACGCTTAGGTTATAGAGGGATGTAGTAAATAAAGACGTGAATAAAAATCATGGGAATTGGGAAATATATAATAATTATAGCCTAAGAAAATGGCAATAATATATAGCACATTGATGCTTATACACTCATGATAATGAACTTAGCATTTATAATATTGTCATCGTTATAATTATTGTAATCCAAAGCAGTGGTTTTCACTGTACTGTTGTACTTTTGTAACTGCTCATGATCACTATATCTCTGCTGATGATGCAAGTGCTAAGTATAATATGGTTTTGTGCTGCAATGAATCTATGCTACAGAGATATGGTATTTTAGAAATTCCTAGCTGGAATATGTATGTGTGTATGAGCATAAACTCTGCCCCAACTGCTCCGTATTTGAGATCAGTTGACGTCCCTTCGTGCGTTAGAACAGCTGCAGAACGTGCGTACATGGTAGGTAAATCCAGTTAAACAGAATTTTACTCTGCAGCGAGTGACCAGAGGTGGTTCCTATTATCATACCGAAGTGTAAGCAACCAAAGAAGTCTTAAAAAGTTTTCCACTTACTTTACAGAGGCTGTACTTCTGATAGAATAAACCTGCATTTTAGATTTAGCAAACATTTGTGGAACTTCGACTTGTCTCGGTAATCATAAAAATGATTAGTTACCCTACTACAAAATAAAAGTAGGCAAAGTACTTACCCCCATTTATACCCTGCCTTTAATCACAATAGCTATATTGGCGCCGTTCTCCTTTGGAATGTATCACCTATTGAGAATGGTGTTGACTCGTATACTTAGCCCGTTGGTACTTGCGTTTTCTAATCAGTAAATCCCGCACACAGTCGCACTATCATACATCCAGACTTTGGGGAAGATGGGAATCATCTTGGTTGGAGAAAATCCCCACCCCAAGACGAGGATCGAAACCCGGGAGCCGTGGCACAGGTTTTTTTTTTTTTTTTTTTTTTTTTTTTTTTTTTTTTTTTTTTTTTTTTTTTTTTTTTTTTTGCAATTTCACGTCCTCCAACGTTAAGTCATATCGGACGATGATGAATGGGTGAAATGATGCTCAAATGAATCCAGGGCCCATGGAGCTTAGAGTTACCCGACATTAATCTTTCTGGACAAGGGAAAACCCCGGAACACCTTATCCAGGCAACTCACCCTGACCGAGACTCGAACTCGGGACCGCTGAACGTGAGGCAGACACGCTACCATCCACGCTACCGAGGCGGGCCCCGTGGCACAGTAGACAGGTACTCTACCGACTAAGCTACGGCAAAGTATTACATTTCACCGGAAAATACTGCTCCGAGATTTCAGCGCAATACAAGGTTTGTAGTCCCCTGAATCCAAAAAGGTAGTATTAGAAACTAATCCACGCGCGCGTGCGTGTGTTTGTGACCTGGTGTCTGTGAACAGGATAACTCAACACAAATATGATGTTAAATACCGAACTTGGTATTTTAGTTTAGCATCTGTCAAGCATGTGACAAGAATATTTCCAAGAAACTCTCTCTACCCCAGATTACACTGACATGGGAAATTTTTCAAAAATGGTTATTTTCTTAAAAATAACTAATGATTTTATTTAAAATATAACCTCTATAAAATATTTTTATGGTAAATTAAATTTCCTGGGAATATCCTCAGAAGTCCCCTACCTTCTGGATAACATTTGCATAACTGGAAAACCTTAAAAGATAGATAAAATCTTACTACACAAAAATGAAGATTACGTTAATGCACACAACATGTCGATTTTATTGTATTCAGTTTTTATTTTATTTTTGTGTGGTGTGAACAGTTTCAAAGATATTCCATACTATGAGTATTTGTTTGGAGTTTTCAGTACTTATACTTTTGATCAAATGGGAAGTCGACAGTTTTACAAAGACCGAGAAAGTCGTATGGATGCAGCACATTAAAATCTTGTCATCTTGTTTACGATGTTGTTATCTAAGCTTACGAACTACGCCCACTGTAAAGTGCAGTAAAGAAAACCAAGCAAACATTGATGGCACGTTGTATTTCAGTGGAATTTGCTCCTTTTAATTATTGCTGTTATTCTAATACTATTTATATTACTATTGCTATTATGTTTTCTATAGTTATTATTAGAGTCGTTACTATAGTTATCACTGTTAACTATTTTAAGAGCAACTCTAAGCATTAAAGCGACAGATCTGAGCCCTTATCTCAAGATAAACAGAATATGAAGCAACGTATTGCGTCTGCATTTCTGTGCTTTCCTATGCAAACAAAATTATCGAAACTTTGCTTAAGCCTGCTGCTTTGTTTCATTCAATGCGATTTGAAGGTCTTTATTACGGTTAAATACATGTCTGTGTTAATTTCATAAATAATGAGCTATCGTCTCTTGTGTCCCTTAGAGATATTTGACATAATAGCAGCATAGTGCAGAGACGAATACGTTTACATAGCACTGCAAGTTATGCCCGATGAGTAACCCCGTCTCTCTCACGTGTCAGCCAAAGATGTCATAAGCTTTGAATTCAAACGAAGTAAAAGAACCGCTCATTCATGTTTACATAATCCTAATGATGAAATGGCATCACTCGACGAGTACAAAGTTATTGTTCTACTGTATTTCCACTGAAAACCCACAGTTGAATTTTTGGAAAAATGCAATACTTTCCCTTCTTACTACAAGTGCGTTGTAGAGAATGTAAAAATAGCTATGGATAATTACGGACAAGTGAAAAAAAACACTTGTCAATCCAAATAGAGAGTTTATTCTCACAAAAATAAGTACTCTCTAACATAAATGGAAAACATTCTAATCCTTTCGATTTTTTGCGCTTTTCTCGTCTATTATCATGTACTACACATACTAGTTGAAGCCTTTGGGAACTGCCCCTGGTCGCTCGCTGAAGAACAAATTTCGGCCACGCCACTGCTGTCCGTTTAACTGGTGTTACCTACTTGGGTAAGTTCTCGAAGGGCTATCTGCTTACCTGAAAGACGGAGCAGTTGCTCACCTGGTATATAAATACACACACACACGCACACACACACATATATATATATATATATATAATGGTTCAAAAGTTACCGGTTACCTATTGCAAGTATGGACTTGTGGATAAAATACGGATTTTGTTTTCAGTATTCTATCATATCCCCGTTCTGATAATAAAATATGCTTAAACATGCAAATCCTATATGCCTCCTATGTATTTGACTGGCTGTCCACATTGAGAAGTGCTGATGAATTCCCTCAAGTATACTGACGTGCCTTTGCCTGTGACGTTTCCAGTCGAATGGGACTCATTCCTTCTTCAGTCTGTGTACCAAGCAGTTCACATTGGTTTACAGTGCATTGATGCACAGTTACTTTTCACATCAATTACTTATGCACTGGAAAAGTTTGCTGCAAGAATTGATCCCTAGTTTGATGCAGCTTATTCTTACTTTGTAAACTTTGAAGCTGTGTGGCCTATCCTCAGGGTAGACCAAGAGTTCCGTCAAAGGGTATGCGTGGATATGTGTGGGAGTAAGGATGGTTCTATTGACACTGGAATGCATTTTTCAGACTGGTTTAATGACTTCTTTTTATCATCACATCAATCGTGAAGTTGCCGACCAAGGGTTATCAATATATAACCGTTCAGAGTTACCGTATGTCAAATGCATGTTACGCGATAACACTTAATTCGTTATTTACATAGGAACCGATAGATACCTTTTCTCTTCGGTTCTGGCCTGCCTTCGCCGAAGACCAAACTATTTGTCTGTTTCTTAATGAACCGTCAGCTCACTTGTGGGCTTTCCTCACTGCAGCTGTGTGTAACTTTCACCTCTCGAAGACTGTCTTTATTCACACCAGAATTCCTTTTGTGACTATTTTATCCATTATGTTTATTTGCCTCGGTCATGCCATTATTAAGGCTCTGAACAAATGCCTTTTCAAACGGAGTCAAGTGTTATCCACTTAGAATCCTGTTCAGAACCCGCTTTCTCCCATTACTTTTTTAAACCTCAACTGCACCTGCACGTGTTTTAACGAATATACCATGTTCCTTTGAAATCTATTACGATTCTTTATTAATTTCATCCCTTAATTTCGGTATCAGCATTGTGCATTTAGCAGCGTGTTTGCATACCTGATCAGGATCTTAATACATTATCTTCTAATGGGACCAAAGAAGGAGATTGGAATTGAAAAACGTGCTCTCATTGTAGCTCTGCATTTAAAATACTCTTCTAGTAGGACAATAGCAGAAAAAGGTGGCGTAGCCAATCTACAGTGGTGTTTACATTGCAGCGGTTCAAAGAAACTGGTACCAATGCAAGTGTTTCTTGATCTGGAGGACCCCCAGTATAGGGAAGATCAGTTCATATGTGTACAGAGTAAATGTCAGAACTCGCACACCTCCTCAAATGTGCGAGGAAGTTAAATAGTATGCGAACTGCTCCAATCTCTCTCTAACCGCGCAACATCGCTTTCGTGAACAAGGATTAAACAGGTGCATAGCGGGCAAACAAGAACAATATTATGGAAACAATATAAGGTGGACAGATTACAATGATACAGCAACATAAAAACTGGAGCGTTCATCAATGGTCCAAGGTGTTATTCGCGGACGAATCTCAGTTTCAGTTGATTGGAAGCTTTGTCGAAGGTTTGTTCGTCGATTTCATGGAGAACGTACGAAGAGTCAATGTGTCATGCCAACGGTAAAGGATGGTGGAGGGTCGGTTATGGTGCGGAGATGTTTTGCAGGTGATAAAACTCAGTGATCTAGTGAGAATTAATGAAGTATTAAAGATGATAGGATACCACAAGATACTGAAAAAAATGCCGATGTACCTGGCGAAAGACTTATTGTTCCTGGGTTTATTTAACAGCAGGACAGTGATCCAAAAAATGTTTCTCAGTTGTTTAGAGCATATATAAATAGAAAGGAGTAATGTGAGAAGCTGCACTGGAGAAAATATGATTTGGTTAAATCAGTAACCTCATTTAAGTCCCAATGAACTCCTATGGAAAGAACTTTACTGGGAAGTGAGAAAACTGAGGTCATCTAACGTTGGAGACCTGCGGAATAATTTACAGACGTGTTGAAATGCAATATCTGCAGAAACATTACACAATCTTATTTCAGTTAGTCCCGTAGCTCATTCTGTAGAGCACGTCCTACCGTCTTAGGAGTAGGGCAGGGGTAAGGATTTTTCTCCAACCAAGATCATTCCCAATCTTCCCCAGAGTCTGGAAGTATGAATGAGAGTGCAAAATTGTGAGTGGTCTGATGGTTAAAATGTAAAATACTTCCAACGTTAACAAGCTAACACCATCGTCATTAGACGATATGTTCCAAAAGGAGGAGAAGGCCGCCAATATGACCATTGCAGTTAAAGGCAGGGTGTAAATGGAACAAAAAGTCCTATCTCCCTTATGCCAAGAGTTTGTGCTGCTATTCTGAGGGTAAAAGGTAAGTAAATACTTTGAAGATGCCAACATGTACGCCATGTTGTGTTGTACTTAATACCAAACAGTTATGGTATTAATTTTCTTGGCCTTTTTTATTTTTACGAATGGTTGCACATTGTTTGTTTAATGTCTCTACATTTAAATAAAGTATTTAGCTTTTACCATATATGATCGAAATACCTATCGTCTCCGTTTCCAAAATGGTGTAACAAAATTTCAGATTTATATTTCGTAATACCACGTTATGAAATTTCTCATTGTACAAGGAAATGCCTTAGATGGCTGGCTCATCATAAATTTTAACAATTGTGTAATTTGTTAACACGGTATACATAACCAACATTTTCAAAGACCTGGTCGATATATGACTCCTCTGAAATGGAGTTCTGTTTGTATGGCCAAGAGAACAAACTAGGAAAAATATCATAGGTTGTAAGTTGTATTTGTTATCATGTACAAAAATCAAATAATTTGGTATAAAATAGAATAGCACGAGAATTTTAAGCATTCGCATACAGTTTAAAGTACAGATAAGAAACCTGAGGTATTATTTTAATTTTTAAAACTCCAAAGGGATGGTAACCTGACATGACTTTTAGCCTCACTTCTTTTTTTTTCTTTCTGTTATGTAATTTTACGTCCTCCAACGTTAAGTCATATCGGACGGTGAATGAAATGGGTCAAATGATGCTCAAATGTGTCCAAGGTCAATGGAGCTTAGAGTTACCTGACATTCTTCTAGCAGGATAAGGGAAACCCCGGGAAAAACCTTATCCAGGTACCCTGACCGAGATTCGAACTCGGGACCTCTTGAACGTGAGGCAGACTTGCTACCATCTACGCTACCGAGGCGGGTTAGCCTCCGCTAGCTTAATCTACCTTCCACATATGAATCTACTTCAACCAATATATCTTTACCGTGCAAAGGTCGTCGTACCTATATACGTCTAAGGACTTTAAATAATTTTTATATACTGGTTTCCTTAATCAACCAATAATAGCTGCTACTTTAAAGAGTAGTGCAGAATGAAGTAATAATATTTAGTTTATGAATTCCAGAGATACAAAGTAGCTCCTACAGCGTTCATTCAGAAAGTTGTTACCTTCTTATCCGCTCTTACCGCGACCTCGGTGTTTTTAAAGTAGCTGTGATTATGTAAACATTTTTTCTAATACGCTTACATTTTAAATGCTGTAACAGATTTAAGCTGACAAACGTATGATTACTGTAGCATAATTAACGTATAAGAATGCAAAATATATTTAGAATAAACGATACTTTTGGACATTTATGGTTGCTATAAAGTAGTATCACGTTCATTGATAAATATTCCTTTCTTCTGATTGTTAGGACTATGAATGCATTCCTCATGACAAGATTATCTTGAGAATTTCGCATCTTACAGCCAGGATAATAATGTAGTTAGAGACAATGTATTACAATTCAGTGTTTGTGCTAGGTGGGTGGTTCTAAAATGGAGAATGTTTAATACTTATATAGAAAATATAAAACACGCGTAAAACATACTATATACTGAGCAAACTATTTATATTTACTGTTGAGTCATCCGCAGTATCAATTTATATATTGGTACCTTGTTTTTATGTTTCCTTAAAATCTTTCGTTTTCGGATTTTCTAAAGTCACCGAACACAAAAGAGTTCCAATAACTCTGTTACAATCTTCATTATGGAAATTATGTTTACCGTGCTAAGTGACTGTGTACTGGTCGTGTAAGTCATTAATGTGATGAAAAGGTCATGATACTCAACAGGAGGTCATCAATTTGTCGTATTAGTAAATTAATGAATAAGTGTGGGAAATAATTACACATGATGTCTACAAAATTGAAGAAATGTCATCCATGGCCTAAAAGGTACCACAAATCACAAACATTGAAAGAGTTAAATATCATTTAGAAGACGGCCTACTTTATGCAAGTTTGTGTTTCACGTCCTATTATTGTAAATAGCTTTCATAAATCAATAAAATGAATATAATTTAATACCATTCTACAGACATTTGTTGCATATATTGCAAGAAATTATCGCATGATTTATCAAAACCTTATAATGAAGCAAGGAATTGAAGAAATGTTTTGAAATTGATGTTACCAAACCACTTAATTGAAATTAAATATTAAAATTTTATATCGAAAACTATGTAAATATTAGATCTGTTGTGAATACGGCTATCATAGAAGTACAGACAGCAGGGCATCGTTATTTTCAAACCTTACGCCATATTATCTTGCAATCTGAATATTTTGAAAACTTGCAGAGAAGTGTTCCTAGAAATTAAATATTGTAACATGTAAAGATGGAGTCAAATGAAAAGTCCAATGCCATGGCCAAACTCGAGCCACGGATCTCCTGGTCAACGTGCTGGCTCAGTGGGTTGGAGCGGCCGGACGGAGGCCAGGGTATCCGTGGTTCGAGTCCCGGCCATGGCATTGGATTTTTCATGTTTACTCTATCAAAAACCTTAGCCTATATACGGCTAGTGTGAAGAAATGATTAATTTCCATCAATTAACTAAAATTGTAACATGTGCTTATTGAATGAAGGTATCCGAAGCTGTGAGAAAATGAGCGTGGCCCGTCTGTGGCCCGTAATCGGGAGGTCCGGGTTTGACTTTCTGGGCCTACCTACGTGACTCTTGCGCTGATTTGGGGGTTTTCTTAGGTCTCCAAGCGAATGCTGGGTTCAGTTAATTACATGCCCAAATTTCCTCTTCCTCTATTTCATCTCCGTTATCATTTCACACAATCTTACATCTCGTGGTCTCCTTTGGGGTAGAAGTGTCGGCGGGTGCATGGCAGGATGATATGTCCTTGGTGAACCTTACAGGTTGGGATACCGCTTGTTGGAAATTGGAAAGCTGGACAATCTTCAAATGGTAAAGTATAGAGACCCTGCCCTCTGCATTGTTGGGACGGTCACTTTACGTCACCTCTCGCCTCATCCTTACATCCCTCCTTTCGCCTCATCCTTACTGCCTTCCCATTTGGGGGCACAGGTACAATAGAACAAGTTTGAACCTCCGTGTCAAATTCCGTCCGTAGCCTAATTGAAATGAAATGTGTAGTGTTTAACGCCCGCGTTTACTACATACGGCACCGCAGGCGGTGACACTGATGATACATGAGATGAAGATGGAGCACCAGTGGAATGAGATGGCCGGGGAAACCGGAGGTCCCGGAGAAAACCCACCCCAGCGCTGTGTTGTCCACCACAATTCTCACTTTGCGGTCGCCTGGGATCGAACCCGGGCCGCCTTGGTGAGAGCCAAGCGGTCTAACCACTGAGCCATAGCGTGGCCTGTCCGTAGCCTAGTCCAGTGCATCCCACCCTATGTGAGATATTCCAAATGTCTATTGCATTGCAACTATTCATGGAGTGGGGTAGGAAAGATCCATTAAGAATAGGACATACTTTTAAAATGAGGTGTTTCAAATGTTGTTCTTTTAAAGCAGAGATGCTAAGAAGTGTATACGAGGTTTAATGCTTATCCATGTTTCGTTTAACGGTTTGCTTCGGCCAAAAAAAACTTCTATTCTCTTAGCGGCCTGTGACCGTGAAGTCCGACAACCCGCAAAACACGAATGGGACCGCGGAGTCTAAACTTGCGTACCTGTTCTAAAGGAAAATTGTCGCAGTTTAACTCTAAAGAGAACAAGCTTAATCACTTTCTGATCAACATAGTAAAAAGTGCAAATCATGAAACTGATGTGCATATTTCAAGTTTTTGGAAATTTTGCTTTCACGCTAAGCGTGTGTATAACGAAGTATGGAAAGGTAGAGCACCACAGTGAAAAATTCAATGCCAAAGCCGAGATTTGAATCACGGATCTTCTGATCTCCGTCCGGTTACTCTTAACCATCGAGCTACTATGAGCCAACATATCAGCTTGACAAATTCTCCAACTGACTGCCCCTTTTCTTCATTTCTTTTTAACTTTCCAGTCTGACTTCACCTTTCCATTATTTTGTCAACACATGGCTAGTGTGAAAAGCAATTAATTGCCATTTTTGACCGAATAGTGGTCTGAACTATAAAGCCCGTGCCTTAAAGTACTTACAGCACAGTAAGTTGCCATTTTTGCAGTTGTCTCATGTGTTTATGAGAACTCCTAGTGGCTTACGCGTCGGTTGGAGACTTTTGTCATGCTGACACGTCGCCCATGTGTAACTCAATGGTTAAGAGCAGCATGACGGATCGGGAGATCCCTGGCTCAAATCCCAGTTATGGCAATGAATTTTTTAGTCTGACTTTACCCTTACTGCATTTCTTGCCTTGGATAGTTTATTTAACAATGAGTAAATATTGAATGTGTACATCACAACAAATTGTTAGGTATCACGTGTCAAATAGTAAAGCCTAAAAAATTAAAAAATCCTGGAAAATGAAGTGTGAAAAGTAAAGGATAAATATTGACGAGCAAAAGAAATTCGCAGCTTAAGGAAACAAAGTTAGAAAAGTCAAAAGAAAGAGCGTAGAATTGCAGGTTATAGATAAAGTAGCTAAGTTAGTTAAAACAAAAGTGTAGGAATTAGGCTTATACAACTTAACTTGTAGCATTATCATGTAAAAGGGATGTTACCGTACAAGTACATCCAGTAACAAAGTAGTTCTTAAAATGGCCATAGCCACTTTTAGATAACAAAGAGTTTTTAAAATTCCTTAAACACCCAGAATATGGTGACAGGCTTCTGGTGCAAGTCATGCTTATTACATCATGGATAACAATAAGCAGTTTTAGTCAGTTAGGAGTTATACAGTTCATGCCTCGACCACCTTCGATTTAGGGTTTCATTAAAACAATTAGCAAAAATGATATTATAGGCATACCTACCAGTTGGCCTAAAAGATTAACCCCAATAATTAATTTCTGTGTCTGTAAAAATAAAAGTCAACCTTGAAATGCAGGCCAGTGATTACAATGCGTTTTTATGAAGAACATACACAGATCAAAGAGGCATATACAAATATATTAATTTGTAACTTTAAAATGTACTTATCTTTTAAGTTACAAACTATTATATTTCTATATTTTGTTTAATTCACTGTTAATACTTTCATATTTTACGCATTTAAGCCAAAGAGGCAATTAAAGAGGTCGAGAGAAATTACGAATATGATTTTTTAGAAATTAATAAGTATCATGTTTTGACTCTAAAAATGAATTTTGATGTGTTTCTTTTCTTTTCCTTTGTTAAGATTAATCGGTCTTTGACCTGCTCCGGGTAGGTCGTATCAGACAGTGAATGACTGAAATGGTTGAAGTAATATTCAAATGAACCAGCGTTCTCAAGAGGTTAAGATTTCCCAGGATAAGGGAAAACCCACAGAATCGTACTCAAATAACTCTATTCGATCTCGGTACTTCCTGTATGTGAGACAGAACGACACTTGTTCACCACAAAGGTAGGCTACAGCAGATTTCTTATGCTTTCCTTTTGATAAGCAAGTATTTTTATAAAAATATATGCTAAAGAATATTCAGTATAATCCTGTCACTTAATATTCCATGTCTTCTTCGGTTTTATTAAAAGACGAAAAGAGAAAGAAGTTGCTGCATATAGAGGGCTTTCCCCTAAAAGAATTCAGTAACTTTTACATTTTTTTCTGATAAAAACAAGGCCTCTAAATAATTAATCTCTTTAATTGCATGCTTATTTTTTGTGCTTTAGGCAATGCTTTGAATCTGAATTTGTAAATGTAAAATATGGTCCGGGATATTTTCATTATAGTAACGTAACTTACGGTTTTTTAATTCCTTTATTCTATTTTCATGGCCAATGGTTTTTGCTGTTTTTCAGATGTCAGTGCTTTTGCGTAATTTATAATGCCCGTAGAAGGGAAACGGAAATTGCAGAGGTTACCTAAAGGGAGGTGGAGGAGGGAGTGTGTTGTCTAAGATTGTCAAGTACTGGTTTAAAGACATTCATACTTATTTAATTCAATAAATTAATTTTATAAGAATCTTGTTATCAGCGTTCGATTAAAAATGGATGGATATTGTAGGTGGAAAGGAGTTATCACCAGGGCAAGAACTTTAGGCACCGAAACTAGTAAGTTTGCTACGCCGATACTATAGAATTAGGTTTGTTTACAAGGAACTGAGGGTGGGAAAAGGCCGTCTGCAGAGCACGCTACACCTGATTCCGAACCTGGTACGTACAGCTGGTCGAAAACAGAGACTCTTAGCTAAGCTCATATATATGAATAATATGAGAAAGTCCCTAAGTTCGTTCATTCTCTCCTTTGTGAACAGATGCACAAGCCTATTGAAATAACATTGTTTAAATTTTGCTCATTAATTTTATTGCAATTGCATCACTACGTATACCCGCCTTGTTGGCGTAGATGATATTGTGTCTGCCTCACGTTCAACAGGTCCCGAGTTCGAATCTCGGTCAGGATGAGTCACCTGGATAAGTTTTTCTGGGGTTTTCCCTTATCCTGAAAGACGAACGTCGGGTAACTCTAAGCTCTATAGACGCCGGATACATTTGAGCATCATTTCACCCATTTCATTCATCGTCCGATATGACTTAACTTTGGAGGACGTAAATTACTAAAGAAAAAATTCACTACGTACATTCATAAATTTTCAGATTTGAAACCTGTTCTATTGTCTGACAAAATATTTTTGTATTGAGAGAAAGTTCTCTCTAAATTGTATGATAAGATTGGAGCATACATGGAACAGTTTATATTTCAATCTGTGTTGCTATTTAAACAGTTTCGCACTTCACACAGTTTTGAATATGATGGATTGTTTTTAGGAACACGTTTTAATCACAATTACTATTAGTATCATCAGCGACTTCGTTTATTTGTTCACAATTTTTATCCACTGCCCTTAAAGCAGCACACCTTCAAATTTTCGAAGTTTCACTTCAGACCCTCTCTCAGAACGTGACTACAACAGGACAGCAGTGGATCGCAAGGTTCCATAGGTCAATGTCTCGCAACCTGCAGCCGCCTTGTTCCAATATTTTGGTGTCCAAAGTTCCTACCCTGGTTATCACATATAATATAGCCAAGTTTTTCGGTTGTATATGAACCTAAGGTAAATTTAAAGTATTCGAAATCTAAGAAAAATTGTAGTACGTTTAATCTGTAATTGTAATAAAATGAGTTAATAGAAGTCCATTTTATAGGTCATTTTTAAAAATGCTTCATATTGGGCGAGAGCAGGTGTGGCTTTACTTTTCTGTTACCTTATAAATCCTCTTCATGGTAATTTCATTTTAGATAAGTGTATATAGATGACAAAGACCAAGACATTTACTATGGAAGACATTTATGTTGTTATACTTTTACATTTAATTTATGAATTTTTATATGTGTTATGTACAGAGGATGGTGGTTAATCCAAAATATATATTTACTTGTTATATTAGGATCTGCATGAACTATGAAATTCGTTTAAAATAAACTTGTTTACGATATTACCATATGCGAGAAACTATCTGCGGTTTGAATGTTCCAATATTTTAAGCAATACAGTTCCCAAATTTTTGTCCGGTACTTTTATTCTTTTGAGGTTTATGCAAAAGTGTATTCTAAAATGGCAGTTTTTACCGAACTTACCCTTCACATATGTCAATCGAAATGTGATGTTCCTATGTTGCTGTAACAAAATATTTACTTAAAATTTAGCATTATTTGTGATTTTTCATAGACATAAAAATATTTAAAATGAACAACAATGCTATATTGGGAAGTAATTTATGATATGTAGTAACACATATGTTTTTCCTCTATCGCTGGAGCAAACAAGACAATCCAGCTCTGTGAGTAGAACTCAATCTTTCGGGGCTCTCATAGTCGAGATTACACTATTCGACGAATTCTGATCAGCTAATTGATAAATTTTTAAAGTGTATATCGTATTACCCACTGTGGTTTCTAATGCAGATAATGTTACAAATGTAGTAACTGCATTAACTGTTCGTCTCTGTTTATAAAACCTTAGGTGCCAAATTAATGGAGACGCAATTACATCACTAATATGAAGAAGGGACTAACATTTCAGCTAGCATATTACATTTTATCAAGTTATTTCATATCATTTGTATTTATTTTTAAAATTACACATTTATTTAGGTTGTGCTTGAAAAAAGAGAACGGAAATAAAAGAAAGAATAGATGACGTAATGGATAGAAAGAAATTACAGCTGTACGGACATGTGCGAAGAATGGAGGACGCCAGGATAACGATATTGGTAGCTGAGTGGCAACCTGAGGGGAGAAGAAGCGGACGACCTGTGACCAGCTAGCTTGTAATGGATTGAAAGAAATCAGTTGTATGGGCATGTACGAAGAATGGAGGACGCCAGAATACCGAAATTGGTACTGGAGTGGGAACCTGAGGGGAGAAGAAGAAGCATGGGCATGTACGAAGAATGGGGGACGCTAGAATACCAAATTGGTACTGGAGTGTGAACCTGAGGGGGAGACGAAGAAGCATGGGCATGTACGAAGAATGGGGGACGCTAGAATACCGAAATTGGTACTGGAGTGGGAACCTGAGGGGAGAAAAACAAGCATGGGTATGTGCGAGGAATGAGGATGACAAAATACCGAAATTGGTACTGGAGTGGGAACCTGAGGGGAGAAGAAGAAGCACGGGCATGTACGAAGAATGGAGGATGCCAGAATACCGAAATTGGTACTGGAGTGTGAACCTGAGGGGAGGAGAAGAAGCATGGGCATGTACGAAGAATGGAGGATGCCAGAATACCGAAATTGGTACTGGAGTATGAACCTGAGAAGAGGACAAGGAGCATGGGCATGTACGAAGAATGAGGGACGCTAGAATACCGAAATTGGTACTGGAGTGGAAACCTGAGGGGAGAAGAAGAAGCATGGGCATGTACGAAGAATGGAGGATGCCAGAATACCGAAATTGGTACTGGAGTATGAACCTGAGAAGAGGACAAGAAGCATGGGCATGTACGAAGAATGAGGGACGCTAGAATACCGAAATTGGTACTGGAGTGGGAACCTGAGGGGAGAAGAAGAAGCATGGGCATGTACGAAGAATGGAGGATGCCCGAATACCGAAATTGTTACTGGAGTGTGAACCTGAGAAGAGGGCAAGAAGCATGGGCATGTACGAAGAATGAGGGACGCTAGAATACCGAAATTGGTACTGGAGTGGGAACCTGAGGGGAGAAGAAGAAGCATGGGCATGTACGAAGAATGGAGGATGCCCGAATACCGAAATTGTTACTGGAGTGTGAACCTGAGAAGAGGACAAGAAGCATGGGCATGTACGAAGAATGAGGGACGCTAGAATACCGAAATTGGTACTGGAGTATGAACCTGAGGGGAGAAGGAGAAGCATGGGCATATACGAAGAATGGGGGATGCCAGAATACCGAAATCGGTACTGGAGTGTGAACCTGAGGTGAGAAGAAGGATGGGTATGTACGAAGAATGGCGGACGTTAGAATACCGAAATTGGTACTGGAGTATGAACCTGAGGGGAGGAGAAGAAACATGGGTATGTACGAAGAATGGAGGATGCCAGAATACAAAAATTGGCACTAGAGTGGGAACCTGAGGGGAGAAAAAGAAGCATGGGCATGTGCGAAGAATGGAGGATGCCAGAATACCGAAATTGGTACTGGAGTGTGAACCTGAGAAGAGGACAAGGAGCATGGGCATGTACGAAGAATGAGGGACGCTAGAATACCGAAATTGTTACTGGAGTATGAACCTGAGGGGAGAAGAAGAAGCATGGGCATGTACGAAGAATGGAGGATGCCCGAATACCGAAATTGTTACTGGAGTGTGAACCTGAGAAGAGGACAAGAAGCATGGGCATGTACGAAGAATGAGGGACGCTAGAATACCGAAATTGGTACTGGAGTATGAACCTGAGGGGAGAAGGAGAAGCATGGGCATATACGAAGAATGGGGGATGCCAGAATACCGAAATCGGTACTGGAGTGTGAACCTGAGGTGAGAAGAAGGATGGGTATGTACGAAGAATGGCGGACGTTAGAATACCGAAATTGGTACTGGAGTATGAACCTGAGGGGAGGAGAAGAAACATGGGTATGTACGAAGAATGGAGGATGCCAGAATACAAAAATTGGCACTAGAGTGGGAACCTGAGGGGAGAAAAAGAAGCATGGGCATGTGCGAAGAATGGAGGATGCCAGAATACCGAAATTGGTACTGGAGTGTGAACCTGAGAAGAGGACAAGGAGCATGGGCATGTACGAAGAATGAGGGACGCTAGAATACCGAAATTGTTACTGGAGTATGAACCTGAGGGGAGGAGAAGAAACATGGGTATGTACGAAAAATGGAGGATGCCAGAATACCGAAATTGGTCCTGGAGTGTTAACCTGAGGGGAGAAAAAGAAGCATGGGCATGTACGAAGAATGGAGGATGCCAGAATACAAAAATTGGTACTAGAGTGGGAACCTGAGGGGAGAAAAAGAAGCATGGGCATGTGCGAAGAATGGAGGATGCCAGAATACAAAAATTGGTACTAGAGTGGGTACCTGAGGGGAGAAAAAGAAGCATGGGTATGTACGAAGAATGGAGGATGCCAGAATACCGAAATTGGTACTGGAGTGGGTACCTGAGGGGAGAAGAAGAAGCATGGGTATGTACGAAGAATGGAGGATGCCAGAATACCGAAATTGGTACTGGAGTGGGTACCTGAGGGGAGAAGAAGAAGCATGGGCATGTACGAAGAATGGAGGACGCCAGAATACCGAAATTGGTATTGGAGTGGGAATCTGAGGGGAGGAGAAGAAGTGGATTAACTGTCACCACCTAGCCCGTAATGGATGGAAAGAAATTACAGCTGTACGGATATGTACGAAGAATTGAGTACGCCAGAATTTTGAAATTGGAAATGGAGTGGGATCCTTAGGGGAGAAGAACAAACGGACGACCTGTAACCACCTAGCCCCAAAATATACAGCTCACAATGAGCAGACTGGGTGCATTGGAAGAGAATACACAAGACCCAACACTTGGAGAAATATCTTAAAAATTTAGTTTATCACCTTATGTACTAGGTGTACTCATTTCCGAGCTAATTAATGGATGTAAACCTTTGTAGTGAGGAAAGTCTCAATAAATCAAGCAATCAAATCAATTTATTTAACTTTTATAACTCAGGGACACATGCTAGAGTTGCTGAGCGGCATACATTTTCTTTAGGTTATTTAAACAATTTCAAGTTATTATATAACTGAAAATAAGGAATAGCTATGCAACTAGTTAAGCTAACCATACGTTTGGCAAAATCCTATGATGTAATTATGGATTATCCCGATCAAATTGTTTGAAAGTGTAGAATTGCAAATTTCTAAACAATAGGCGGAAAATTTTGTAGGAATAACATTTTAGTATTTCAGGAAGTCTATAGTCCTGTTTGGTTCCACATTCAATTTTGAGTTCCGTAATATGCAGATATGTGACACTTTTGACAGAAAGTGAACTATTTTGAAACGGATAATGCAATTAAACACATTTTAATTGATGAAAAGTTTCTTTTGATGGAAAACTTTAGCAAAATCTCAGCATCATTTCAGGAAAAGGGCGTTTATGTGACGCAGCACTCTAACAGCAGGACTTTATAGTATTGATTACGCCTGAAGACAATTTTGTGTATGCTACTTGCACTTTATGAAACTCTTGAAGTGAAACTCTTTATTAAAGTGCAGATTTCTACTAATCATAGGACCCGTTTGTAACAGTCAATACACATTTCGTAACTGTAAAAGTCATCAACTATTGAAAGTGCAACTATCGATTTTTCTTCTGTTTATCGAAGAACCAACGCTAGGTTACAAAATGTAAAAATGTCGACCACCGTGACAGCGAGATGAAACCCACACCACCTTAAATTTCTGTTAAGTCGCATGAAGTGGAAACTAATGTCAAAAAATCCGGAAAATGTACACAACTTTTCTATGGACAGTTCATGTGATTGAGAAGCTTAAAATGCATTTGAATTTCAATCTGATTTTCAGATATTACTAGAGTACCTGAAGAATTGACACTTGTGTTTATATAATAATAAGGGTTGGTTATAATATAGTATAAATTCAATTTTCTTCCCGGTTTTTTAAAATATACCTTTTACGGCTATAGAATATATACCGTATATTCATAAAGTATCCCTTCAACCTCGACATCTGAAAATCACAATCCTGCCAGCTATTTGACTGGTAGGGCAGTGTAAGACTTATTGACTCAAGAAAACATAGAACATTAAAATAAGTTATAAATGTTATAAATTTAGTCGTGTGGAAAAGACCGTCTAATGAAACTTAAGTATAACAGCAATCAGGATGCTTGTAAGAAAATTATGAAACTGATATTTTAACTACTATCATTATAGTCTCGTAGCATAATACTCTATAAAACCCACCATTGAGGCTCTGGAAGAAATAATATTCAATATTCGGAGTATTTAAAATTCAATATTTTGTTTGCAATATTTTGAGAGTTTCTCCAACATGTTCTAGGTTTAGCAAACATTACATTATAAATTGTAATTATAACGGTTAGATAATAGATAAAGTTACTATGTGACGTGTCCTGGTAAAAATGTTTTACAATAGAATTATGAAGTTGATAGCCTGATAGTTTTTTATTCGTGTTTCACGTACTGGTGATAATGGGACTTCCTAAATACTCCTGACAAAATAAGCGTTTCTTTTCGTTTGTAATCAAAATCGCTAAGTGATTTTCCAGATTAGCAAACTCTCTGTATCTCATATACTCACAAACACGCACCCGCTCGCGTATGATATCTACCTATACACATTATTCTCTCCGTGTAATGGATTAGAATTTTCCGTCTATTACGTTAATGCCAAGGAGGATAAATTAACAACCCAACTTCAAACTTCCATTTTTATAAGAATAATTTTAAAATTATAACTTGCATTGTACAAACTTTCACCATACGTGGTTTAGATTGTGGTTTGTGCTTTGAAAACCTCCAAATATTCAACAGGTGACAAAAGAAAAGACAATACATACACAATAGTGAGCCCAAGACCAATAAGTTGAACTCGCTTTTGTTCAGAGCAAATATAAAATTTGTTCGATGAACAAACGGTTTATGAACAATTGGTGGGTTGATTTGTGCTTAGAAATGTGGTTCATTCCAAGCACCGTAGTGAGAAGACCGCAGATCAAATTATGGTGCAGGAAGCGGTCCAAGTGTCAGTAAGTGTGGCTCCGTGGTGAGGAATCGGCGGCGAGCGCTATAGGCAACGAAGTTTGCGAGTGAATATCGGAACCATGTTCTGAATAGGAGTGCAGGGTGAACTTTTGTGTAAGTCAGAGAGATATCGCAGCACAAATTGATGCGTGCTAAAGTGACATAAAGCAACATTAAAGAGACTTGTAAAATTATGTATTTGTGTAAAAGTGGAGGTGTCTGTAAGCACTGCGCCGACAATTTTGTTGAGATATAAAGAATTTTAAATCTGGTGTTTGTCTTTTGTCATCTTTGTTAAAATATTGTCACGGCGGCAGCGACCGTAAAGGAGCCTTCCCAAACTAGCATCTTTGTTATTTACCATCGAAAGCCAAAATTAATAGAATACTCAAGGAGACCAATAGCCGAGGTCACGAGGACAGTAGTATGTGCCTCATGTTTTTCAACGCTAATGTTTTCCCGACCTTTCGATTTCGACAGATCGAAAATATTCGACTTTGGCCATTTTCCATTTCTTCCATTCGAGAGATAACGATTTCCAGGAAATTTCCTCTGTGATCAAAAGGGTATAAATAGGTTTATAAAATCCAACCTCGAGTAGCTCCTAGTTATGGCTTAACCAATGAGCTCTTATTGTGTCGTCCAGCAAGGGCAGTTAACAGAAAAGGTTAGAGAAAGTTACTAGAGTCAGCAAGCAGGTCAATGTTTACTTCAGTACAACAAATATCAAATGAAAATCAAAATGGTATATTTTAAGGACCTGTACTTGACTGAAGCAATTAGTATGTTTAGTCTAAACGTATGTCGAATGGTACATCTCTTGTAATTGAAATGAGATACAAACCTTTTTCCTATTATCACATCACAACTGGGACTGAGATGGTAGGCTAACAACATGTATTAGGTAATTCGGAAGTGGTTGTACCGTGAGGCAAGGACGATAGCCAAACACAATGGAAAGGGTAATCATTACTGGGAACAAGAATAGAAGGAAGCATAGATAAGGCAAAGAGAAGGAATAATGAGAGTGTAATAAACGTCAAGAACAAGACAATAGGAAGGGCGGAACTGCAAGATATAATGCACTCTGTCCACTAAGTTAACTCCCAGTAAATGCAATACATATAAGACGATATTCCAAGGGGAAAACGAGAGACTTTACCAAACAACATTAACAGAGAACTACACTTTCAAATACTTTGAAGATAGACATGAATATATACTTAATAGGTATCCAACAAAATATGTATTGCCTCACATTACTCGTACTTGTGTGGACTATTTTTACAACACCTTATTACTCTATTTCATATTAATTAGGATAAACGCTGGAGATGAAGATCTTATTATAAATTACTTTTTAAAGCATTAGCGTTTCTGAAGTACATACATTCGCGTGTTGTAAGTTTTATCGGAAGAGTACGGCAAATTCGAAAATACGGTATACATGTTTCTCTTTTGCAAGAATCAGTAATAACAATAGTCTGATATGTGTACAAATATGACCTTCTTGTTGCTCTGGAAACTATTGTTGCAAACGCATCTACTTGTAAATCGAAATAAACATTCGCAGAAATTACCTTATTGGTAATTTTCTTTTAGAAATATGAGAATAGAATGAGCTATAAGCGATAGTCAAATCTTTTCAAGCTAATTGTTATGTGATAGCCTTGACATTCCATTTATTTGTACCTCCAGGACATAATGAAACGAATAATGTTTTCGCATTATGGAAAAGTATAAGTAATAAAAAATTCAATTAAATAGCAAGGAGTATGTTGGAAAGTGCTTCGTAAAAAAGTATTTCTCAGAGTTTGTTACCTCAATGATATCTATATTTTCTATAAAGTACGATTTTGTTCTATCTCTTACAGTTTACCGGTTATACAAAAGCCATCCAGGATGAGAAGCATTCTGAGAAAATTCTCGAAAAATTTCACATATTTAATTGAAAATGAACACACACGAGTATATATATTTATATATTAATTGTATCTTTTTATTAACCCATAAGCAGTATGGTGTAGTATTTGTAGCACAAATGGTATGGTGGGGTCAGGAGGATCCCATTTCATTTCTGACAATTATGAAGGATGACGGATGATAAATCGCAATAAGCTAAACATAAATGTAATATTCAGTTATACTTAGAGATTAATTAAGCATAAACTCCATTGCAAGCCCTTCGTACTAACGCCTCCTTTAAAAAGAAACAAATAACAAAGTATACCTGGATAGCACGAGAACACGTACTTAATTATGTGCTTGGAAGTAGAATTGTTATACAGAGATGTAATCATACTGAATCTAACCATCAAGTAGTCTCACAAATAAGCTTTCAACAAGACGGAAGGAAATAAAATGTAAGCTGCGAAGAACAAATTATAAAGTTCTAAAGATATAGATTCTCAAAGATGAGAGTACGGGGAATTTACATAAAACAGAAAGTATAATAAGCTATGAAAGGAATTATGGGAGCTGTAAATATTATTAAAATTGTAACTAATATAAAAGAAATTTATACATGCACGTTTCAGTTGGATCAGGAGGTCTTACTACTCTCCCAATGCTATCACTTATAAAGGAATTGGCACACCTGATAAGAGTGAAGTAGGAGGGGAAATAGGTCTAGGGAGGAGACATGAACAGAGAAAAGGATCAGGAGTGTGGCTGAAGAGAGCATAACGTAGTAAAGGATAGCAATATCACATAAATCTTGAAAACTCAATAGCAAACAGCACAGAAGGATATAGAAATGCAGCAAAATGTATTACAAAAATCGTGGTAAATGTTTTAGAATATGTATAAGGGTATAACTTACGAGGCATGGAAATCTCTGGCGTGCAAAGTTATGAAATCTTTAAAGAATAGAAGAGAAAATAAATTATACTTAATGTCATAGATAACCAAGAACACTACGGAAAATTATAATGGTATTAAGATAAAGTAGAATGTAAGGATGAGAAATAACTTAGAGGTAATATTTGTAGCACAAATGGTATGGTGGGGTCAGGAGGATCCCATTTCATTTCTGACAACTATGAAGGATATATACTATATTATATATAATATATATTATATATAATATATTATATATATAATGTTTGTCCACATTATTAACATAACTTAGTTCTATTGTTTTGTATTGGCAATATATTTGTTAAGAAATTGGACAAACTATATACTCCATGTGTAACCAATGTATCGTATTTAGTTTTTTGTTTTGTTTTGTGATATTGTGTGGAATAAAGTTAGTTACCAAACAGGTTCACGTGTTCCCATCCCAACATATAATGGTGCTGAAACCCGGGACGACGGGCGAAGTATTGAGTCCAGCACACTTCCTTGTTGGTGATCGACTCACCACAATACCCACTGGACCAGAATCACCAAGGAATGATCTCGTACGAGCCTTTAGATTACGCCAACAAATAGCGGATCTCTTCTGGAAACGTTGGAGAAAGGAGCATCTGCTGTTATTACGGAATTTCCACAAAGTTCAACAGTCTCGAGACCACGGTACAAAAATTAGAGTTTATTTATTTATTTATTTATTTATTTATTTATTTATTTATTTATTTATTTATTTATTTATTTATTTATTTATTTATTTATTTATTTATTTATTTATTTATTTATTTATTTATTTATTTATTTATTTATTTATTTATTTATTTATTTATTTATTTATTTATTTATTTATTTATTTATTTATTTATTTATTTATTTATTTATTTATTTATTTATTTATTTATTTATTTATTTATTTATTTATTTATTTATTTATTTATTTATTTATTTATTTATTTATTTATTTATTTATTTATTTATTTATTTATTTATTTATTTATTTATTTATTTATTTATTTATTTATTTATTTATTTATTTATTTATTTATTTATTTATTTATTTATTTATTTATTTATTTATTTATTTATTTATTTATTTATTTATTTATTTATTTATTTATTTATTTATTTATTTATTTATTTATTTATTTTTTTTTTTTTTTTTTTTTTTTTTGTAGTTTACGTCCTCCAACGTTAAGCCTAATCGGACGGTGAATGAAATGGGTGAAATGATACTCAAATGTATCCGGGGTCTATGGAGCTTAGAGTTACCCAACATTCGTCTTTCAGGATAAGGGAGAACCCCGGAAAAAACCTTATCCAGGTAACTCGCCCTGGCCGAGATTCGAAATCGGGACCTCTTGAACGTAAGGCAGACACGCTACCATCTACGCTACCGAGGCGGGCTAACATTAAAATTAGAGTTGGTGACGTAGTTCTACTACAAGAGGATACATGCCCAAGACACATACGAAAGAGAGCACGTGTGGAAGAGATGCGAGAAGAACCTGATAGACGGATTAGAACCGTTATTCTTCGCACCTCGGACGGAAACTACTTTAAACGCCCACTTCAGCCGGTCATCCCTCTGGAGACAGACCAGGGTGGGGAGAATGATGGAGAATGAATAACTGCATCATCTGTCGTCCTACTATATACATACTCTATGTGTAACCAATGTAACGTCTTTTGTTTTCTTTTGTAATATTACCGAGCACGTTCACGAGTTCCTTTCCCAACATGAATTCGCAATAACACATGAGCGAGAAATGTTCTATCATCCAGTAATGTACCTCAATAAAGGTATTTGATTAAATTATTTGATGTATAGTGATTACCAAGTAATAATACAGTATAATGAGGACAAACTATAAATCACGGTGTACGAGTGCACATTATGTACTTCAACGAGGAACTATCATTTTAAAATATCTGTACACAAATAATACTATGGATTTATAGCACCCGGAAGCAAGAAAAATGATAATGTACGATAAAGCGATGATACAGGAGAAATATTTTAAATACCTGTGGTTTACGTCTCATATGAATGTAATAGAAGATCTGCCAGAAAAATTAAATAGGTGCCAAAATACGAGGGCTGTTCAATAAAGAATGATCACAATTTTATTTTGACAACGTACCTTTACATATCCTCATAATTTTGATGGTCCTTCTCAAAATAGTCTCCCCTGAAGCGATGCACCTTTCCCAGCGTTTCTGCCAGTCTTCAAAGACATGCTGGAAACCATTTTTGAGAGATCCTTCCAAATCGAAGGAAGGCGTTTCTTCAAGTTAGGGAATATAAAAAGCTACATGAGACTAAATCCGGACTATCGGCAGGGTGAGGGATGCATTTCACGTTGATTTTTGCCAGATATTCAGCAACAACATTGGCAATATGCGTATCTGGTGCAGGATCCAACTTGCTTCACGGAAATGTGGTCTTTTGCGCCTGATATGGACTTGCAATGTTTTCAGGATATCCCTATAGTATTGTCCAATTACTGATATGTGTGTGCAGGTAGAACATAATGATAAACCATTCCATGAATATCAAAGAATGAAATGACCACAACTTTCTCAGCAGAAGCAACCACTTTTGCTTTCTTTGGGAGTTGGTGATGAAGGAAATTTCCACACTGAGCATTGCTGTTTGCTCTCAGCATCAAAATGTTTTAGCCAAGCTTCATCAGCAGTGATTACGTTTAGAAGAAACACCGGATCTTCCTCTAACATCAACTTTTAACTGCATGCGGACGTACATGCGAATGTCCATTTCTTTGCGAATCAACAAACTTGTAACCCATTGCGCAAAAACACGTCTCATGTGTAATGTTTCTCTCACCAAGGTGTGGATGGCACCCAGTGAAATGTTCAGTATTTCAGAAAGTGATTTTAAGGTAATTCGTAGATCCTCTCTCACAATGTCAGCAGCAGTGTTGATGTATTTTTCCATAAGAGCAGTAGGAGCACCGGGTCCACCTAACTTTGAAATTGATTGTCTCCCCTTAAACATTTTAACCACCTTCTAGCTGTGCTGTAGCGAAGAACAGACTCTCCATAGGCCTCCTGTAATATTCTATAGGTTATATGCTATGCATATGCTATATGCTTGAGACGAAAGCAGAACTTCAAAGCCGCATATTGTTCCTCGCGTGTTGCCCCCATTGCAGCGGTAGGCGATATTGAACATGTCTGAACTTGCCTGGTTCTCACGGGTGGAGACCAGGAGCACCAAGAATGAAACTACTACAGCGTGTTTGTTTCACATTAAACTAACAGAATAAAATAAGACTGAAATTTAGTGCTAAAATTATGACCGTAAAAAATTAAGACCATTCTTTATTGAACAGCCCTCGTATATTGGGAATATTAAAAGAGACAAAACAGGAAGGGATACCCGCATATACGTTCCAAGTCTGAAACTGGATCCATAATAAGAACAAAAAGAAATTAAGGCGGCGAAATGAAGTTCTTAGTAAGCATTATGAGGTCAGCGCTAAATGATAACATAAGAGAATAGTCAAAGATATTGTTAGATGAAATAAAATTTAAATGAGGTGTTTCGGAAGGAAACACAGCCTGAAAAAATGACTACCGGTATAGGCGGAGGAGCTTAGCACTTGTAGGGAAAAGAAGAAAAACATCTGGAGATCATTTCTTGGAATTATACGCTTTAAAAGGCTTTAATTACTTTTGCATTACTTAATAATTTCAATTTAAAAAATAATTTCTTTATTTGAAGAGTCAAATGAGAAAGAAATTATGCAGTTTTCCATAAATTGGTATTTAAGGGTTACGTTGAAGGGTTTACAATCTGTACCACGTAGGTAGTATATAGAGCACACTACATTTCCCAAACTTCGACATCGAGATTTCTTCGCAAATACTTGTTTTGAGACACCTGAATATATAAAATAAATTTTGGTAAAAGTTTGTTGAGCGCGCAGGTTTTAGTGCTTGAAACCTGGTAGCTATGCGTGATATTTTATTTATGTTTTCACAATAACTGATTATTGATTGAATAGCAGCAACCAAGATAGAATATCTATTCGGAAATGCATACTACATAGTAACGTCACTCTCCCTTGTGCAGCCCATACATACAGTATTGCATATGTTGATGGCTACTTAGGGATTAAGTTTCAGTTGGGCTGCAGGTCCATTAGTGACGGGTACACATTATCCCCTCATGTGCTAGTATTACACTGGATTGACACGCAACAGCTGACACGTTCATTGACGATACCGTCGCATTACGCTACACAAATGTGCCTTCTTAAATCTTGATGAAGAAATGAACATTAGGAACGCATTACCTTGATAACGACTATCCATAATGCAAATCCAGGGCTTATGTGTCCTTTGATGTGAGCATTATTTCACACTTGTAGAAGCGGCAGCTCTTTTCTCGTTGTCTCTGACCCCGTTTGGGTTTCATCCTCTCTCCGTCCCTCTCTTGTAATGAACTAGTTCACATATTGGTCTGACATCAATATTGAACAAATTTTTTGAGGTATCACATGAATACCAAATTTTTAGCATTTAGTATTTTCAGCAGCAATCCTTCTGTGCAGTCGCCAAAGATTAAAGGAATTAAATATACAGGGTGTTTCAAAACGGCACTGAAGGAACATATTGTTGCTCAGCTTTTGTGTGACACACATAGATAGTTTTAACCGCCAATAGAGCCACATAAAAATGCTCCAGAATGAGTGTAGATTAGCCAGTGACAGAAACAACGACGCGTGCCTCACGCTATCGGAGTTCGCAGGTATAGGTCACACGCCGTGTCGCGTGCTGTAGTTCTTTGTAAACATACCGGCATATTCCGCAGTAGCTTGCTAGTATTAAGAATTTCTTTGGATTATGAAACCGCAATAAAGAAGCTATTGCTTAAGTACTTCATATGAGGGTTTAACGTGTTCCAAAATTCCGTTATAGCAGTGGATGATGCCAAAGAATCTTGTCGACATATGCACCTTATACCTTTTAGGAGGAAGTTAATGTTAGTGAGGTTAAAACTACATCAAAGTATTGTAGAGAAGTTAACGAAAACTAAATTGCTTATACAATGAGAGGACTATTTTATTTTACGTGTTTGATAATGAAATAGAACATTTTTATCTGAAAAGAAGCTGCTGATATTTACAATAAGTGGTTGAAAGTGTTGTACAATTAAGATCACAACAAAATGCTCTGAAGTTAAACAAATAAATATTATGATTAATATAACTATTTTTACAATTTATATTTTTAATGAAACTAAATTAATCGTGCGTTCGTTGAACTCCCTTCAGCTCTTCCATCCATCACAAGCATATTCGTCATTTCGGCGTTCGTATAGCCCCCCGAATTGCTATACCGTTTGCTAAGTATGCGCAAAATGCTCCCTGTTAGGACGGAATATGTAGTTTTACACTGAAGAGCAACCTTGCAACTGTCCGAGTTATTAATCGTCTTTTGCACAAATAATTGCCCTTAGCCCCATTACTGAAAGCTAGGTTAGGTGGGCTGATGACGAGCAAGGACTAATGCTTTTGTTTTCGTGGCTGGTGCGTCCCAATAACAACTTTTGAGGTTCGCACACCAAGAGTTCCTGCGCTGCCTACACACAAAATCATGTAATATTTAATGCTGCATAAAATTATACGTAACGGAACTGCGAAGCTGCGACACCGAAATTCAGACTAACTTATCAACTACGCAACGCTAATAATTGTTCGGTGTCGTTTTGAAACAACCTGTATAAGGAAATACCAGTATGGATTAAGATGTTCCCACAACTGTTTTGAAACCTTCTTAAAAATATTAGTCAATGTTTGTATGTGAAGAACTTGTAAATTTGCTATTAAACTTTTATGATTGGTAGTGGATGCCGATTAAATTGTTCATCTGCCCCTTAATTACTATTCACGCGGTTGCCAGTGCCCCTAAAGTCTTTTGATTTCTACATATGTTGGTGTTATATATACTTTATGAAGCGAGATAGCTTCATGCTATTGTATTTCGGAGGTCCCAAACTTATTTTCAGTTTTACTTTACAAACATACGAATTTTAAAATGTCTTCTATCACGTTTACTTTCCTTAATTTAACTTTCATTCCATATCCTCTGATGTTTGAGATAAGTGCCTAAGTTTACTGGTGTAGAGCGATGTCGGGTAAATGGCGGAATTTTTGCACCAAAGGACACTAAAAAAGCTTGACGACGAGTTGCCTTTTTGGACAGTTTAGTAGTGAGTTTTAGGGCGCGGGTTCCTTGAGCAAGGAAGTGTTAACACATTCCGTCAGTTTGCGATGTTGTAACATGTGGTGGTTACAAGGTGAAAGTATAACATATTAACGGATTGAGAGAAAAGGTTACATTTTAAATACATAAATGCTAACGAAAATGAAACTGCATTTGGTTTTTAACTGGTAATTACACGCTAAGAGTTCTAAATTGCTGGAAAAATACTTCGCAGATAGTCGTGTCTGAAGAGAATCATGTGGTGGCCTATTGACTTCGTCGTCTTTTAGCTTGCCTCTTGTGATGGAGTACCGCAGAATTCCTATACAAGGACCAACAGTAATCCGCAAGCACTACTTCATTCCAACGGCCCTGATATCTTTTTCCATAACAGAAATATCCTGATGGAATCACTCCCCATGTTCATCACCAACAGCTCCACAACAAGGAGGGAAAAAGTCTAGGAGTCTAGGTGAGAGTGGAGAAATTGGGTCTTAAGGGACATGTTGCATGCAAGGTTACGGTACTTTTGCAGGAGCACCGTCACAAATACTTGTAGTTGTCATCTCTTTTGTTGCCTAAAAATCCATGAACAACACCCTTGAAGACTTCCCAAGCTTCCTTTCCTTTCCCCTCCAAAATTTGTTCAAATGCAGGATACTTTACAAGTTCTCTTATTTGTGGTCCGACAAAAATGCCTTCCTTCACTTTTGCATTACTTAATTTCTAAAATTTCTCTCTTTATGTTATTTGACAGGTGTGCCAACTAACAAAAAAAATCCCCCAAATTTAAAATCTTCACTCTAAAAATGAAATGTGACTTTATCTTCAAAACAAGATCTACTCTATCACTTTTATGGTGATTTTTGAATTCAGCAGATGAGAATACATCTAAATTCACTATTTTAAGTCCGAAACGTTTTCATTGTTGCCCAGTGTTATGAATGGTTTAATTATTTTGAAATAATTATCATGACCATCCGTGTATTGCCGCACATTCTGTTTATAAAGTAACTTTACATACATAACATTACCGAGAAGGACGGTTCAGGTCATCGTCTGTCCATATTCGGGAGGTCCAGGTTCGATGACCGTAGCCGACCTACCTTACCCATGGGAGTGTTCAAGGCTTTTCTCGGGTTGCCAGGTGAATGCTGTGTGGGTTAATTACATCCCCAGAATTTCCTGTTCCTCCATTTCATCTCCATTATCATTTCACGTCGTCTCTAATGTTAAGGTCTCTTTCAAGGTAGAAGTGTCGGTGGGAGTTCAGCGTTGCATGGCAGGATGATATTGTGACTTTGTGGGTTCGTAAAAATTCAAATTCAAATTAAAGAAATTGACACTGCTCTTAATTTCCGTAGAAAAATTGTATACTCTTGGATACAACTTTCAAGGACGTCTGCCACACGACCACAAACAAGAGTGCACTTTCAAATCACAGTTGCACCCAAATGATTATCGAGTCCAATCACGACTGTTCCACAGTTGACAGCAGAGGCAGTTTTATATCTCCACTCATTGTTCTAGAAATTAGTGGAAAATTCTGTAACAATCAAGAAAGCGAACTTTCCAGTCATCTATCTGTCTCTTTAGACATTAATTGTTCCTTCACAATAGCCGTGTGTAGGACGCACCATGAAAGGGTCGAGCCAGACTGAAAACTTCAATGTCATAGCCGGGATTTGAACCACGGATCTTCTGGTTTCCGTCCAGCCGCTCTAAACCATTGAGCTACTATGGCCAACGTGCCAACATGACATTAAATTCTTCAACTGACTGGTTTTTTTTCCGGTAAAACACTAGGAGTTCTCATAAACACATGAGACAACTACCTTAATGGCGACTTACTATGCTGTAAGTACTTTAAGGCCCGGGCTTTACAGTTCGGACCACTATTAGGTACAATTAATGGAAATTAATTGTTCTTTCACACTGGCCGTGTGTAGGACGCACTATGAAAGCGTGGAACCAAACTGAAAGTTCCAATGCCATAGCCAGGATTTTAACCACGGATCTTCTGGTTTCCGTCCAGCCACTCTAAACCATTGAGCTACTATCGCCAACGTGACAACATGATATTAAATTTTCCAACTGACTTTTGTTTTTCCCGATAAACCACTAGGAGTTCTCGTAAACACATGAGACAACTACCTTAATGGACACTTACTATGATGTAGGTACCTTTTAAGGCCCGGTCTTTATAGTTCAGACCACTATTAGGTACAATTAATGGAAATTAATTGTCCTTTCACACTAGCCGTGTGTAGGACGCACTATGAAAGAGCAGAGCCAGAGTGAAAAATTCAATGCCATATCCGGGATTTGAACCAAGGATCTTCTGGTTTCCGTCCAGCCGCTCTAAACCATTGAGCTACTATGACCAAATTACCAACATGACATTAAATTCTCCAACTGACTCGTGTTTTTTCCTGGTAATCCCTAGGAGTTCTCATAATCACACGAGACAACTACCTTAAGGTAGTTGCTACTAACCATTAAGGTAGTTGCCTCCTGTGTTTATGAGAACTCCTAGTGGTTTACCGGGAAAAACACGAGCTAGTTGGAAAATTTAATGTAATGTTGTCACGTTGGCCATAGTAGCTCAATGGTTTAGAGCGGCTGACGGAAATCAGAAAATCCGTGGTTCAATTCCCGGCTATCTGTCTCTTTCTTTCTCTGTTTCGGCAAGCTTTTATCTCCACGCTGCACTCTCTGTCTCATTGCGCGCGTCGGTCACGCCCGCCGCAACAATGTCTCGCGGCAATATGCTCTGAGTAAAACTTCCCCTTTCGTTAGAACGGTCTCTTAATTCGGCATGGTGGAGCATTCTCCAGACCACAATAGGGTGGGATGCCGCTTCTTCTGGCCTACCGATGAGGCAACTGGTAAAGTGTAGAGACCCTGCCATCTGCACTGCCGTGGCTCTTTGAGACGACATCCCTTTGTCTCCTTTCACCTCGCCCTTCCTCCCGGTAATGCCCCACTTAGGAATAGGTACAATAAACAATGTTTGGGCCTTTGTGCCGAATCTTCATAGTGTTTCTAGTCCATTACGTTTCATTATAATGTGTATAACTTCCTACTGCATACTTAAATATATGTTGCTTGTTAAAATAGTACAGGCTAAAACATTACCAGTATTTACTTAGGCAAATAAGACAACGAGAATTTCAAGATAAGGTTATTTATAATTAAAAAATGTAACCACATTTGAGCTTTCATGAATAAGCAATAACCAGAATTGAGATCAGTGACAAATCACTTAAACATTGAATGTGGAAGTGGAGCTCAAAGAGGTACCAATATTTAAGAGTAGCTAAAAACATACATCTTAGACAGAAATATTTTATTGTTCCTTTTTAAGGAAAAAGCTACTTTCAGTTCTTAGTTGCTTGTACATGAGCAGCAAAACTCCTGAGAAAATTTATAAATTTGAAATAATTTATAAGTTTACCTCACTTTGTAACATTGGTAACACGGAAATGTTAAATCAATACCCAAAAGTAAAATATGTAATTTAACAATTGTTTTAATTTATTATTGTTTTAATTTTATTTATTATTTTATATTATTATGTGATAATAATAAGTGGTGCATTATATATAACTATATTTTTTTATCATTTGCTGTTTGTGAAGGGGCTTTAGGTTTATCTATTTTGTTCAAAGAATTTCAAGATATTGACCATCTATAACATGTCGATCTATAAATTTATTTGTCATTTTCACTCACAATAGGGAATAAACCGTAATTTTGTGAAAATCCAAACTTAAAAGTCTGGATGGCGCAGTACATTGTATTTCTTATAAAAGTACTAGTACTTTAATTGCCTCAGTGCATTTAATAATATATAAAACAGATAATAATCATTCATTACATCTATTTTATTATAAGAAACCTTTACCCTAATCTGTAGATTTTTGTGCTGCGGGAAAATGTTGACTGGCCAATGGTTAATCGAGTATATATAATTTATTCCTTTTTGCTCTGTGTTTGCCAGTGGAGTTTGATACAGAGTAATTGTGTAATTTTGAATTCATTTGTCATTGCAGAACTTCTTGTTTAGACAACTGGAATATTTCAGTTGCCTGGCCTATTGGCAATTATGGATTGTGATACCTTGCACATGACGGCAGGATTTGCTAAACCACAGTCAGCTAGAGCTCTGATGAATGTAAACATTGCACCACTTCTATATAAGGACATTCGCTATGGAAGATCCAAGTACAAATATGCCTGTCTTCATAAGTTCATATGTAGTGGATTTTACGTTGTATTGCTTGGATTTTCTGCCTTTGGTTAGGTCACATTGTTTCAGCAGAGAACAGTAGACGTACTCACTGCCGTAAGTAGTGGTTGGTATACCCTTCCCATTAAAAGCTTGTCTTGAATGAACACTACGATAATATTTTAAATATTATATTGCAATTTGATCTGATTCTCATACGCTTATTCCAGCTTGCTGGAAATGGATTTGACATCAACAGTGTACAGCGTTCCTGTTGTCATTTTGTCTTGGCACAAGATGTACAGATGTGTTCATCAAAGTCTGCCGATGTAATTTGCAGTTGTAGGTAAAGAGATACTGAAGTCCTTCGCTCCTCAGTCTAATTTGATATTTAGGGCCAGAATTTTGAATTGGAACCGTACGAGACGGTTTCATCGGCTATTCGGGTGAGAAGTTTTCGTAGTTTTTTCTCCTTTCTCCGTTCATCTTAACCTGACCCTTGTCCTAAGTTAATTTATGAATATCGGACTTTAATTGGAACCGGTAAAGTGGAACACAGATGATAAAAAGCTTTTGCCAAAATTAAATAAACTAAAATATTGTTCCGTTTTCCTGCACTTTGCTATAAAACCTTCTAACAGCATGGTAACCGTTTAACACCACACAATTTGAAATCGCTGCTGTTGCTTTGTATAATCCTCAATATAATTTGTAGGCACAAGCTCAGCAAATTGCATGCTGCATGTTAAGTTGGCTTTGGTTTATTTACTTAAAGTGTGAAAGATTCACGATAAGCCACCGTTATGTTATGGACCGTACAGTGGTATATAATTGTTAATGATGGTGGAAATATACATTTAATATTGTAATTAAAATACAGAACAAAATCAGAAGGAGATAAACACAACTAAGGATTAATATGGCCGATAAATATAGTACTAATAAGGCCAAAGATACAGTATAATTAGATTTAAAAATCATGAACATATTTCACCAGGAAGCAACCTGCGTTCTTTTTTCTGAACACCTTGAAATTTATATTTTATTACTATTTCGATCTCAGTGTTAGTGGTTAAAATATTCATTAGTACAGGTTGGCGCTTTGACTACTATAACATTAGCCCCATAGGTTGCCTGTCCTAGAATATTTTGATACCCGCGGTCATTACCGTAATTTTAACTCGTATCGTAAATTTAAACTAGAAATCATAACATCACAATGGCAGAATCTAATTGTAAATTTGCTATATCTTTCACTACTCGAGTTGGGTAAGACAAAAAGAAGGGGAGCAATAAGAGAGAGAATACTGACATTCTGGTATAAAAGTATTAAAGGGCAGAAAGGGGAATTATTGAATCTCTTCATGAAGCAATACGAAAGCATTAAGAATACAAATAGTTGGTGGTCGGAATTGGAAAGAATGGTATCTAAGACAGGGATGGGAGATTCATGGAGAGTAGAGGAGTCAAATCATAGCGGTTTTTGGAAGGAAGTGAGAAACAGAGTACAAGACATAGATAAGCAGGAGATATCGGGAAGTATAGAAGAAAAATCTTTGAAACTCTATAAGCAATTAAAGATAGAATGGGGTAGACAAAAATGTATAGATCATTGTGGCAAAGCTGGAAGAGAAGGCATAGCATGGATGAGAGCAGGAATAACACAAGGTACGTCCAGAACGTAAGCTCTGTTTGGTAATAAAATTAAATTGCGCCGAGGAATGCTCTCAAAAGGTGCTGTGTTTCTTCACGACAACGCACGCCCACACACTGCAAATGCAACGAAAATCATTCTACAGGTATTTGGGTGGGAGGTGTTTGACCAACCCCCGTACAGCTGTGACCTCGCTCCTAGTGACTTTCATCTGTTTTTGCATCTCAAATCTTTCCTTGGCGGTCAAAACTTCAACAATGACGAAGAGCTGAAAGAAAATGTTTCCAACTGGTTGAAGACACAGGCGGCAAACTTCTATGAAGACGGTATACAAAAACTTGTGCCTCGCTATGACAAATGCCTGCAAAATTTCGGCAGCTATGTGGAAAAGTATTTTAAGAGTTGTAGAATATTTTGCAATAAATGATTTTTCTGAATCTATACACAATTTAAAGTTATTACCAAACGGAACTTACTTTCTGGACGTACCTCGTAAATTCTGTACAAATACATGACATTGCTGACCAAGAGTTACTCGCTGTCTCAGGTCACCTGGCCATAAGCCTTTGGTTTTTCTGAGCAGCTTGGTGTCAGTTCTTCTTGTCTTTCGCTTCTTTTACCCTAATCCACTTTTCTCTTAACCTATATAAAATTATCCTATACATATATGTTTCTTTTCACCCATACCAGTTAACACTACCTCTTTGCTCACACTGTCTCATTTCTTATCCCATATTTTTCTCCTGCAATTTGTTAACTCCTTACCCTCTACCAGGTAATGAACGATGCTCTCTTCATCTCTACAAAATTCATATATACCCACCTCCTTACTTCTGAACCCTTTTAGATATACTTTTATAATAGTGCATGTTCGATGTTAAACTTATTGTAATGACATTGTAATAGAAAATATACAGATAAATAACAAATATCTTAAATGTCACTGCTTAATTTGAAGTGGCTTCTTTAAGTTATGTACACAAAATCCTAACATATGCACTTTATGAGAGTGATGGCACACAAGACCTTAAAGATCCATTTCCTGTTTGGAGAAACATTTTTTTATTTACAGACACATAAAAAGACGCTTGTACAATGCCAAGTTGAAACCCATGTAGAAAATGGCGTCAGTGTGGCACTTTAAAAGCCAATCAATAAAGGTTAGAATGCCTTTACATCGGGAGCAACGTGTCAATCGTAAGCTTTCCATAGTTTGAAAAGAAGGAAAAAAGTGTGGGGAAGGGGAAAAAGAAAGTCGAAATGGTGACAAATGGCTCGGAAATATAGATGAGGCACCCCCGCATTGCAATTTTTCTTTTTCCCCAACAGATGGTGTGAAAAGTTTCTCCAAGTTCGAAAGAGAGACCTATAAAACGATATCCACCACTCTATCTCACCCCGCACACAGGTTTTTACAACTGCCTTACTTTTGAGAGCTACTTCGCCATATCTCTCACTTTTATCCTCAACTCGACCCTCTAGATCGCAATCGCGCGCAGACATTGCGCCAGCAACAATGGAATAACACTTGCCAGCAGGAATAAAGTGATAGGTAGATTGCCACACCACGCCGGCCTCAAAAGTTAAAACTGCATCTTAGAAGTCGTAACCAACCCCTGTTAACGCAAATGGTTTTACCTGGCTCCTTGTATTAGTTCTCTTCTTCTCTCAGCAGGTGTGGTTTAGTAACAAGTGCAGAAGTGAATTTAGAGTATAATTTTCGAGATCTTGAACACAAGATTAGATGACACAGAAGATGAAGCCATTAGAGAAGACTTGAAGGTCTTTATTGCGAACGACAGAATGAAGGTTCTTTTGTAATGATGAAAGATACATGAAATGATGATACAGAACGAGAAAATTTGTGAGTCTAACAAAACACGAAACAGAAAATTCATTACGTAAAACTTATATCAAATAATTTAAAATTCTATAAATATATATTATCAACTGCACCATTAAAGATTATTGTAATATATTTTACTTAATGGATTACAGGCAGTTTAAGAAATTTCATAGGCAGTTAATATCAATGAATCATCATGGTGGAACATTAAGAAATTCTATTCCTTCAGGCATTCCTTCTTTTGCTTTTGCACTAAAAAGGAAAAAGAAATCAGAAATTTATTTGTATTTCACAGTACGTAGGTATACATTTGTTCTGACAGATGATATAACATCTAACACATCGGTACCTTATTTTAACTTATTCACTCTCATAATTACCATTTTCTACATTTGACGTCATGAAAGAATTTTTCCTTGAAAGTTCATTCTTAAATTTTCCTTATGAGGCATTTTAGATTATGAATTTATTATCTAGTTCCGAAAACCAGAAGTGGCACCTTTATACGGACATCTCTTATTTATCTGTCTTATTTTTAAACAACTGTCATGATTTGACAGGAAAGTGGAAATATTCACCAATAGAAAAGTCGAACTCTCCGTTTTCAGTAAATGTTTCGCCCCAATCTCTTAAAACGTTTTGTTGAATAGGCCTTTTATCATGTTTGACTTTAAAGTTTAGATTATGTGTATTCTTCTTCTCCTGCATCGGCCGCGACGTGGCTAAGTAGTTAGACCACGTGACTCCCCAAGACGGTCCAAGTTGGATCCCAGGCAACCGCAAAGTGAGATTTGTGAAGGACAACACTTCGCTGGGTCGGGTTTTCTCCGGGATCTCCCGTTTCCCCCGCCATCTCATTCCATCGGTGCTTCATATTCATTTCATATATCATAAGTGTCACCGACTGCGGTGGCGCATATAGTAAAAGCGGGAGTTAACTAACCTTCTCCTTCATCACAGATTAAAATTTTTGGGTTATTTACGCTAAAGAGATCGAGTCTAACTTATAAATAGTCGGCCTTTTGGAAATTTTATTATGTAGTGGAACTACTTACAACATCTGATCGCAGTTCTGTGCAGAAATTACTCAAGATACTCTTTTGTATAATTTAGAAAGGTTAGGGCATCTGATGACGTGAAATGTGCTCGGGATCCTTGGTTTTGATTGACGAGAAACAGAGAAGCGTAGGTATTAGGTACTTATGAATACTAGTTTTTCTGGTATACGCTAATAATTAGTGAGGTAACTTGACTCTATAGATAAAGAAGAATTGTGAAATAATTACGTTATTCAGAATTAAATTCTATTGAAAGATAGGCAGAAAAGATAAGGGACAAAAGATAAGAGAAAATAAAAATAAAATATGAAGTCAATATTAATCTTGTGGGTTTTGCATTTAAACATTTTAAGTCTTTAAATATATTCAGATTTTTCAAGAGCAAATAGTCCACTTTGAGTGTGGCGAAGCCAACAATATCCAAGCCCTAGCTGTCGCCAACTTATTAAATAATATATAAATTAATTGATAAACTAAATCATATAATACTGAAAACTGAATGAAAAGTTCCTATGCCTAGAATTTTAGCTTTTGTTACTGTTTTGTTTAGAGAAAATTAGGATGTCCCTGATGTTCGAATGCATTATACTTTCTCTAAGGTTGTGCAAAGCACTTAGTTGAAGACAGTATTACATATTAGCATTTATATATTACCGTGTATATATTTTGATGCTTCAGCTTAGTTTGAAGTATGTACATATATGGAAATTAATGTTTACTTACTGAAATAAAACAAATTAAAAGAAGGCACACTCAGTCACAAGGGTATATAATTAAACCGTTGCATTTAATACACCTGTGATCCCATTTTTTTGTCGTTTAATACTCAGAACTACACACCAAGATCTTTGCAAAGAATAAATTAGCATAATCAAAAACTAATTAACTCAGAAGGGTCCTGAGCTTTCTCCAAAATTGGTGAAAGATTCAATACTGTCATTATCTACATACTGTAATTGGTATGTTCAGAAACTACTTTAATAATTTACTAAGCTCTTAGGTGTTATAGTGAATTGAGCCAAGTAATTTTATTTGACAGGAACCCGTTAAATTTAAAGATGATCTCAAAAACTGCAAGTACTTTAGAAAGTATCAACTCTTCATAGCAGATGTCGTGGGAGCCAAATGTGAACGGTTTAGTCAAGATGACGGTACCAATCTATGTGCAACCTGAAGATGCAGCAAACACTCTTATTTTTGAGGTCCACGGCCGTAAAACCTCGTGAATTTCATAGAAGGTTGTTGAAAAGGTATGGAGGGCTACATTAGTGAGAGTGCACGAGTGGACAGATGCGTTTAAAAGTGGGCCTACATAAATCTTTAATGAGGAATGCTCGGTCGTCCTACTATGGCCATTACCGACGAGAATGTGTAACGCGCTGACGCCGTGATTTGTGAAAATTGCGAGGTTTCACTGGAAATTATGTCTTAATATATTTATGGGATCAACTTATACTATATGTTCATTACTGCAACTGGTTTTTGTAGAGCTTTCTGGGGCAAAAGAACGAAATAGATGAATTTGTAGCATTATTGCATGATGATATGCTGTGCTAAATAAGTTTGAAGATAGAAGATAATCTTTACGTACAATGGCAGGATGCATTCATCCAAACAAAATGTTCAACTTTATATGCTTTGTGATAAAAAAGAAAATAGTAAAAATGATTTTCCTTCTCTCGAGCTTCATCAGGAAGGTGCTGAATCCACTTTTTTTATACAATCTTCTGACAATGTGACAGACAAAGTCCACGCTGCTAGCAGTCATTTTTCCGCGCCAAATGTGTCGGTAACAGAGTAATTCTTCTTTAGTTTCACCCTCTTTTTTATGTTTTATATTTTTGTTGTTTTTATCAACGTTTAAATTGTCTCAGTATGAAAACAAATCAATGTCCCGTTTTCTACTCTCTTCTTTTTTAACTAAACTCTTTGTATAAGTGTCTTAAGTAATCATTTTAAATAGCTCTAATGAGAGAAAGACTATAAAACGAGTGTATCCTAGGTTTTCTTTTCTTCTTTATTATTATTTTATAATATTTAAATGATGGGAACGGGTACAGGGTTAGTCGTGTAAATTTTTTTGTTTTTTTGTTTTATTGGCTTGTACTGTGAGAAAATATAAAGGGTTCTATTTTCTTAAATGGTTATTAGATCTGCATTTGTTCCAAGTGATAAATGTATGGCTCCAGAGAACGCAAGGTTTTCTTCCGTATATAGGTCCATCTTGCTCCTTTAAAAATATACGTAAATGCTTTCCTAGCAGAGTGTCTCCTCGCCGTACTTTCAGCAGCCAATGTAATGTACCAGCAACCAACCACACTGCAAAATTATGAAATTTCGTGTCTTTGAAGCGAAACTCCAGTTGTACCAACTGTGGTACCGAACGTAAGTATTCTTCTGGACGAAGTTTAAGTAATCCGTCTCGTAGGGAGGTCCAAATCTAGTCAGCCCGCTGACAGTTGTACAAACGATGCTCAAGTGTATCATCTTCCACACATATGTCACAGATCGAATTTACTTTTCCGTGCCACCACATCTTCTCTGCAGTTGGAACCGTTTCTTAACAACTTCATAAACAGTTTCTCTCCAGATCGACGGAAGGTTACAGTTGGTTAAATTGGCCCAAATACATTTCCAATCTGACTGTATTTTGTTTCCACATTAGGTCGTTGAATACCTGGCTCCAACAAGGGACGATAGATGTTCTTGGTTCTCAGAAACTTCTCCAGTGACTCCCCGGAATTTTCAAACGCACGAAACTAGGCGTAGTGCTCGTTGTTGAAAAATTGGATAAAGTTAGAAATATGCAGACGTCGCGAAAGGCTTATATCCAAAATCGAAAACACAAGCCTTTGCTCATTGAGACGTCATTTAGGAGCTGAAATTAAGTCAAGGTGTAGGCAGGGATATAGTTTATCTGCGAAGGTATTTTCAATGTGTATAGATGATTTGAAAAGAAAGTGGATGTTTAAAATAAATGGAAGCATTCGTATTGCACGAAATGTTATGTTCAAGAAGTTGCTATCTGCGGATAATGAAATAATTATCAGTAAGATTGAAGAAGAACTGCAAACAGCAGTGTATAAGTTGCAGAGCTTATAGGATGACTGGAATTTTAAAATCTCAACAACTAAAATAAAAACAATGATCTTCCGAGATAAATGCACTGTTAGAACCAAAGTAGTAATTAACAATACTGATCAATAAAGACTGAGACTGATTTTTTCACTGCAATTCAATGTTTACATGATCTTTTGCAAAGTATTCTCCTAATTCAATGCACTTTTTATTGCGTCTCTGCCAGTCCTTGAATACGTTCTGCAGACCATTCTTTGTCATGTCCTTGAGAATCGCCTCACTGTCCTTGAGCACTGCTTCAGAGTTCTCAAATAGAATATCCTAAGCTTCGATTATCACCGGTGATGAGTCATGGATGCATCACTATTATCCTGAAGGAAAGCAAGCCAGCGCAGTGTGGAAATTGACAGGTTCTCCAACACCGAAAAAGGCAAAAGTTGTTCCATCTACAGGGAAAGTGATGATCACGTTTTTTGACTCTAATGGAATGATTTACCAGCATGCAGTTCCCCCCCCCCCCACACACCACTGTTACAGAAGCATATTACACGTCAGTATTGGCTACACTGAGGAAGCACATTGGAAAGAAACGACCAGAGCTTTCTCGGACTGGTGGCGACTTCATCATGACAATGCACGGCCTCACGTCGCAAATCAAGTCATGCAGTTTCTGGCTCGATTCAACATTACCTGCGTACCACATCCACCTTATAGCCCTGATCATGCACACGATGTATTCCCATCACTAAAGGCAAAGCTTAGGAGTATTCAATCTGAGAACTCCGAAGCAGTGCTTAAGAAATGTGAGGCGATTCTCAAGGACCTGACAAAGAATGGTCTGCAGCACGTGTTCAAGGACTGAGAGAGGCGCTATGAGAAGCGCATTAAAGTAGGAGGGGACTACTTTGACTACTTTGATAAATAAATTTGAACCACGGATCTTCTGGTTCAGATCCCGGCTATGGCATTGAGTTTTTCAGTCTGACTCTACGTTTCCACAATTTAGCCTACACACGACCAGTTTGAAAGAACAATTAATTTCCATTAATTGACCTAATAGTGGTTAACCATAAAGCCCGGGCTTTAGAGTGCTCACATGTTGTAGGTTGCCACTAAGGTAGTTGTCTCATGTGTTTATGAAAACTCCAAAAGTGGTTTACTGTGAAAAACACGAGTCAGTTGGAGAATTTGATGTCATTTCGGCACGTTGGCCATAGTAGCTCAAGAGTTAGAGCGGTTGGACGGCAACCAGAAGATCCGTGGTTCAAATTCCGGCTATGGAATTGAATTTTTCAGTCTGACTCTAAGTTTCCACAATTTAGCATACACACGACCAGTGTGAAAGAACAATTAATTTCCATTAATTGACCTAATAGTTGTTAACTATAAAGCCCGGAGCTTAAAGTACTTACACGTTGTAAGTCGCCATTAAGGTAGTTATCTAATGTGTTTATAAGAACTCCTAAAGTGGTTTACCGGGAAAAACACGAGTCAGTTGGAGAATTTAATGTCATGTCGGCACGTTGGCCATAGTAGCTCAAGAGTTAGAGTGGTTGGACGGCAAACAGAAGATCCGTGGTTCAAATCCGGGCTATGGCATTGAATTTTTCAGTCTGACTCTATCTTTCCATACTTTAGCCTACACACGGCCAGTGGGAAAGAACGATTAATTTCCAGATTATTTGCATCACAATAAACAGTTCTGAAGCCACAAAAGCCACGTAAATGAAGTTCTATAAAGGAAAAACTGCTCTCCTTTTATATAAAATCTCCAACGATAATACACTGAGTTAAATATCATTTAAGGAGTTTGTTAAGCGAAACATGCGCCTAAATGGGCCTACTTAAGAATATTGGTGAATGAAATTATAATATTTGTTATTATATGATGCTGTCATAATGAATTACTTTTAACTTAGCTCTTCAATAAAGTTAAGAAATCCTTGAGGGTTCACTTTTTTCCGCCATTGTATAAGAGTTTCTCTGGAAGACAAAACTATACATTACAGAAATGAAAGGAAGCAACGCGTTCAAAGAATGTCACCAAAGAATCCCAAGAAAAGCATTTGTTTTAAATTATTTAATATCCCTTTAACTTACCTACAGTCATATCACGACATGTTGGTAATGGTATTTACATAGTATAATTATAACAAGTTCAAGATTTAGTTATAAAACTGTACATTATATTTCATTGTATGAATTAATTAATTTTAAAAATTAATGTGTGATGGATTACTGAGGGTATCTCGAATATCTGGAAAGTTACATTGTTCTCGTTGTTGCTTGTATTGCAGACATTCTGAAATTATATGGCGTACAGAGGTGGCCATATGATAAATGCTGCATTCAAGTTGGGTGGTTTACATCATCAGATGTGCATGCGACCGTATGGTGTGACCAATCCGCAGTCTATTGATGACAACTTGGTCTTCACGTTTCATTTTTTGTAGTGGATATAATGTTATAGAGTGCTTTCTAATCTCATGCGATTTGCTAGAAGGTGAAATTTCCAATGTTGTTTGTCAATGCTTATTCAAGTTTTTAAATACAAATCTTGCAGCATGTTTATAAGGTACAGTTACCTGTTCATGAACTGGGGTCTTGTGGCTTCCTTATCAGCGGAGTCTGCTTCTTCATTGCCATAAATACCCTGGTGTTATGGTATCGACATAAAAGCATTTTTACAGTCTGAAATGAAAAAGACATCTGAAAAGACAATGAAAACGGTCCTCTAATACATGCAACAGGCGTTTGTGTCTAACTGTTAAAGTGCAGAAGAACAAGAATAAAAATAATCACACAAAAACAGCAAATTATGTGTATATTCATCAAGTTATTTAATAATTTAATGATTTACTTATTAATTATAACATTTTTGTAGTGCGCCTAAAATATAGTTCTCAATTATTTCAATCATCTCTACTTCCTATTAATGGACGCTCTTTAACTACTGTGGTTCTAGGCGTCCTACTCCATGTATTATGGGTATGAAATACCACTCTATTTTCCTCAGGAGCCTCTCATTATGTGTTTGAAATGGGAAGAGTTCTGGTTATAGCGAATCAGATGCGTTAGACCCTTCACCGTCGCCACCTCGTTATTACCACTCCATTCATATTTCCCTCTCTCTCGCACACTTGCGAGTGTTTGTGCCGCTAGACGTAAGGGAAAGCAAACTGAGTTTTTCAAAGTTTTATAATAATGCAGTTGTTCAAATCACAATTGCAACATGAATATTCGTATATTACGCAGATGTTTTAATATTTAGTTTAAAGTTAATTATAGTTTATGAATTACTTATTTTTCTAATGCAATGAAAATACCAGGAGTGCATCCGTATTACTGTGAATGTTACTTACGTTAAGAGATAATTCGTCATTGTCATTGTCTTCAACTTCTTCAGTACTGCAAATATATGATTATAGTTTCTAAAATCTCATTACAAGTTATTTCTTTACAAAAGTCGCCTTCTCATAGTTTATGTGATGTCTCACACAGTTTTCCCAGACTTGTTGTGTTCCTTGTCAATTTCTTCGTAAATAAGTCGTTCAACGTCAGTCAGTTTAAAAATATTATTTCTGTTTGCAACATAATTTGAGCCCACATTAATTCTGTTGGATTGTTCTAGCAGTAGTAAGGGTGTCTCATTGATCCAGCTGATACACTGTCTCATGGAAGAGTAATTGAATACTGCTGCTTTGAACTCTAGAGTAAATAGAGATTAGGAACCATTCATAAATAAAGATATAATTTGACCAGACATGTTATGCCAGACTAGTAAGAAGTGTATCGTTTCCTCTCATCGAATTTAATAAACGCCTTGGCTTATTCAAAGTACATATTTCTTTTACCACGTGATGTCAAATGTTTACGCTTCAGTTCTGAGTTATTTCAAATATACGTTAACGCATACATGCCAACCAATAATGATATTCATTATAGTGCTTACGTCGCAATGCATTGATATAATATAATGCTATTTATTTGTATTAAGAAAACTATTTGAGCTAAAATTATGAGGGTTTTACGGTTATGTCGAATACCTTACTCTCTCCTTCCTCGTGGATCAGTTTCTGCAAAATCAGAATTTTTGTCTTAGCGCGAATAGTATTTATTAAAGATTGATTAGTTTGCCGCTCGTCACACACCACTTAGGAGGAATGCAACACCGCAGTACTCCGATTGGTTGCTGACCTATTAGCGCTCAAGGACAAACATCATTCCATTTAAAATACATAATAATAAGGACTATTTCTGTTCATACATATGTGTATAACTTTTATTTTCATAAATATTTTGCGCCTAACACAATACTAAATCAGTTAAACTTCAAAACTGGAGAAATGTGTAGTAGCCAATAAACCAAAGCAATATCCTAAAGCCTTGTCAACCTAAGATTATAGAAACCATTATCACATTCAAGTTTGTTTTTCCTTTTTGCAGTTTAACGTCTTTTAACGTCGTAGGCCATATCTACAACTCTGGGGTTAGAAAATGTATTTTTTATTTGGGTGAATATGTTAAACTAATAAGAGATGTACATGTTTTTGTACATTTAGGGACTGTAGACAAATTTTATTTTGGTTATTTATCAATTTGGTTTTTAGTTGCCTAGTTTAAAGATTAAAGCCATTTCTACCTGTTTTGAATTGTTATAACCTTTGCTGAAACTATTTACACATTTTAAAAGTTTCATAAATAATGTTAATGTATAAGTCTGAACGTAAAAATAAGTTACAAAAATAATGAAATGACATATTCCTGTCACAAAGATTTTCATTGAATATCATGTTTACTATAAATTAAGTACTTGTTTTCGATTAGTTGAAATATTTCCTCATTAAACGATCCAAATAAACTTAAAAAAACTATGAAAGGAATTTAGAATACGCTGGACGTAGGGAAGCGGCAGACTACTCAAAAGGACCATTAATGAATTTAGCTTACGCTGTTCTTCATTTGTCTACTCAGAATAAGGGAGAAACCAATAAAATCCTTATCTGGGTAAACTAGAATAACCAATTTGGACCTGTTGCAAGTGCGGCAGACACGCTTCCTTCACAACACTGAATTATGCCACAGTTTCTAGCAGGTGGAATGAAATATGGAGATATTAAAACATCTTTGTCTCTTATGCATAGGTTATACGGCTCACGGTTTTAGAAGGCATGTGTCCTGAATCAGTGCGTACGCACGGTAACTGCACTGTTGCCTAGTGATGCTCCAGAGTGAGGGAACGAGAAAAGTAACATTTGTCATCTCACAAATTGTCAGAACGTAAACTTACGCAGCAAAGCATATTTATGATATCATTGTAAACTGTAGCATTCAATATTAACATGCTTATTTACTGAAAATAACGTACCTGGATTTCTGAAGAGACTTACGGTAGAGGAGTTGCTATAATCTCGCAAAAGTTAAGAGCATACGGAAGCAAGCTGCACTTCACATTCCAGTGAATCCAAAGCTTACGCTGCCTACCCAGCGCTGCCGAATGTGGTACACGCATCTCGCACGCCTGAAATAAGAACATTATATTAATTAATTACGCTGGATTAAATGTTTGAAAAATGACAGATGCCAATCTTAAAATAAGAAAGAATTTTATTTTCTGATCACGAACGTACAAAAATTCTGTCTCTACGATACTTAGAACACGAGCGATGCTCGTCTTATCTTTCCCATGGTTATGGTTAAATGTTACGGATAAATATTTGAATATTACAGATACAAATTTTTAAAAAGAAAGAATTTTACTTTCTGATCATGACCGTACGAAAATCCTGTCTCTACGATACTTATAACACGAGAGATGCACTTTTTATCTTCAGATGGTTGTGGTTACCCAATATCCATCTATTCTGCCTGTAAAACACCACCAATCTTGCCTCACAATATTTTTGTTGTTGTTGTTGTTGTTGTTGTAATTTACGTCCTCCAACGTTAAGTCATATCGGACGTTGAATGGAATGAGTGAAATGATGCTCAAATAAGCCAAGGGTACATAGAGCTTAGAGTTACCCGACATTCGTCTTTCAGGATAAGGGAAAACCCTGGAAAAAACCTTATCCAGTTAACTCATCCTTACCGAGATTCAAACTCGGGACCTCTTGAACGTGACGCAGACACGCTACCACCACGCTACCGAGGCGGGCTCTCACAATATCTCGAGCATAAATAAACAGAAATATTGTGTTTAATATGAACAAGTTTTTACGAAAGCTCTCCAATCCAGGATATAGGGCAACTGTATATATTTGAAAATCTCAGCAATTAACTTTGAAAACTTCCAACAGTGTCACGAATTTGTAGTGAAGTAGCGTCATCCTTAGGAAAAGGGAGCCAACTTGTATTTCAATCTCCGGGAAACATCCACTGAGTCGAAAATCGAGTTACTGGTTTGGAAACTGTGCTTGCTGTTCCACTGCTGTGACGTGTGTCAAAGTAAGATCTTAATATTTTAGAAATATTTAATGTGCTGTTTAATTACTGGAAGAATAGCCAAAATCTTTGTTGGCTCGTAAAGCTGCTCTTATGTACAGAATCTCTGCCGGTACAGGTGTTAAGCATGGCAACAGCGCTCCGCTTGAGCATTGGCCAGCGTTCACCGGCGTTTAACTTTTGCCAGTGGTATAGCTTAAATAAAATAATGGTTCACCAGTTTCTGTGTTAGAAGTTTTGCCTTGTTTCACAATACGCACACACACATTGCACGCTCTGGAAATGAGTTTCTGGCTTTGTGAAAAATTGATCCGGTCACGCAAAAATTTCTCAGATAGAAATTTCTTAAAGAAACTATCACTTTAAAAATAATATTTCTGGCCTAGGAGCGCAATACTTTACCCGTAGTACCTGCACAACTGGTACCAGACTTTGAACGTGACATTTTAACAGTTCACAAAACACTATGTAAACACCTGAATTTCCTGCTTAATGTCATACTTACACAAAACACCTTACACTCAGTTGCGTTACGCATTGGTCTTGAACCGAACTTAAAAGAATACGCGCGTGCACTCCTGGACTGCAGTGATCCGTGGTCAGTTAATTTATGAACTATGCAGTTCCTAACAACACTTCGTAATGTCTTACTCAGTACTACATGGCAAAGCGATTAGGCGTACCGTAAAAATTTCAAACACAGATGTTTAGGTGAAGTTATCGTACATACACAGCGAGTGCAGATTATGTACACTCTCTTCGGATACAACCACAGCAACGTGTCATACATCGGCAAGCGCGAGAAATCATATGTAAAGTGATTGAATATTGTAACAAGCAGAAAGATGGAATTAAAATCCCTTTGTCATTTTTCAGTAGACACAGCTGATCAACAGAACTGTCTGGCATTGTATCTATAGCACTTTAATCCTTCAGGTACACTGAATCAAGGTGAGTGGAACTGTTGTTTATCTTTCATTTTCGTGACACGTTTCGCATTCGTAACTCTGTCGGGAGAGGGTAGAGATTTATTTTATACAAATTGTTTCCAAACGACACCGAACGAATGTAGCCGTTTAGTAGTTTATAACTTAACTAGTCCGAATATCGCTGTCGTAGCTTCTAAATTCTCTTAAGTATAATTTTATGCAGCATTAAATATTACATTATTTTGTGATTAGGCAGCGCAGGAAACACTGGTGTGCGAACCTCAAAAGTTGTTATTGGGACGCACCGGTCACGAAAACAAAGCACTGCTCTTTGCTGGTTATCAGTGTCCCCAGCCTCGCTTTCAGGTAATGGGGAAAAGGGCAGGTTACTTGTGAAAAATTCGCGAATGAACTCGTCAAGTTCCAAGGTTGCTCATTTTTCTATGATATTAATTACACAGTTCGTTCAATCACTTACTGTAAAATCAACAGCGTCCTTTTCAGTTACAAATACTTTATTTAGTATTATTGAACGCAGTGAAATAAAATGCTTTTCTCATTGAATAAGGCATTTAGTTTTGGTTAACCATATCTACAGTTCTCTGACATTGTTATGTGTTCCTTTTATAATTTAATGTTAGCATCCTCGGTCTCATTAACATTAACTTCCCTCTAAAAGGTTTAAGTTGCATATGTCCACCAGCTTATTTGTCTTCATGGACTGTCTTAACGGAATGTTGGAACACGTTTAACACCCATAAACAAATAACTAAGGAATAGCTTACTTTGTGCGGTTTCATAAGCCACAGAAATTCTTAAAAGTGTCAAGCTACCATGGAGTATGTCGGTATGTTTACAAACAGCTATAGCAGGTGGCACGGTGTGTCGCCTACCTGCGAACTTCGATAGCGTGAGGCACGCGCCGTTGTTCTTATAAGTGTCTTATCCACACTCATTCTAGAGTGTTCTTTTTATGGGGCTATATTGGCGGGAAAAACTATATGTGTCGCATATAAGCTAAATAACTACCGCTATATATTCGGTCGGTGTCGTTTCGAAACACCCTGTATAATGTGATTTAAATCAAATCTATGAATATGACGTTATTTTCATTTATAATTTTCATTCATATATATAATTATTAAAATAACAAGAGATTGTTTCATCATTAACTGCAAAAATGATATCTAAAAGTACATACCCATAATTTTGTATAGGTTAACATAGTGATGCCTTCAATTTATGTGGTTTATAGTAAGACAGTTGTCTATTTGCACAGATTGATCACGCTTCATATCACCATATACTGTTGTATTACCATATAATACCTATAATTACAGAAATTATTTATTACGAAACGCTTTACTTTAATGACATGGGTTTCCTTTAAACCATAAGACTAAAAGAATGTATAATTATTGCGAAAAGGATACTGAAACAAGAGGTTCGAGGTTGACGATTTGTAAACGATAATAGCCACAACGACAATGAGACTTCTTTCAGTGACAGGACATTGCTGATCATATATTTGACATTACGCCTTTGTCAGTTGAGTACATCACCCTTTTAGAAGTTATTCCCGTTGTACAGATTGATCACACTAGAAATACCTTCTATAGTTGTAATAGTAATTTGATAACAATAGTGTAGTACTAATTTATCGCAGTTGGTTTTCTCTATTTCCTCCGTTATGAAAATTGCAGAAGATAGAGCTATTTAATCTCATTCTCATTATTTGAAAAATATTGCAATAAATGATATTTATGATTACTACGGTTATATTTCATGAATATGCACCCGTGTTGCGCATAATATTTGGCTAACAATACACATCAGACACGCAACTCCCAAGTGCTCCATTTTTTTTCGTTCCTTAGTTTATGCCAAGTTATTAATATTTCACTCTTCTTATCAACAGATAAGAAAACGATCACAGCGCTGGTCACTGAAGGTCAGTACGCCTCATCGCTATGGCGAGTAGTTTTGTACTGAAAAGGAATCAGAAATGGGCATGATTGGAAGTTGACAAGCATAAATACGGGAGTCAGGTATTTATTCTCGAATAGATCACTTGATAATTATACGTATTAGATAAATGGCCTTTGTAAAGGCTGCCCCAAAAATTCTTGTCACATATACCAAAGCACATTACAATTTCGAATTTCCAATAGTACTTTTGGGTGCATGATAAAGAGAAATCTTTGTTGCTCACGCTTGTGTTTTGCGTTCCGAACTGAGCAACGCTGCACGCCTATGATAGGACAGTCACTCTAGGTGAGGCCCGCCTTATATTCCTTCTAATACAGCACGCCTTATAGTTCAATGAGGTACATTGCTTTATTTGTAGACCAAACTTCTAGTCTCAGCTACCAATCAGCTATGTCATCAACGCTCAGTTGTATAAAACTGAATACTGCGTGGGTAATCCTGTATATTCGCAAGAAAATATGTATTTTAAGTAGATATTTAGAATACGTACTAGAAGATTTTGAAACCACAATACAGACATAGTGATATGAAGGAAGCACTAGGCGAAATTATGCAATTGCTTTAAGCTATCAAGACCTTGAATTAAAATAAATGAACATATCTTAAAATTTTAATTAAGAAATGTACACCTAGAGTAAAGGACCTATGAACCTATTTATTATGTGTCATAGAATTGTAGAAGGTACAGTTCATAAATGTTACTATTATTTTATTGTCTTTTAGTTGGTATTTCAAATACGTTCTTAATTTAAAGCGAAACAAAAATAGTAAAAAAGAATAAATAACAAATATAGGATAATAAAAAGAGAAATGGAGTATAAAGCACTCAACATAATATATTAGTCTGGAGCGCAACTTTTTATTATGATAGCCTGTTAACACTAAAACGAAAATTCTGGTTTTAAGTTTGACTTAAATAACGTAAAACATTTATACATTTTATTATCATTATGATGAGAGTGGAAAATCAACTCTACAGCAATCCAAAGTCACATAATGACATGATGGTCGGCATACAGCGCCTTGAAATTGGAAACTACGGGACATAAGATTGAATGTTTTTGGCTAACCTAATAGCTACAGAACATGGAATAGGATAAGTGCTTTGATTTCAGAAGACGAACAGGCATTATTTATTAGTTTTGCAGTAAATTTTTGTCTCAGTTGAAGTCATCTATACATTAAACATCAGCTCTTTCCCTTTATGCTATACTCTTAGTCTATGCTTTATTTGGTGGGTCAGAGTGATATAATTAATTATAGGTAAAGAGCGTTGTATGTATTTGGAATTTCATTGTCTCTTCTATCAATCTTTTCAACACTAAGCTTGGAAGGACTGATCGAAATGACTAGTCCTAAACCACATCTGGAAACTATTCAGACGGCTAAAATAAAAGCAAATAAATCTTAACAATGCCATATAACACAAATTTGTTGGATATGATCCCTAAAAGGCCCTGTTTTTCATTTCCTAGCTTTAAATTGATACTGAATATGTGCTGGTATCCCTCGTGAAACACAACGAAAATAATTTTCAGCATCCTCATGACATTCCTAAAAACATGTGCATATAACAAACGTAGACTTTCACAGCCGGCATCTTGTTCAGTGGAAGATTCCAGGCTGTAAGGCCGTAGTGCACTGGGTTTCTTAATCTCTCTCCCACACGTTTCTCTTGCAAGCGACATCGGTGGCGTAGGAAAGTCCTCCTTGTACTCTGCGTAGCTACTTAGACTTTTCTACGCCACCGATGATGCTTGCCGCAGTTGAAAGCGAAATGTGTGGGAGAGAGATGAAGAAAGTCAGTGGACCACGGCCTTACAGCCCGGAATCTTCCACTGAACATGTGCTTATAACATCACAGTCACCAATAAAAAATTCATAATTACCATACCCGTGACTAATGCGGGTGCCTCAGGCTTGACAGAGTTTGCGAACGAAAAGTGATTGGTCTGGTATTTATTGCTTTAAAGAGTTGAACTTTCTAACGTTAACCAAATCCAGATGTACCAGCGACCGCTTGTATTTAACATTATTAAATCTCATATGGCTGTATTCAAGAATATTGTATATAGTGTTGGCGTCAGGTGTTCTTTTCTTCATTATTATATGCTATTAATATTGTTGTACATTATTTGAATAGAAAATGGAATTATAGACATTGTCGAAATCTGTAAATTCTTATGTAATATTCGTGTTTATTTTTGAGAAACTCAAATATGAAAAATAAATAAATCAGGAAGTGTAGGAATAACATGAAGGTAAATAATTAATGCCAAAAGAAGATTTAAGAAAATACTAGAACTAAAACATGTTATGTAAAATAACATGCTAAAAAGTGTTCTTATTCACTGACATAGTTCCCAGGATTATATTAATACACTAGTTATCTTCCACGAACATTAATTCTGACATTACATACAATTACGGCAAATGTAATATTAAGGATCTTTTGGGTTTTATTATTTTATTCAGTCATATATTTTACCTTTAAAAGAATCTTATATCCGTTCAATTTCATTAAAATCGGAATATATCGCTCGTGCTCGAGCTGAGATCGCATTTTGAAGCCCAGGGAACAACAGATCATCACAACAAATCTTCTCTCCAGGGACGCAGCGTACTACACAGCGCTACAATGAATGTTCAACTTTAGACCTTAAAGCAAGTTCCACAGAACGCTAATCACGCTCCTTATTTATACCATATGTTTGGGCACTTGAAGGACATTCAGAGAGGATGAGGATTTGTTGTGCTGAGGAAGTCGCAGAAGGGGTGTTGCGTGGCTGAAGGTACAGTCAACCTCACCATTCTTTCTAATGTAATAACAATCGTTTTATTGAAAAAGAAACATACCATCAAAATATCTCAATATTTATAATATCTAAATATATATTACATATTTAAAAATCTAACTACCGGCCAGTAGAAACATCTTCTTTATATGAATTTATATAACTTGTCCTTTATAACCTTATTTAAATGCTTGAAATGCTACTAAAATAGTAGCATGGACTTTATTCTAGCTATTTTACTGAAACTTTTATTCTGAAGATAGGTCCTTCTTACACTTTAAAATGGTCATCGTTATTCTCCTAGATTTAAGAAACATTTCATGGGTGACGTTTTCCTTAGGAGCAGATATTAAGTAATTATGGTTAGTTAAAAGGTATCAAAAGTTACATACCAAAACATATTAAGCTCAGAGTTTCAGAAAGTAATGCCAATAAAAGTAAACATATAGAAAAATAGAAAGCTAGTTTTAAAATTGGATCAAATCGTTATTAAAAATGTAATCATATTTCTCGACTTTTTATTATTTTAATGGATATAAGTTCGTTATCATTATAAGAAAAAGTAAATTTTACAATTATTTTTCATAGGATATTCTAAAAAATTATTTAAAGGGATGCTTTGTTACCTGACATCTGCATGACAGTCTCGTACAACGCACATTCTGCCTTGAAAATACAAAATTCACTTTATTTATGTTATTAGGGTTTCCGATATAAAAATATTGTTTTCAATGTACTTTATGAGTTAAGGTATACCAAGTACATGACAGTTACCATACTTATTACAACTATTAGAACATGGAGGCTACAAATTTTAACTCTCAACATCATTTCTATAAAAGAAAGTTGAAATTTTATGAAACATTACAAATTAAGGAGAGATATACTTTAGCAGATATTCACTTTCTCAACCTATGTTTAATTAATAACGTCACTCCAGTTTTTGTAAGAAAATTTATAAAAAACAGGAAGAGCTGTACCCAACAAAAGATGGCGGAAAAAATGGTAATTAAAACAGAAAAATTTCTACCTTACAAAAAGCTTAATCAAATTAACATGCAGCTTTATCAACTTCACATGGAACTAACTCAGACTTTGGGGCCTGCACTTTGGAATAATTTTGAAAATCTACTCTATGCTCATTTAAATAAAATGATGAAAATTAAACATACACGTTTAAAACATAAGTTGTTCATATTAAAAGGTCAGCCATCTTATATTCCAAAAATCAAGAATAACAATAAAGCAGTAATTAATTTATCTGATCAACCTCTGAATAATGAAGAATTAAATTTGTTAAATAAAGGATTGAAAACCTGTGTTGCCTTCTCAGAAGATATAAAAGAATTTGTAGCAGATATTGAATTAAATATTAAAACTGTTCCTGTGCAAGAAAGAGATAATGTTAGATCTCAATGTACAAAAGTTCTTCAAAAATTAAAATATGGTAAATACACTTTTCCAGCATTGAAGATTATCAAACACGTAAATAATAAATCCATTACATTTGTAAAAGCAGATAAAGGAAATCAAATCGTTTTACTTAACAAAAATGATTATGAAGATAGAGTCTTGCAACTTCTTAAAAAGTCTGACTACTCAGAAACAGAAAAAAACCCATTACAAGCCAACATAAGAATTATTAACAAAGTTTTTAATGAAGCTAATTGTTTTGATTTAGCTCTTAAAAAAAGATTAAAAGTCAGTAATCCAACACTACCACGGATTTACTGCCTTCCAAAAACTCACAAAAAAGATAACAGTATGCGACCTATTATCAATAACATAGGTTCGCCATGTTACTTATTGGCAAAATGGGTTTCAAAAAAGTTTTCATCTTTAAAAAAATTTGAAAGTAGAAGCATTAAGAATTCTCTTGAACTTATTGAATATATTAAAAACATTACAGTCAGTGATAGTGACATTTTAGTATCTTTTGATGTCACTTCTTTGTTCACAAACGTCCCAACGGGTAAGATTTCTTCATTATTACAAGAGTGGCTTACTTCAATCAATATTAATGAAGCTGAGATTCATGATCTACTAACTTGTACTACCAGTTGTATTGACCAGAATACCTTCACATTCAATAGAAGACTATACACTCAAACACATGGTTTAGCTATGGGTAACCCATTATCTCCATTCTTAGCTGACTTATATATGAGCAACTTAGAAATTCAAGTAACATCTACTCACTCAGATATATTTAAAGTATGGTACAGATATGTTGATGATATTTTCTCCATCATACCCAAAGATAAAATTAATGAAGCCTTAGAAATTCTCAACAATCAAGATGAATCCATCAAATTTACTATGGAAATAGAAGATCAAGGACTTTTACCTTTTTTGGATTTAAAAATTTCCAAGTACCATAATAAATTGAATTTTGGTATTCATAGGAAAAATACACATGTGGATAATTATATCAAAGCTAATAACTATAATCCAACATCACATCAACTTGCAGTATTCCATTGTTTAATCCACAGACTTATAAATGTACCTATGCTTGAACATGAATATCAACTAGAATACCAACATATCTTACATGTTTCAAAGATCAATGGCTTTAAAGATTCAACTATATTTAAAATAATTAATGAACATATATACAAAAACCACATAAGTTCATTTACTACTTTAAAGAAACCAGAAACTACTGTTATCTACAAGAAGTTCACCTATCATCCTTGGGCATTCAACAAATTTAAAAGAATTTTTCATAATTATAATATAAAATTAGCCCCAAAGAATAATTTCAACCTTAAGAATCTGCTCAAAAAACCGTTAAGCAACACTATTGATAAATTAAAGTTATCTGGAATATATAAAATACCATGTGACAATTGTGAAGCATATTATATTGGAAGAACAAAGAGAAATTTAAAAACCCGTCAAACGGAACACTTAAGAAATATAAAACTTAAACAAATAGAAAAGTCTGTAGTTGCCAACCATTTCTGGAAACACAACCATGAAATTGGTCAAAGTATACAACTATTGAAACATGTACAAACAGTTAATGAATTAGATATTTGGGAAAAAATTTATATCCTAAATAGTGAAACAAAAAACCTTTTGAATTTTGAGATACCACCATCAAACAGTGTTTTACAACTTATTAAAAAATTTAAAAAATCCAATATTGATGTCGTTGAAACAAACTTAAAGAACATAGACCCAGTTGAAATTAACTCATATGTCAACCAATCTAGTTTACTCCAGGAACATATGAGTGAGGCACATCTCCCACAGACAACCAGTAACTTAAATATTGGTCCAGAGAACGAGGGGGAAAAAGAAAAAATGGAATTTCATCCGCCACCACATGTCTACAGTTCAAGTGATCCACATCCAGAGGAAAAACAGTTACAACCAGTCAACACCACAGATGACCATCAGCCACCTGTGTCCAGCCACAGTGTTCCAGTCCCAGAAGTTGGCAGTACAAATCAGGAGGTAACCAAATGACAATCACAGGAGCAGAAGTTTCTTGGAAGGTTCGGCTCTTCTCTTCCTTAGTAGCTGGTCAACACCCACTTGAAGATGGTCAAAACCTGACCGAAAAGCGCTTCTGGAGATATGAAGAACATCTCATCTGAGTGAGTAATCCTAAAAATGTTTGACAACTACTCATTTTCTATACGTGACAGTTATTTTCTAGCAACGGTTAGATCTAACAGTTACAGCACCGTAACGATTACATCTAACGTGCACCACCACGATTACGTGTATGTGTGCCTGGATATAACGCTAGCATTTTTTGTCAACACAAATTTTACATTGATTCATAATCCCAAAATGCATTTGTAATTGCTTCCACAATCCAGCTCATATATACGTTTGTGTCGGTGAAAGTTATACGGGGACCTAAATATAAATTTCACGTGACACAGATATGGTAAAGCAAATACTTCATTATTGCCAACTTAAGCATGATGGAGATTAAGGTTAATCATCTTTCTGGTTAATTAATTCGTAAGTATGAAGTATTTAAATTTAATATTTTGTTATTGAAATAACATATTTTAATTTTAAAATAATATACTTATTAATTTATGTCATTATATATATATATATATATATTGTGGGTTCGTAGAATTAAAAATATGAGTTGCAGACATTCCAAATGTTCTTTATTGCGGTAGAAATACGCTGTTCAATTCTCAAGTAACAGCATTACGACACATGCGCACAGTCTACCAAAGTCGATGACAATAACAAACATCAGCTCTCGTTACAACACTCTACAGCTGTTAACTGCTTACCACACATCTTGGCAAGTCGTCGCCTTCTTAAATACCTCATTGATAATTCGAGAGAATTCTGTAACAAATAAGAACACAACTAATCTCTGTCAATCCAGATATCACTAAAACCTTCCAAACGTTAAACCCTATCTGTGCCGGTAATTCCTTTATCTCAGCTATCTTTATTTGCCGGCTCTTTGTGTACACTAGCCGCGTTATCGTATATATATATATATACTCGCATAGTTCACTATATAAATCATGCTATTGAATTTTGAAGGTCAATGTTGCTACAGAAGAGAGAAACATTAACCGCCCTGCATAAATATTTCATATAGAATGTATCAGAAAATATTATATACACATATTGCACATCAAAGATATACAGGTTGTTTCACAACGACACAGAACGATTATAGCCCTTGCATTCTTTATAACTTAACTAGTCCGAAGTTAGGTGTCGCAGCTTCGACGTTCCCTTAGGTGTAATTTTTTGCAGCATTAAATGTTATATGGTTTTGTGATTAGGCAGCGCACGAACCATTGGTGTCTGAACCTCGAAAGTTGTTATTGGGTCGCACCGTCCGAAAATAAAAACATTATTCCTTACTCTTTATTAGTGACCCTAGCCTACCTTTCAGATAATGGGGCAAAGGGCAGTTACTTATGAAAAAGTCGACTAATAACTCGGACAGTTACAACGTTGCTCTTCAGTGTAGAATTACACATTCCGTCCTAACAGTGAGGATTTTGCGCGTACTTAGCAAATCCAAGTAATATGGAGCGCTATACGAACACCGAAATGACGGATATGGTTTTGATGGATGGAAGAGCTGAAGGGAATTCAACGAACACACGATTAATTTAGCTTAACTAAAAATAAGAACTGTAAAAATAGTCACATCAATGATAATATTTATTTGTTTAACTTCAGAGCATTTTGTTATGATCTTAATTGTACAATAAAATCAACTACTTACTGTAAATATCAATATATTCCTTTTCAGTTACACTTGCTTTGTTTAGTATTATCAAACAGGTGAAATAAAATGCTCGTCTCATTGTATAAGGCAATGTTTGGGTTACTTTATCTACAATTCTTTGATATATTTTTCTATTCTGTTTATCATTTAATGCTTCCATCCCCAACCTCGCTAACATTAGCTTCCCTCTAAAAGGTATAAGTCACATATGTCCAGTAGCTTATTTGCCATCATGGACTAGATTTTTGAAACACGTTTAACACTCATAAACAATAATCATAATGTGGTTTTAAAAGCCAAATACTTAAATTCTTAATAGTGGCAAGCAAGCTACTGCGGAGATGCCGGTATGTTTACAAACAGCTACAGCACGCGGCACGGCGTGTGACCTATATCTGCGAACTCCGACAGCGGGAGGCACGCGTCGTTGTTCCTGTCACTGCCTAATCCACACTCATTCTGGAGCACTTTTATGCGGCTCTATTGGCGGTAAAAGCTACCTATATGTGTCAATAGAAGCTGAGCAACTACTTCTATATGGTCGTTCAGTGTCGTTTTGAAACACCCTTCATAGGTAACCTCATTTACTTATAATCTGCATACGGCAATGTGAGAAATTTATAATTATTTTTTTCGTCAGTTGGCTTGTTAGATCTACAAACTACTCACGTTCCCTTGCTGAAGCGATCGATATTGGATAATGGGTTGAGGTAACCAGTACCTGATATGCGATATCAGTGATGTTATCCGGACTAAGTAATCCTAAAGGGATAACTATTATCTTCGTTGCTTGGTAACCAGTATTGTGTAACTAGTTACTTATAATTCAATACCTTTGTAATCGTTGATGCTTCATCGGTTACTCTATATTCGTTACTTCAGTAGCAGTTTCAATGTAACTATTCTTTTCGGCACATCGTTAATAAGAGTTTCTAATGTTGTCGGTTGAAAGGCACTAAGTCATTCTGCCTTCGAAACATAGAACTCATATAAGCCACTGTATTAGGCTCTTCCAAATAAAAGTATATCGTTTTTAAGGTATGTTATAAGCATATTGTCATTTTAATGTATAAACATATTTGCAGATGCTTCTGAGTAAAATCCCAGCAATCCTTCCTTCGCCGTCCTTAAAGCTTACGCCATCATATCGATACAAATATTAAATCACCAGAGCGAACATTTGTGTAATTATGCGCTAGGGATTTCAAAAAAACTCGGGCATGAATAACTTCATATTTAACAAACTAGTGAGCATTTACATTTATTATAAATTCTATTTATTAATATTCATTATGAATACAATAAAATATATCACATTCATTGTTGAACTGTTGATGGATGAAATTAGCAATTTTCGAGGAAAAAAGTGTAAAGCACAACATATTTTCGCATTGCGCCTTCAAATGCAGAGCAGTTCGTTAGTATTTGCAGGAAAATGATTGCAGACAATACAGTGGAATGTTTCCCATAACTTATATATTAATAATGCGTAAGGAGAGCATAACTAAGTTACTAAATATACAGGTATTATAATTGATCAATTATAGTATCGCTAAATGAAACCAAGGCAATCTGATTTCCTTCATAAGTTAAATTCACATATATGTAGAAGTTGGTACACTTACTGCTGAGGGTCACAAGTTGAAATTCGGTCCATAGCGATGGCTTTTATGTGTGCTTTTCAATGCCTCATTTCATGACGGCATATTTATTGGAAGGAAATCTGCCACATAGGTGGCGCTGATATGATCCTGACAATTGACAGGCGTTGTTAAAAAATAAAATACTTTTTTACATGTAAGAGGATTCAGCAGCAGTTCCTCCTGCCTGCAGCCCAATATATGCTTCCTCCACCAACATTTTAACAACTACAAACAACCATGGTTTATATTTTCAGAAGGCATAAGTTCATTTTGAAGTAGTTAAAATAAATGGAATAGTTCATGCACCTTAACCACAAGTTACAGACATTTCATTCATTTTCATCGAGCACCTGTGTGTGCCTATTTTTATCTGCGTTCTCAATAGATACAGGACCTATGGCATCCAAGCTACGTCTGCTAAATCCAAAACCCATTATCTCGTAACATATCTAAAAATGTTTACTGGATGGAGGCATGGCTTATAAATTTAGTTGTCTACTTTTATCCAATAAGCTTGTTATTTAGCATAACAGCAATATTAAGCAATGTCGTTTATTTAGAAGGTTTTTATCGAATTAACCTCTTTTTATTACATTTTATTTAAAATTAACCAAGCATTTATTGACACCAAAATAGATACGTAGTAGCACTTACTGTATTTATTTATCCACAGAAAATAAAACTTGGATAATTTAACTGTGATCTCAAATTTAAAGGAAAGTACTTATACAAAGAGTAAAAATTCGTGCAATAAAACGTTAAATTCAATTCAAATGATTGAATTACTTCCATATGCTTCCTTCATTTTGTCTGTCTTTCTATAATTAATGTCCTCCAACGTTAAGTCGCATCGGACTATAAATGAAATGGTAAAATGGTGTTCAAATGAGCCCATGGTCTACGGAGCTTAGAGCTGAGTGCCATTCATTTTTCAGCATAATAGTAAACCCCAGAAGAAACCTCATCCGGAAACCAAACGCCGGCTGCCAAAAGGTTAGCAGATGGTATAAAGTGATAAAACAGGCAAATATGATATTGTCACACCCTACATTAGAAAAGATTTAATATTTATTAGCTTTGGGGGGGAATCCGTAGCGGTAGAGCTAAACCATCTCAACAAACACTAGTTACACCACGCGATAGGGTGGACATGTTATGTTACTGATAACTAGCTTACCTGCATGGTGGTGAAAGGTGGAAGGTCCAGCGAAGGAAAACTCACAAATGCATTTTAAAAAGAGGTTTAATAATTCCAGACAACTTACATTCAATGAGGTTTGTGTTCCGGAGGGTTGCTACCAACACATCCTCTCTCTCTGGTGGCGGCTGGTCGTCTGCGGAAGAGGAAACCAACCCCCTCCCCAGCGCAACCAACGAACAAAGATCAGCCAGTGGCGCCAGGTCTGACAACCCATACAGGGTTGCCACACCTCCCCCCAGACCACAAGCTGTTGACCCAGGGTCAACAGAACAATTAATAACAAATGAAAAGAAACTCGCTCGAGTGATGGAACAAAAAAAAATTTGCATACAAACATCACAAACAGTATTACACACATAAATCTTGTCTCTTGACGTTACACATTCGTTTCTTTACTCCAGTGTCTGTCTATAACTTTAATTAAAAAGCCCTGAAAGAAAAATAAATGAAGTTCAGCACTTTTCACCACTACTGCACCAAGCAAAAAAAAAAAGTTTCACAACCTGCCTGAACAGTACATTCCATTCCCACTGGTCTCACAAATGTAATAAAAAACTTGAAGCTTGCACTGCAGTCACTGATGAATAAAGACCACTGAATTGAGCACAATTGTACTTGCTCTACACTGAATAACAATGTGGGGCATTAATAGTTCTTCTGCCCCCAACACAGGTACGAAGTGACAGCACTAATAGCTGCCAAAGCTCTGACGAACAGTGGTCATAAAGGGCGGACCAGAGCCCGATGACACAAGGCAGTGTGGCAGGTTTAGCACTCCCATGGTGCAAACAGTTCGGTAGGAACAGTGTGGTGCAGCAGGAACGCAGATAAATAGGGCTGGCTTGATACGTATCATCATACTACAACATTATTTCCAAAAATATAAGTGTACGTCAATTACAGAAGACAACTACATCATTAAAAACAAACTTCACTTCTGAACAATAATAAATAATAAAAAAAAAATTAGCTACACCCCATCTGGGTAGCAAGATACATATTAAAACTAAGATAATTTCCATCACTCGGCAATATATAGAGCTTACAAATTTTGACAAGATAAATCTAATAATCTTCACAAAATAATCTTCACAAAAGAATACATAAAACGTAGGAATGTCACAATCAAGACTTTACAAAAACCCCTTAGGGTAGAAATAATACAATACACACACACAGCACAAAATAATTTGACCTTCCAAAACATTGAATAAAAATATTACAAATTATCAAAATACCAAAACTTACACTTAGAGGGGTACCCCAAAATATTACACGTGGCCATAAACTTTTTAACAAAAACTGACGTGTACACTTAAACAAAAATGAGCTCAGTTTTTCTCTTTGTTTTTACCATTATAATTTCAATCATATTTATTATGTGCGCGCACTACTTAATATCATCAGTACTACTACCTTTCAAATCAACAAAACTACTTACAATCTACTAACATCAACATTTTGCATGCCAACAAAACTACTGTCACATTACTACACCAACGAAAAAAAAAATCGTTCTACAACACAATACATAGAACAAAACTGAAAGAAAAATTAAGTTCTGGGGCCTCAAAATTTCACATCCTAGATACACAAAAGAGAAAATATAGTATCATGTCTTAGCCTATTCTAAAAACTTTTGTATACATTGAAGGGTACTTTTGCTTTTCAACATAAAACTTAGAATTCAATAAACCATTAAAGCATACTGGTAATCACACAACTCCAAAATATATATCACTCTTAATCCAAAACAATTTTATCAAAATGTTCAAACTATTAGCATCCTGCAATAAAGAGACAAAGTAAACATCTGTACTAGTAATGTGCTATCTCACAAATACCTGGTAACTATGGCGAGGATGACAAACAGAACATCCCCAGGTCTCAGCTTCATAACAGTCATTCACAAACCTCTCTGTGATTCAGGTTTTCATCATCTTAGCATGCACATTTCAGCACCAATGCTAAACAAAACTCAAAAATACACTTAATTACTTGCATCGATAAGTACATTTCAGCCACTTTATCGAGCCTAAAACACTGGATTAACGGGCACATTACAGCAACCCCATTAACCAGATAAACTTTACCTCTACATCTTTCACAAAATCACACATAATTTCATTCATCCTTCTTATCGAGGTAGCACAGCACTATTCCAGAATGTAAACTTAAAATTAATAAACAAAATTTCAATTTTCTAATCATTGCAAAATTTATCATAAAATGAGGTTATTCAACTCAAAACAGTTATTAGGGAACATATACTTTTAATATCAATTAATTGTGACTTTCAATAATAACAATTGTATGTTCAACTTTTGACATCTAATTCATCAAACATCTATCCAAGTATTGCCATTTGCCAATAATATACATCATATTCCAAAACAAAATAGCTTAGCACACTATACACTAAATCTCAAAATTCACACTCAGAAATCAAGGGACAATATACTTTACATACAACCTTTTTACATTTGATGTGACACAAAAGAAAAGCAAAATGCATTTACAGTCTATATGGTCCCACAGGATCAAAATATGGGAATATCCTAGAAACATGTACTGATTGTTCCTTAACTCTAGGAGCATTTGGTCGACGAACCACATAAGTAACAGGAGTAATTTGTCGAACAATTTCAAAAGGCCCAAAATATCTATGAAGCAATTTGGTACATTTTCCCTTTTTCCTAATTGGAGTAAAAATCTTAACAAGCTGACCTACTGCAAAATGAGTATCTCTATGCTTAGCATCATATCTTTCTTTCTGTTTAATCTGTTGCTGATTAATATTATGGATGGCTACTTCACGAGCTTTCTGAATCTCTTCCAAAGTTTGCCGAACAAATAAATCATTTGAAGTGGCCTGAAGTTGCACCTGATTTGGCAAGGAAGGTTCACGACCATATATCAAATAGAATGGTGAAAATTTTGTAGTTTCCTGAACAGAAGAATTGTATGAAAAAATCACATATGGTAAAACATTAGACCAATTGCGCTGATTTGAATCCACAAAATGACTAAGACAATTTAGTAAAGTCTGGTTAAATCGTTCAGTAAGGCCGTTGCATGCAGGGTGGTATGAACTAGTAAAATGAGGGGACACTGACAAAGCTTTCAAGAGTTCCTGGGTTACTTCACTCAGAAAGACACTACCACGATCAGACAGTAACATGGCAGGGGCCCCATGCCTGCAAATAATCTGATGTAAGATGAACTTAGTAACCTGGGGAATGGTAGCCAAAGAGAGAGGGGCAGCTTCAACCCACCTAGAAGCATATTCTGTAGCAACTATGATATACTTATGACCCGACGTAGAACGAGGCAAAGGGCCTAACAAATCTATTCCCCAACGTTCTCCAATAAAGTTAACTGGAATAGGCTGTAAAAGACCAGCAGGTTTTTGATTCTTAGGTGCCTTCCTAGACTGACAACTTGGACAAGTTTTCACAAAATGCTCAATATCTTTTTTCATACCTATCCAGTAGTATCTTGAATTAATCTTACTAAAAGTTTTAGAAAAACCTAAATGACCAGATAGTGGGTCATCATGACATGAGGACAAAATTTCATGCTTTAACACCTCAGGAATGACTAGTAAATGCAAGGGACCAGTAGAACTCGAATTTTTCCTGTACAAGACATCACTTTTCAAAATATAGGTAGAAGCTTGACGTTGAACCTTAGCAGGAGCAGATTCAGGATCCTTGAGGGCATTAATAATTGGAGTCAGAACTGGATCATCATTTTGTTTCTGAGCAACCTCAACTGGTGATAGCAAACAGGTAATTAGCTCATCAAGTTGTTCAATTTGATGCTCTTCAGGCTGTAACACAGGGAACCTTGACAAAACATCTGCATCATTATGTTTCTTACCAGATTTATAACATATATCATAATCAAATTCCTGTAACTTTAGACTCCATCGAGCCAACCGGCCTGTCAAATCCTTTAAATTGTTCAGATAACAAAGGGAGTGATGGTCTGAAATAACATGCACTTTATAGCCATACACAACAGTCCTGAAATGTGTTAAACCAAAAACGATTGCCAAAAGCTCTAACTCTGGTACACTGTAATTTCTTTCACATTTTGACAAAGTTCTAGAAGCATATGCAATAGGTCTAAGATTATCATTTACTTTCTGTAGTAAAACACATCCTATTCCTAGACCACTAGCATCAGTGTGTAATTCTGTATAGGCTCCAGGATTATAATGAGCCAACACAGGAGCAGAAACAAGAGAGTTCTTTAACTGCTGGAATGCTGTTTGCTGATCCGGGCCCCAAATAAAACTTTGACTTTTCTTGGTCAGCTGAATCAATGGATGGGCAATGTAAGAGTAATTCTTAATAAATTTCCTGTAGAAATTGAACAAACCCAAAACTTTTCTCACATCTCTAACATTCTTTGGGCGTGGTAGTTCTTTGATCACTGTAACTTTCTCAGAATCTGGGGAAATTCCATCTTTAGATACTTCAAAACCCAATAACTTTATCTTTTCCATAGCAAAGAAACATTTCCCAGGTTTCAGTTTAAAATTATGCATTTCCAAACGTTGAAAAACAGCTTCTAAGTTTTCTAATAATTCTTCAAAAGTTTTGGCAAAAACAACAATATCGTCCAAATATGCTAAAGCTTTCTTAAATTTCAAGTCTCCTAACAATTTCTCAGCAACAAAACTGAAAAATCTTGGTGCATTAGCAAGCCCAAAAGACAAACGTTCAAATTCATACTGCCCTTCATGAGTAACAAATGAGGTATACTTTTTACTATTCTCCTCTAAAGGAATTTGAAAGTATGCTGACAACAAATCTAAGGAAGCAAACCATTTAGCTTCTCCAAGGTAACTAAGGAGGTCATCAATAAGAGGCAAGGGAAAGGCTGAGTTTACTGTAACCTTATTCAGTTGACGATAATCTACACAAAACCGCATAGAGCCATCTTTTTTCTTTACCAACACAACAGGTGATGACCAAGGTGACTGAGAATCTCTAATAATACCAGCATTTTTCATTTCCTCTACTTGTTGGGAAATAATCTCTTTCTGCTTATGAGCTACCCTATAGGGTCGTTGCTTAATAGGTTTGTCATCCTTTACCTCTATTTTAAATTCAGCTACATTAGTTGAGCCTAAATCTTGCAATGAAGTGGCAAAAACATGTTCATATTTTAACAACAGATTATGAAGATCTGACTTTTGAGCTTCAGTTAAGTTGGTATTAACATTAAATTCAAACTTTGGAGCGTTCAATGGAGTAACATCCTTAGGTGAAACTGAGTTACTTTGAACAAATGCAACTTCATGAGCATTAGCTAATACAGTTTTAGCAAAAAGTGTTTGAGGAACAGCTGAATTATTATGTACTGGTATCACAAAGTCCTTTGAAGATTTGCAAACTACAGGTGGAATAGAAATATTCTTCTTATGCATAATACTGGTAGAAGGCTCGAACATAACCTCATTTGTAATATCAGCTGAAGGCTGCACTGCCACAAAACAAGTAGTAAGCGGTGGCAATTTAACATCTTTTACAACAGAAACTTTATTAACTATCTGTACCTCATCATTCAATGGAATCACAGCAATATCTGTAAAGGGACCACCACATGTTGTTTCAAAAGGAATGTGTACCATTTCTCCCTCATGAGTTTGAATCTTAACTTCTGCACAAGAATAATCAATGGTAACTTTATGTGAAGTTAGAAAGTCATTACCCAAAATGAGATTATGTGCCAAGTCTTTTACCACTAACACATCTTCCTGAAAAACAAAGTCATTAATTTGAAATTTCAAATTTGTTTGATAAGGCGCATCTAATAACTTGTTACCAGCTGTTTTAAGCAAAATCTCGACAGGTTTCATTTTAGAAATGTCATTGATATGAGCTGCATTCACAATGCTAACTGCACTTCCTGTATCCAACAAAATTGGAAGTTTTGACTCCCCAATGGACCCCAAAATTTGCAAAATTTGACCTGGGAGAGAAACAACATTAGACACAGGTGAACTTACTTTGGGTACCTCTAGGTTATGTCGTTGGAGGCTGGGCCTCTCGAGTTTTTTGAAGCAGATGGTGAAGTCCAGCAATTACGTGCCATATGACCACGCTTGTTGCAATTGTAACACACAATAGGTGCCTGCTGTCTCTTTTCATGATGTCTTGGAGGCTTAAGTGGAGGTGGCTGCACAGTAGATGCAGCAGCAGTGAATTGAGACTGAAGCTGTTGCATTTGGGTAGCAAGTTTAGTGACCTGTTCACTCAATGTGGAAACAACATTAATAACTGGTTCAGAGTGATTTACACTTTCAAACCGTGATAAAACAGGTGCAGATGACACAGGTGGAGAAGTGTAAGTTGATGTTTGTGCTTGTACTAAATGTTGTCTATGTTGCACATAAAAATTAGCTTTATCAACGCTTTTAATAATTTGTAAAACCTCCTCAACTGTTTGTGGATTTAATGGGAGCAAAGCTTGCACATACTGAGGTTTCAATCCTTTCACTAAGTTTTTTACCTGCTCCATTTGTGTCATTGCAGCGTTAACTTGGTCACACAAGGATAATACATCATAAATGTAATCTAATACAGGTTCATTTTCTAATTGTACCCTCTGCCTAAGTTTAATTTCCAACAATTCATCTTGATTGGACATTTGAAAAGCTGCCAAAAACTGTTGAGTTAGAAAATGCCAATCATGCTCAGGGTGTCTATGGCAAAAAGTTCGGTACCACAGTGCTGCTGTGTCTCGCAAGTAACATGGGAAAAACTTCAACTTTTGTACACCTGACCAACCATTTGCTGTAGAAACTAAGTTAAATTTTCTCAAAAATTCTGAAGGAGATATCAGTGCTATCCTGTCAAAACAGGGTGGATCAATAAAAGGTCGAGAAACTTGCATTGTCTGAGTCTGATTAACATTAGGTGCCATGGATACTTCTAAATTACTAGGTACATGTGCACTTTGATTAGCTAAAGCAGAAGTCGAAGCTATTACATCATGTGAATCCATTGTAACTGGCACATTGGATGATTGCCGCGTTTTCTTAGGCATTTTGACTTACTTTTAAGTAACACTGGACACCAGAATAAAATAAGCAGAATTACCAACTGGAATGAACACAAAAATGAAGTGCATACTTCACAAAAACACCAAAAAAAAAGAAACTATTTACTTTGAATTTTACTGCCAAAACTCACACAGCGTCCCTTGAAAATCAACACGTGACCACGTGGTGTCCATTATCAATTTCCATGTAGTTATAAAAAAAAATTTTAGCACAATATTATGAAATAAGTTTACTATTGAAGAAATCAAATAAAAAACAGACCAAAAGTTAAAGGATTACGAGACGATGACCAGATTAGAATTTCTAACTAATTGAACACCACGCGGTCGGCCATGTTTCCTCCATCTTTCACCACCCTATACATTCAAATTTTTTCATAAAAACCGGACTAAAGCAAGGAGAAAAAAAAAATTTGAGATCTTACCCGCGTCTCCACCAATATGTCACACCCTACATTAGAAAAGATTTAATATTTATTAGCTTTGGGGGGGAATCCGTAGCGGTAGAGCTAAACCATCTCAACAAACACTAGTTACACCACGCGATAGGGTGGACATGTTATTTTACTGATAACTAGCTTACCTGCATGGTGGTGAAAGGTCCAGCGAAGGAAAACTCACAAATGCATTTTAAAAAGAGGTTTAATAATTCCAGACAACTTACATTCAATGAGGTTTGTGTTCCGGAGGGTTGCTACCAACACATCCTCTCTCTCTGGTGGCGGCTGGTCGTCTGCGGATGAGGAAACCAACCCCCTCCCCAGCGCAACCAACGAACAAAGATCAGCCAGTGGCGCCAGGTCTGACAACCCATACAGGGTTGCCACAATATAAGCCGCCATAATTGTATAATTACCTTTTTTCAAAGCACCTCATCAATCAAAAAAATCTCATCAATAAAAAATGAGAGCTCTGTAGTATAGGTTTCTGAAAAATCGTTGAATAAACTGCATATTGTAACAAATAAATTTTTATTAGATTTATTGATGTTTCATATAAGGAAATGGTATTGCCACATGGCGGGTTCATACGTAACACGCCTTGCTGGCGCCAATAAGTGATGTCATGGTTTAGGTAGCAGGGGAATTACACAATGTTAGAGTTGAGGGGAAATTACCTTGTAAGCCGTTAGCGGCTTCAGCAAAAATTTAAATTGTTCCAGAAGCTTCGACTGGTAACTTGAGGGGAGGGGGAGGAGAAGCTTTAGCTTGACCAAGACAGCAAGTAGTAGATGGCTTGAAGAACTGTACTGTGTAAAAAGATGACGTCAGAAATCCAATAATTCCATTAGTCGCCAATGGATTATATAATAAATCAAAACCATTTTCACTTTATAGTGTCTGCTATTAGTTAAGTAATTTAAAATGTTAGCGGTGAAAAAATACGAATAATGCATGGGAAAAACAATGAAACCTAACATATAAATCAATTCGATTGAAGTTTGGGTGGGTGATGGATATAGATTTTAAAAAAAAAAAGATCCCAAAAGCTCTACCATCAGATAAGTATCTACGTAGTATTTCGGATACTATAAAGTGCTCATACATGGGCAGTAATGTTACCATGAGGATTCCATTGGCCGGCATGCGGCATGTACCTCGATTTAGAGCCCCTCTTTCACACGATTTTATTGTTTATCTCTTTTTGTCGTTACCTTTAACTAGAAGTTTTCATTGCCATCGGATCGTGCATCCCTGTCCTAAGCTGCACGCGCCTTGGTAAATGCTCTACTTTTGAGCTATTTTAATTTTACCTGTGTAGCAACCGACATTTCAAAAGTAATTGGTATATTTATTAACTCTTGCTTTAAGGACAAGGGAACTAAGAAAATACAAATTACAAGAGTGTCATTCCTAAGGAAGACATAAAGTTCACAGTTAAATACATAAAGATACAAGAAAAGTAAATCTATTAGTTTGAATACGTAAGTTCATATCCCTTCATGTGTTAAAATAGTTGCAAATAGTTGCAGCAAACTTGGTTCCGCTTTATGAGCGACTTTGTTTCTGATTTGAGAGCGAACTTGGTTCTGCTTTATACAACAAGAGATTTTCCAGACGTGAACTAGCATATGTACTTTGTGATAATGGACAGGAACAGTTCAAAAAACCACCGTGGGACTTTTTTTTAATAAAAATGGAGTATGGAGCACATATCGCTGTTGAAACCATAAAGTTAACCCCGTCACACGGGAGCAAGTAACAAGCCTGATCGTGAGTTTACTTGAATTTCTCCGTTGTAATTTGCAACTCTTTTAACGCACTAAGGGATAACTGTTTACATGAAAGATGGAACAGGTGGGCCATCTGATATCAATTATAAATAAATAAACAAGGTTTTCCCGACATATACGAAGTATGGGGAATGCTTTTACACTGCTCTATTAATCTAATGGAATTACGGAAATTGGAATTCCATGATGACATATAGATTGTAGACAAAATATAGTGCAAGCCTAATCCGTGTATGTGATGGTGGTGGTAATGGTGGGTTCCGTATATTGATCAATTTGAAATATCGTTTAGGCAAAATTCTATTGTGAACAACGTACTGTGGAGAAAGTTCCACATTTTAATGAATGCTATTATTAGGTATATATAATGGTTACTCGAATATTAACTATGTCATTATATATTCCTTCTACTGTTGTTCGGCGATGTAACTTCAGGTTGTATAGGTATACTGCGGTCACTGAGAGAAGAATCACATTTTGCCACGATGAATCGAAAATATCAGAGTATAAAAATCTAAAATGAGAGTGAAGTAGGAAGTGCTTGTACTGAAAATATTACAGGTAGTTTTATCCACGTGCTATAATTAAAATAAAATTTAATTAGTCCTTTGATATTCTACGACGCGTTTTCTGCTTTTTATTTCTGGTGTAGATGGTATGATAAAAGCCACCTTAAAATTTCAGAATAGTACAGAAAGACCGAGACGCAGAGAAAATTCTACTTACCCAAAACGGGGGTCACGTTCTGGGGAGGTTTGTGAAGGTTCCCGAGTTATCACCTTTAACTTCTTATTGCACTTTTTAAGCATTTTCTGCCGCGATCTCATTTTCTTCGCTGTAACTTAGAGGTCATATACATATCGCGCACCGAAGCATGTATGGGGGTGCCATATTCTATACAGCTATGTGCTCGTAAACTGTAGGTTTACAGTCTCCAATCTTACGTGCCATGTAGAACAGACCTTGCTATTAGAGTCTCAAATCTTCTTGCCTGCTCCGCAGAGGTCGTTATTTCCGGACCCCGGAGTGAGTGGGTGTGAAGTTCTGTTATTGCAGTGGCGGGATATGCCTTGGCGACTTCTACGGCCCTCTGGGTATGCGTAAACTTTCATATACTTAACATCACTGACGTGTTGCTTTCTAACTTTAAAGCAAATGAACTCAGAAATACTTTTTGGCAAGAGGTGGGGACAATGACTAACTTCAAATTTAAATGGGGTGCTGGAAAGTGAAATACCTGTACTTCTGGGTTAGGTTTATTGTGAGTAGTAGGGGAATACGGGAATTGGCACAGGAATGCTTGTTTTAAAGACCGTTCAATGCATTTTAAATGGGAGAAAAAATTGTTCCAAAAACCCTGACGGATTTTGGAACAGTCGTATCGTTGTTTTTGAAAACAGCCTATACGAGAGGAAGGCAGCACAGCGATGCGCAGATGCCTGAAACATTGTTTCAGAATCCCTTGGGTGGATTTTGGAACCGTCGAATCGTTGTTGCTGTTTTTTTTTTTTTTGGAGTAGAAAAAAAAACCTATGCTAGAGTAGGCGGGACGATATGTTTTTTCGGGGGAATCGGAAAGTTTGGAAATGTGAATGAAGAGAATTGTGCTAATCTGTATGAAAATCATTGCAATGCTGGAGTGTGTAAAATCGGTTTATGTGGGTAAGGAATGACATAAATATGTTAAAAAATAAGAATTATCATCATCTCTTAGGAAGTCGTATGCATGTGTGTATGATCATGAGAGATGGCAGTTGAAAGGATATGCTTCATGTACAATCCTCGCTTTGAAAAAAAGAAAAAAACTAAGATCGCCCTCCCCCCGCACACTGCCGTTCCCCGGTGCAAGAATCAACATGTTCAAATCATTGTCCCATTCCATCCAAATTGCTCGTATAGCTTTATGAGCAATACGTGACCGAAAAAAAGGTCAACAAAAAGGAGGTCATCAAGTTATACACGTGTACAGAGAACGTCCTCCTCCCCACCATCCCTACCTTGATGCAAGACTGAACATGTTTAAATCGTCTCCTATCCAGCCACGTCTGATGGGTGAGAGTATGATCGAATTGTGTGCACAGTTACTTGTGAGCCGTCAAGATGAACAGTGAAATAATCAAAAGTGCTATCGAGAGCGACAATGCATGCTGGGTGAATCTTGCCGATTACGAGAAGATGAAGCAACACTGTCTGGAAAAGCACGAGGAACATTGTAATGGTGATACGCATAGCATCATCTGCAAGGAACCTTCACAACATGATCAAATGACCACATTCTTTCGTTGTGGAGAATACTGCGATGTGTACCATAAGTTAAAGGGGTAAGTAAGATAATGCAAAAAATATATTTTTGACTGATATTACTATATGAGGTATCAGAACTAAAACAATACAAACTGTGTAATTGCAGAATGTATGAAGGTGAGGATGTGCCACCCTATCAGGATGTGGATCGTTCGAAGCCTGTGCCTGAAAGAACCGTGCAGCCCATGGACGAGAAAGAATGTGTAGAAGAAGAAGAAGAAGAAGAAGAAGGCAGGTTAGTACAAATAAACAAGACAGACATAGTGGCAAAAGAGCAAGCTATGTTTTATTTTTCATTTTTAATCGTCTGTACATTTGTCTCCAGGTCCGATAAGAAGCCTGATAAGAAGAGGAGCAAACCGAAGATCGTCAGCAAGAAGAAGGTGAACGACGCTGCTCTGGATAATATTATAGTACTTATCTTCGATGCCATTCCAGAAAAGCCCTTGAAAGATGAATCCAAATAGCGTGTATATGCTTGACAACATCTCCATCAGTGTGAACTGTCATGTGAATGTAGGGCTCCACTACGAACTCCCCACCCTATACATCATAGCAGCTGACGAGACATTCGTATACATAACAAAAGAAGACTGGGTGATAATACTTGAAAATATGTTAGTGATTGAAACATATCTTAGACACGGTAAGCTCCCAAGTGTTTCATACAGTGAAAATATAATATATGGTTATAATATAATATTGCATATGAATAAAATCAGTGAAATAGTTTTGAGAAACACTTGTCTAAACGAAAATATTATAAATCTAGACATAGCTGCAATAGTTGGACTCAAGAGACTAATTCCATACATTGAAAGACATTTATTTCAATTGCATGAAGCTCATAAATCAGGCTGTTCATATGACATTTCAGGTAGGAGTATCAGGAAAAAGGTTAAGGAGATGTATGCTAAAATCAATAAAAAAATCATATAATTGGTAATGTATTTTTTATTGACAGTCAAAGAAAGAAAATAAAACATTTTTCCTATATGATAGATTGAACAACATGAGTTAGAGGTTTGTAAGTGAACAATTTGTCATGAATAATTAAACAAAAAAATGATGTTTGTGGAGGAAAGTTTGCTGATGCTTGAACTTCTAGTCTGATGTTAACTGCTCCAGTAACTGTCTCCTCAGCTTGGTGAGAGCAGTCAATAACAAATAGCGGTGCATATTTCAGAAAGTCACTTCTCTTCAAAAGGGGATAATTCTCCTTACCGTAGTAAGAGTATTGAAATTTAGAATACTGATCATATAGAGAAGCAAACTTTGAATTTGTGAAATCCAAATTCATGTCATGATAGGGATAACATTCACTGTTGAGATAAAGTTTCAGGTTTGTGATATTACAATGATCAAAGAGAGAGCTATCTTTAGCGAGGTAATTTAATCTGTCGATTTGTGCACCAATTATGACAAATCGAGGTTTCTCAAGCTTTGTTGTTGTTGCAACGTTCCAAGTGAAAGCTTTAGTCTGTGGTACTGCAGGTTGAGTATGAAGGTCCATCGTTCGAAAGGCCACGTGTAGAGGCTGATCCGACTTGACGAGTTTAAGTTTCTCCACTCTCTCGGCATCGGAAAGTCGCAGCACTGGCATCCTCCATTCGATCCTGGTTAGTTTAATAACAGTCGGTTCATTGCCCACTATACAATTATTAGAATTTTTCGATCTAATGAGAACAAGTTCAAACTTGCTATTAAGTATGACTTCCCTGTGATCATCGGCAAAACCCAAGAGCATCGAAAGAGGGACGATAGCGTTGAAGATACCATTCGATGCGTTCACGATGTCAACATCGTCTCCAGGATGGGTCCATCCTGCGTTCTGCAAACGATTGGAATCCAGAATGTTGAGAGCTGCATAGTTGCGCATGGTTGAAGAAATGCCAGGATTTCTAGTTCTATCAATAGTAGTACCATTCATATCCAATCGAATTTCATCAAACAGAAACGCCATGGCATTGTTGCTCAGCTTTGAAGAAGAGGGTCCTCCTTCAGGCTTAGCAAGAGTTCCCTCTATGTACAAATAACTTCTGCTAGGAAGCGTGTACAAATCTTCAGCTTGGCAAGGTATTCTAATTTCATCATTCGCTTCAAGGGCTGATGTGTTGTAAGGTAAGAATATGTGTTCCTCCTCTTTACTAATCTTATCGTCAAATGCTGGAACTCCCGTCACATCTAAAACATCCATTACAGAACCTTGAAGCCTAACCTCTCGAGGAACTTCCGATTAGATGATGTTAGCAGTTTGCGTGCTGAAGAGCGAGTAGGCTTCATCCTCGAGATAAGCTTTTTATTATAGCAAGATCTCTTAAAATTTAGTCCCATTCCGTCTTATGTGTAGTCTCACGGTAATAGTCTCGTTTCTAAAGTCGAGGGTATCACCGTTCTGATCTACCACTCGAATGTTGAGATGATCAATGAGATTTGTATCAATGATTGGTAGATATATAGGATTGGATGGTTCCTGCGAGATGTGGTAGCCTGGGGGGACAGATGGGAAGAATTCGTAAAGAGAGTGACCGCTTTTGCCGTCGATGAAGGAACCGCTTGCAAGGCTACACTCGATGCGTATTATGCTAACCTTAAAGATGTTCACCAGTTCATCAGACTCTGTCAGAATATGAGGCTCCACCATTCGTCCCCCGGTGAAACCGAGAATAGAACCGATCGACTTCTCTTGAGTAAAATCGATAGCGTAAGGGCATCGAATCTCTGCTTTCATAGTGTTATTGTTGGGGCGTAGAATGAAGTCATCGCCGACCTCCAGCCTTTCCTTGAGTAAACTGTTTATATCATCCAGTTCGTACGTGCCAGGCGGAATCACTATGGTCTCCAGCCTTCCATCGCGAACGAAATGAAAACGGTTATTACTCTGATCAATATTTGGTATCGAGTAAAATGTCTCAAAATTCAAAAGAGCAATCTCATAAACACCATCAGGATCTAGATGGAGTGGTGGATTTAGAAAAGTAGAGAGGCTGGAATCAGAACCGCTCACAGTGATAGTATAACTCATTTTGACCATGCAAACACTGTAGCTAAAGCGTTTTATGAGAGAAACTGCAAGCACAAGTGACCACAAATTACAGAATCGAAATCTTGATACCTTTGTCTGTTATACATGATTCTGACTCCTGCGAGATATGACTCAATCTCCGCCGGAGGCTTCAGGTTGCCGAAACTATCAAAATAAAATGCTAAATTTCCATCCTTGCGTATGGCAACCCAGTGAGTTCCAGGATTATACGAAGTGTCCAAGTTAATGACAATCCTCTCTGTATGTCTAGGTATAGCAGGTAGTTTATCTAGCATGTACACGCCTCTAAAGTTGGGAATACGTAGACGTTTAGCATAGGCTTCAATCTCTGCTCCGCTTAACGCTTTTTCCGGGATATGTACAGGCCTCGCCCCGAGTTTTTTGGACGCAAATAGAGTCCTTTACCCATCCTCTTCTTCTTCTTCAGTTGCCTGCGTCCGTGCTTAAGACCTCTACCTTTTACTGAAGCCTCCATCTGCTGATGGTGACGAATCATCTCGTTCAGCTGCTTATCTGCAGCGCGTTTCTTATTCACAGATGTAGCGATCTGAGCAGCACCCCCGGCCAGGCTACCCGCTGCACCCAAGGCAGCCAGCAGTGGGATTAAGGGTAAAAACCCTCCCCTAGCGGCTGGCGGCAGTGTCCTCTTTTGACGCTTACGCAAACCTGCACCTAAGGCTAGCTTTCCCTTCATGATGGCGGTTACAAATCGAGCAGCAAGCTTTTCGCCCAAAGAAGCGTCAGCGGAATGTGCGCGCTTCCAAGCTTTCTCTATAAGAACCTTATCAGCCGAATGTCTCGAACCGGTGTCCCGATGTGTAGCGTAGGCCAAGTCGTGCTCGCGGCAGGCGGTGTCCAGTCCGTTAAGGGGTTCGACGCCTTGTTGTAAACGCTTTTGTAGTTTTGTTCCAGGACCGCAGAATCTGTACCCTGGCAAATGAGCCTCAAAAGGAAGAGAGTTAATTAATGAATTAATTATTCCAGAACCTTTTTTGCTAGACTTCCGAACTCGTCCAGAGTTCATCGTATACTATGAAATAAAAATCAATAGATATGGCTTATAACCTTAGTTGCAAGATGGAAGTAGTGAAGCAAAAGTGTTCGCTGCCTATACAAGTCCTGGATTTTGACGATGACATCCGCGTCGGAAGACATGGATCTCTCTTCCCGAGCAACGTCAGAGCTCTCATACTGGGAAGCTCCAATGCCGGGAAGACGAACGTACTACTCAATCTGTTAATCCACGAGAATGGTCTAAGGTTTGAAAATCTCTACATTTACTCGAAATCGTTACATCAATCGAAATATCAATATCTGCTCAAAGTACTGAAAACCATACCCGATATAGGAGTATATACTTTTGAGGACGGCGAAAAAGTGCTCCCGACCTCTGACGCTAAGGAAAATTCGATATTTGTATTCGATGATGTCATCAATGAGAAACAGGGCAAGATAGCATCGTATTACAGCATGGGTAGACATCGTAACGTCGATGCAGTATACCTGGCACAGTCATATGCAAAAGTACCCAAACACTTAATTAGGGATAATGCAAATATGATAGTACTCTTCAGACAGGACAATCTCAACTTAAAGCATATATATGATGATTACGTAAATACTGATATGAATTATACAGAATTTAAAGAGCTGTGTAAGCAAGTGTGGGAGAGTAATCAGGGATCGAACACGAGACCTTTCGTTGTTATAGTACCTGAATTTCCTTTGAATGAAGGACGATACCGACACGGTTTTGACGTCTTTATCAGAGTGAATAAATAAGCATCATCATTCATTCCAGCTATGAGTATCGATAGATTCGGATCTAGGAGAATCATACCCTCTAGGGGTGTGCTTAACCGCTATATCATAAGTCGAGATGGCTCGGGAAACTATCAGTTCAGTAAGAAACGATTGTGCAACATCCAGGATCCTGAAGAAGCCGCTGATGCAACGACTAAACACTATGTGGATACGCTTACGGCTGTCATTGAAACTCGGATGCAAACTTTCGCCGAAAAGACTTCATATCAGCGCATGGGTGACTTTGAAGCTATGCTTAGGAACCATGTGCAAACCTCACTCGATGCACAATATGAAAACCTAATGCAATTTCTAAGTAAATATGCATTCAAACGTGATGCCGAAAACAATGTTATTCTGGACACGATAAGAATGAAGGTACTACTGCCTCCAATTGACGACGACGATGTTCCAAATAAAAAATACATGCTAGATTATATACATGCAAGAACGCCCATTCAGGATTCGAGCGGTAATGTTTCTTTTCAAAAGAAACGAATCAGGGAGGTAGCCGATCCTGTGGACGATAGCGACGCAGCAACCAAAAAATTTGTTAAACAATTTGTTGTAAAGAAACAAAATGAATCACAGCATGCATTAAACAGAGCTCTATCTTCCATGGTTAATGATATTGCTTCGGCAGTAGACAAAAATATCGAGCCTCTAGTAAATCGTCAGTCCTCCCTGGATAAATACATAACCTCAACAATGGATAGTGTCAGTGTGCTTAAATCGCAAGTGAATGTTATAAATGCTATTTTAGACCAAATGAGGGGACAGCTCATTATTAAACTGCAAACGAAACCATACAGAGGAAGTTCGCAAAGATACACCTTAACATCAGGACTTGAATACTACAAGTCTTCTGTAAATGGAGAGGTGATCGACTGCAGTATGATATCTCCACCCCATCCCTATACGAGATCAGATACGATTTTTTCAATAAACGATGAAATTATTGAAAGTTATCCAGCACCCATTCAGATAGGTGATAAATTAACCTTCACCGCTCCACCCAATCGTACAAAAGATGGGCATATTCTAAGTATTGAGCTGAAAATTTCCTATAAATTGACATCACATATTTAAATATTCATTCAATATAAAGATGGATGCTGAAGGTATCAGACTCAAACAATCCATCGCCCGACACAGTAAGGCAATAAGGGAAAAGTTACGTTCCCTAAAGGGTCTCAAGTTCGAAACTCAACGTATAATGTCCGAGGTGCTACAGCCTGTAACCGATCCTCTAAATAATATAATCAAGAATCAGGAGAAGCAAAATCCTAAAGAAGAAGAAGAAGAAGAAGAAGAAAATGATGATGATTATGACGATGACGATCTCTCAAAGTATTTGCAGAAGGTTCGTACAGCTAGCGCTAGCGATATGGATGCCACCTATGGTGTACGCTACGAAGATGCTGATTATAAGTTAGGTAATAAAAGAATCATATTTGTAGACGACACTATTCAAATAGGAGAAGAGACCTATAAGGCTAGCCCCGGGCTGTACGAGTTGTTATTCAAGCGAGTACCTCGAAGTTCAGCGTATACTGAAGATGATCTGGATACATATTCAGAGATTTTGAAAAAAACTCTAGTTCACAGACAGGGATACAACAGAAGCGGTCGACTGAGGTCGAGCAAGGGATATAAATATAAAAATATAATACGAGGTCTAATTGCTAGTAGGACTGGATCGGGTCTCAAATGGAAGGAACACGTGCCCGATAGGGGTCTGGATTATGTGTACTGGTCTGACCCTAACATTCTGGTCAATAGACTCAAATTACTTATCGCATCGCAGCAGGCTGGAAATTTAAATCATTCATCTGAAATTCAAGAGATCGTCACGGAATTGAAAACCACAAAAGTAATAGCATGATCAGACGAAACATCGCTGGCGAGTTACATTCCCCTGCCAGACGGAGGTTCCTTCGCAGAAAAATAATTAGTAAAGGTGTTAATGACTTATTGCAAATAGATCTTATAGAAATGATTCCATATGCAAAAGAAAATAGGAACTATAAGTACATTCTTATTGCCATTAATTTTTATTCAAAAATGGCTTATGCAAGACCTCTGAAGGACAAGAGTGGGATTAATGTTACAAAAGCAATGAGTAATATATTAGCTCAATTGGATTCGGCACCAAAGAATATCCAATCGGATAATGGCAAAGAATTTTACAATAGACACTTCAGGCAATTAATGGCTAAACATAGAATTAATCATTATAGTACATTCAGCGTCATAAAGGCTGCTGCTGTCGAGCGTTTAATACGAACACTTAAAGGTATGATGCATAGAGAATTTTTGGCTAGAGGTTCTCATAAATGGCTTGATCTCCTACCGGAAATCATAAATACCTACAACAATACTTACCACTCGACGATCAGAATGCGACCTGTCGACGTCAGCAACAATGATCTGCTCCTCACCGTGTATCGTCGTGACAATTTCCGTAAAGAGAAGCGGAATGCCAAGAAATTCAACATCGGAGATTATGTCAGAATATCTAGACATAAGGGCTTACTGGAGAAAGGGTACACACCGAATTGGAGCACTGAAATATTTCGTATTATTAGGATAAGGAATACAATTCCGGTTACTTATGTTCTTCAGGACAGTGATGGAGTGGAAATACAGGGAGGAGTTTATGGTCATGAATTATTAAAAACTCAGTACCCTGATACCTATCTGATTGAAAAAGTCGTGCGCCGACGTGGGAATAAGTTACTTGTTAAGTGGTTAGGTTTTCCTAAAGCTGAGTGGATAGAACACGATGCTGTAGTGTAGCTGCAATAAAAAAAAGCTGTGAAAAAAATGAAGGATTTCGGGATGTGTTTGTATATTTGATCTTTGGGATGAAATAAAAAGAAACGTTATTCAAATAAACCTCAGTTTTATTATTTTTGTTACCCCCCCCCCCCACATTCCCAACCATCATGTTATTTTTATCCATATTCCCATCCACCATCGATCACATCGTGAAATATTAATTACAATCACCATGTATTGATATACATCCCTCAGCCACATAAAAACATTAATCTAATGTATACAAACGAAAGTACTTATAAATGTTTTTTTGAGTATCAAATTCAGACATGTAAGAGCCCCATATTAGGCAGAGACTTTTAACTATGGGGAACACAGCTTCTCAGTGTTCAAAACTGTTTCACTTTTAGCATGGCATCAAATCTTTGCATCAATGGCATCAAATTTTATCCATATTCCCATCCAACATCAATCACATCGTGAAATATTAATTACAATCATCATGTATTGCTATACATCCCACAGCCACATAAAAACATTAATCTAAAGTTTTATACTGTTACAAGATATAATGTATATAAACGAAAGTACTTATAAATGTTTTTTTGAGTATAAAATTCTGACATGTAAGAGCCCTTATTAGGCAGAGACTTTTAACTATGGGGAACACGGCTTCTCAGTGTTCAAAACTGTTTTCACTTTTAGCATGGCATCAAATCTTGAAAATATAACTATGACATGCAGCATCCATGCGTTAAATGTGAAAAGAACAGAGAAAATATTTCTTTCTTTATTTTAAATCCACCCTCCCCTCTAGCATCTTTTGTTTGATGCATAAAAAAGCTACACTTATTTAAGTTTTTTTACAAAAAATTCAATTTTTCACTGAATGTGCACAATTTTTTTTTACAAATTCACACAGGCTCACACATACAGGTACATTACAATATCTCAGTCATGAGCAGATGAAAAAGGATTTTAATAAAGTTAAATGAAATTGTTTAAGCATGTAACACACATTTATTCCCCTGACTATGTCGGCATCTTTCACTTAAGAGTAAATATTTCCCTCTCTCCCCTCAACATGACAATGTATATTTAAGCTGCACAAAAATTTCAATGGTTATAAACATTTTTTCAAAAATAATCTCCCTTTTAATTTCAATGGTTATAAACATTTTTTCAAAAATAATCCCCCCTTTTTTTACATTAAATATCTTGTTTCTTTTATTTCTTTTTTAACTTAATACTCTCAGTCATGCTCAGAGGAAAAGGTATTTGTGTCAATTGAATAATGATTCCAAGCTAAAGTGGAATGAGATTGTTTGAGCATATAACGCTTCGTGTCTAAGCCTCTCAGAGCCACTTTATTCATTTCTACCGTGTGAACGTCATGTTTATAACTCCTGAAAGACACTTGTTTAGAGAAATGTGTTGCATTCATGTCGTGCAGGCATGACAAATAATCTTCAAATGTGATTGAGCGCATTCCCATTTTTGAAATTCCTTTTGATTTTTTAACAAGCTGACCGTCATAACGAAAAGCATACAATTTAGACCGTAATCCTGCATATTCAGTCATTACTCTACCGGAGAGTTCATCCTTAAAAAGTCCGGGCACTTTTTTGTTTACCAAAGGTATTGCATATACGTTATCCGACGGGTAATTTGATGTATCAAAATACTGTATGTGAGTTTTGATAAATTCATAGATATCAGTACTTGTTTCAAAAAGAAATGCATCTGTGTCCATATAATTCAAAGTTAAATCATTTAAGTTCTTTTTCAGAACGTTATAATAAAAGTCATACATGATAAATTTGGATAAGTCAAGAATCGCCTGACCGATGTATATAGGCTTACACATATGAATTTCCTCTCTTAATAACTCGATTCCGACAAGATTTTCATCAAAAATTATATAACGTTGAAATGTTTGGCGCGATATGAGCTTTCTCGCCTGTTTCCAGCTCGTAACGAGCTTGAAGTCCTTATAAGAACGGACATTCTCCATAAATTTTCCATAAACACAATTGCTCATTTTTTTCCATAGATTCTGACCAAATTTAGACTTTTCCTCGGCTCGTTTTTTAGCATTTAGATCAATATACTTTTTCAACCAATGTGATTGCTTATAAGCTACCGCTCTATGTATGCATTTCAATTTCAAACCCAACTGTATGCACTGTTGCAGATTGCGGTAATGTATAATGTATTTCTCTTTATCCGACAGTGTAGCTAGCAACTTTTTATGTTTATCATTGGGAGGAATCTCACTCCTCGGACATAGTGGTAGATCGTTATGTGCATCGTGAATTTCTTTAGGATATTCCAGATCGACCTCTAATACATATCCTATTTCAGCGTCTTCCGGTATTTTTAAGAAATCGATCTCGTTAATTTCTACCTCAGTTAACCATTTAAGTTCACCATAAGGGATATTTTCATGCCCCATTACAGAACCATAAAGCGAATTACAATCTGTATAAAATAAGTATTTAGACGGTAAAGACTCATTATAATTAGTCATATACTTGTTATTTGCCTTGGAGTAACGTTTAGACACTGTACATAATCCCCCCCTTATGCCAGATTCGAAAAATTCCATCATCTCTCTATCGGTAATTAGTGATATTTGAATGCCTGTCGTCTTAAGCATCGCATCGAATGCCAATCCTGGTATGGTATAATATTGACAAGGGTCCAGCTCGTATAAATTTAGACATAACGCTCTGAATTGTTGAAAAATGTCTGCGAGCAATAACGTGTCAGTTTTAAGATATAAATCACTATATTCTCCTAAAGTTTGGATATTGAATGTTCTCCATACTGTTTGAGCGTGCAAGTAATCTTCATGACTTATGTCGTCAAAGAATATTTCATCCGGTAATGCATTTTCATCCAATTTCTCTATACAATCTAGATAAGTGTATGGAAAAATACCCTTCCGCGTCATCAACTCTCGATGTATAGGATTTTTGTATTCTTCATTAATAATTTTAAAGTTCTCGGGGTTTAGCATGTCAGCTAAGCTGCTCAATTTATCATCTAAGAATCTATAACTGTCAAGAAATCTGAAATATATGGTTTTCCCACCTGAGGTATATCTCTTACTGAACGAAAGATAGTTCTCAGATGTCTGCGAGATGCATGTTATAGGCTCTTGATCGTAAGCTAGATTTTTTACAAGAAAATGAGCATCATAATTTGATAGACAATGAAAAATAATTGGAATGAAGTTTGGTAGTTTTCTGTTCAAGTTACAAGAATTGTGAGCTGCACCTAAATATTTACCCGAAATGTGGCAGTGATCTCTGACTTTTGTCACATTAGTCTCAAAGTCATGTTTACATAGGTAACACTGATTTGCATTTTGAAAATTGGTTTCATCCTCATCGGACATATTCAGTTCTTTTTTATGTGAATATACCTCCATGACATCATCGGCAATTACAGTAAGTTCCTTGAAAAAATCTTGAATCGCATTGGGGCCTCTAAAAATTTTGAATTTTGATAAGGAATCATCATAGTCGCATACTAATTTTAGCGATATTGAAATCGCTTCATGTCTCTGCAGCGTTCTTGTCCAACTACTGTCATCAGATGGCTGACATGAGTGAACCTTTTTAAGTATCGATTCGATATCAGCGTAAATGACGAATGGAACCGCTGTACACTTGGAATATGCATTGAATTCAATTTTATCATTTACACCTATTTCAGGCATAGTTAAAACTTGAGATTTCTCGCATTTAAGTTTATGTTTGGCTAAATTTGTCTCATTTGAAAAATTCCTCAAACAGCTTTCACATATACACATCTTACGTTTGCTTTTATTTATCTGTTTAGACAACAGTCGGGATATATCATTTATTAAACAATAGTGTGATTTGCTATCATTGCCTATTCTTAACAGGTTTACATGATGTTTTTTTATTTCTCTGGTATGATAGAGCAAAGTTATTGAATGGTCGTCTAGGCCGTATACTGTAATAGATATATTTTGATTCTGCTTTTCGAATTTTTCAATATCATCAAGAGATACAGGAAATGTTATTCCACTGAAATCGAATTCTTTAAACATGTTATACTTAGAGTAAGATCTAACTCTATGTTTATTAGTCTTTGCAGGATATTTAGATGCAAGCAGACAATAGCCGAAACATTTGTTATCTTCATTTTTTATATTAGTTACCGCCTTTTTGTTCTTTATGTATTCCGGAAGCTTTGTATAACATCCTGCATTTAAAGGATCATATTGACAGGCATTTAGCACTAACGAGCTTATCTGATATAGAGATTTGGAACTACTTTTTGATTCGAATGTATCGATACTTGAAAGAATAGGTTCTTTAAGTTTACTCTCGTACCATTCAGTAGTATCTGTACTCTTTAATATAGCTTCCATTTTGCTATGAAAATTAAATGATTCAATTTTTTCATCATCAGGAGTCTGTATTATATACTGGCATACTAACGTACCACAAAATTTTATTCCCGAAGTGTATCGTGTCAGATTATTCCTAATTTCATTGGTAACTAGAGCCTTACATTCATTCAAAAATAACTCGGGATCTATCATATTCAATGTATTGTTTATCTGACTTGTGTAAATGCGATTTTTAAATGCTGATTCTATAATGTTACATGTCAAATCCTTTTTTCTCTGCTCACTCACCGATTCCATTTTAGATATCTTTGCAGAGGTCCCATCGGTTTCCAAGGATTTTCTCTTCGTTCCAGATATAACAGGAGCCTGCGTAACACTGTCTGAAATAATACAAATCTTATTAGTATATTCCGACCTTACTAGCCGCTATAATCTGAAAAGAAAAGCGTGTTATGCATTAACATGTCTTTATTTATTTTTAAGCCTGAATATATATGATATGCATGCATTATGACCTTTTTTTAAACACATTTATTATCCTGCCTAACAGGTAAAGAGAAGCGAATTATGCAGTAAAATGTCTTGTTTCTTATGCGTGAAATATATAAGGTATGCATGCATTATAACTTTTTAATAATTTTTTATGGTAAGATAAATTTTGTAAAGTTAATATTATACTTCACACATTATATATGCTGTATGTTTTATCAAATACATATAAGAAAAACATTCTAATGTTTTAACAACAATAACATCAACAACAATAATAACCAATATTAATTATAAATCTCAATGGAAAGTTTTTCTACGATTGTGCTCATGACAGACATCAAAATTTAAACATGTTTATATGTAATGTTGATTATGACTTCTATTTTTTCTAACTGTATGTGTTTTTTTAAGTACAAAATTATTGTTTTTTATATACTATGTATTAAGATGATTTATATAAGACTGAATGAAAGCAAGATACTTTTATTTTTTAAAAAAAGTAATAATGCGAAAAAAGATAACGTTACTTTTTAAAAAAAAACAATAAATAAGTAGATTTATAATTTATGTCTTACCTTGGAGGTTTGATGGTACTGCTGCGACGCTGTGTGAAACTCCTCCGTCTGACTTTACTGAGATGTCTGAAATAATAAAATGCATTATTAGAAATTTTTGAACAATGGTTTTTACAGGTGTTGTATATAAAACTGCTTCTTTTCATAACACATACCTTTGCTTGTAAAAAAGTAATCCTGTGCCTCTTGTATCCCGTGGATAGGGCCTCTTGCCCCATATAGACCAATTGAACACCTCCCTCATTTATTGTCTTCTTCTGAACATCAGTCATATTCTTAAAGCGTTCCGGTAGAAATATTTGGAATTCGTCTAGCTCTAAGACGATTCTGTCTCCATATTTGGTCGCTACTGTTTTCAGTGACTTGATTTGAAATGGCGTATTTTGATCCACTTCCCTCAGCTTTCTTGTTGGAAGAATCTTACATCCTCCCGCCAATTCATTTAATTCTTGCATGAGTTGATCTGTAACATAACGATTTAAAACAAACTCTTTTAGTCTAGAATATATTTATGTACAGTACAATTTACAGATATTAAGAACATATTTTTGAAGACTTCGAATACTGATATATGTGGTTAAACATGACTCCCGTTCAATGATTGACAAAAAAAATAACTGAAAGTGTTCCATTTATATAGATCAAACTAAGTTGGTAATTTCGATCATAATTGAAACGTTTAAACTTACAAAAAACGAGATAAAGAGTTTCAATTATTAACACTTTTTTTTCACGAAACACATGCATGAATAAGCTAATATAGAAGGGAAACAGAACGTATATGTTTTTTAAAAAAGCACGCTATTATAATATTGAAAAAAGATGATATCCGTACAAAATGATTATACTTCTCAAACACATAACATATTCAAGTACTTACCAGCCATTGCTCGTTCCTTCCGTGTATATCTGCGGTCACAGTTGAATTAGATGTTTCATTTCAGTCGAGGCTTCTTTTATATTATCAGGAAAGACGCACACGCAGATCAGATTTACAGGATTTAACAAGTTAAAATCCCCCCACTACCTACGGAATTAGCCTTGACACACTTGAAACTACTCCGCCCATAGTTTAAGAGTCTCTACCTAATATTGCTCTTACATTTCAAAATTTGATACTAAAGTCTAAAGTACTAAGACCAGCGTCTTTATACTCAAAAGTCTTTTCCATATGGAGGCGGGAACTTCCACCCCCCCATACAGAAAAAGTTTCTCTATGCGCACGCATATCTGTTTCTATTGGATAATTCTTTTTTGTACTTATACACATTACCTTCTTCAAGGTACTTCAGCTAGATTGCAGAGGGGGGGGGCAACTCACTTTAACTGTAAATCTACTTTTTTTTATAATTTTTTTTAAAGGCGTTCGAAATAGTGGACCCCATTCTCTAAAAAATGCAACGCCTTAATAATTTCCTCATTCCATCGTATAGATAGGAGGATACGCCCTCTATAATGTTCTTCCTTACAGCCGAAAGTTAATTATATACATGAGATTCAAGAGGATACGCCTACAAACTTTCTCAGGAAGAACCATGCCCGGAGGGGAGGTCAACGCACCTTAACTTGAAATGTACCCTTTTTTTCTATTTTGTTTTTTTTAAACATGACTCGAAAGAGTGGACACATTCTCAGCCCATTGTTAGGATCGAGAGATCCGCCCTTCCATAAATGTTTCTCCTTACATCCGAAAGTTAATTATATACATGAGATTTTAGAGGATAACCATGCCCCGTCCTCGACAGAAAGTTATAAAACATCGATGTTTATCATCCTGCTAGCCTTTTTCTCACCGTACAACTTAACATGTATACAAGATAGATAAGAGGAGCTTCATTTAACACTCTGGACATGTCCAGAGAGAAATATACTTGACCTCAAAAACGAAAGTATACACACACCTGCTCATCCTTAGTCAAAATATAAAAGTCATGACATACAAGTATCCGAAAGTTAATTATATACATGAGATTTTAGAGGATAACCATGCCCCGTCCTCGACAGAAAGTTATAAAACATCGATATTTATCATCCTGCTAGCCTTTTTCTCACCGTACAACTTAACATGTATACAAGATAGATAAGAGGAGCTTCATTTAACACTCTGGACATGTCACTCGACCTCAAAACGAAAGTATACACACACCTGCTCATCCTTAGTCAAAATATAAAAAAGTCACGACATACAATAATAACCATTAGCATTAATTTCCTATAACATCGGGGCGTATCCTGCTCACACACGTACACAACGGTTCACTAAGACCCCTTTCCACCGCGCAACACCACTTCCGCCCCTTACTGAAGCATAGGGTGTTTCAAAAACAACGATACGACTGTTCCAAAATCCGTCAGGGTTTTTGGAACAATTTTTTCTCCCATTTAAAATGCATTGAACGGTCTTTAAAACAAGCATTCCTGTGCCAATTCCCGTATTCCCCTACTACTATTGTGGGACTCGACAAATTTACAAGTGATACAGATAGGTACAGTAGCCGTCCTACGAATTATAGCTTAAGGTTTAAACAGATATTATTTTACTTATCTAGCCTGCCTTTTGATTTGTATCTTACCTTTATATTATCATTTCTCTTTTTTTAATGTATATACTACGCCCGTTGGATCTCCGGCTTTGACATTTTGCGGTTGCAGGAGGTGGAGGGGAAGATTAACAATACTAACATACAGTAATGAGCAATTGAAAACATATACAAAAATGGTCCTTTGAATGAAAGCATAGGAATATACATTAGCTTTAAAACATTGAAACCCAACTTACAATTTCACTATCTTGCAAGATTTTCATTACAGCGCCACTCTAATACAATATTTCTTTCACACGTTTAGCGCGCTGCTTCTGTTGGTAGTACTGGGAATTTGTACATCCGGTGTCCTGGTGAGGCCCCTAAAACTGTCTGCTAGCGCCAACGCTGCTAGACCTGGCTTTCGAATCCAACACGGTGTTGCCACTTTAAATTTGTGTGGACCACCTGGCTACACTTCCTATTGGTGCTTGGTAAAGTTAGTTTGCTATTTTGTGCGTGCGTGAATTCAGATTTTTAGTGTTTGTAAATCCTATTATTATTATCGCTATAATAATAATAATAATAATAATAATAATAATAATAATAATAATAATAATAATAATAATAATAATAATAATAATAATAATAATAATAATAATAATAATAATAATAATAATAATAATAATAATAATAATAATAATAATAATAATAATAATAATAATAATAATAATAATAATAATAATAATAATAATAATAATAATAATAATAATAATAATAATAATAATAATAATAATAATAATAATAATAATAATAATAATAATAATAATAATAATAATAATAATAATAATAATAATAATAATAATAATAATAATAATAATAATAATAATAATAATAATAATAATAATAATAATAATAATAATAATAATAATAATAATAATAATAATAATAATAATAATAATAATAATAATAATAATAATAATAATAATAATAATAATAATAATAATAATAATAATAATAATAATAATAATAATAATAATAATAATAATAATAATAATAATAATAATAATAATAATAATAATAATAATAATAATAATAATAATAATAATAATAATAATAATGATAATAATAATGATAATAATAATGATAATAATAATGATAATAATGATAATAATGATAATAATGATAATAATGATAATAATGATAATAATGATAATAATGATAATAATGATAATAATGATAATAATGATAATAATGATAATAATGATAATAATGATAATAATGATAATAATGATAATAATGATAATAATGATAATAATGATAATAATGATAATAATGATAATAATGATAATAATGATAATAATAATAATAATAATCATAATCATAATCATAATCATAATCATAATCATAATCATCATAATCATCATAATCATCATAATCATAATAATCATAATCATAATCGTCATAATCATAATCATCATAATCATAATCATCATAATCATCATAATCATAATAATCATAATAATCATAATCATAATAATCATAATCATAATAATCATAATTATAATAATCATAATCATAATCGTCATAATCATAATCATAATAATCATAATAATCATAATCATAATAATCATAATCATAATAATCATAATCATAATAATCATAATCATAATAATCATAATAATAATCATAATGGCGGCGGCGGCGGTGGCGGTGGTGGTGGTGGTGACAAGAACACTGGTTTGGGAAATATGCAGATGCATTAACTATTTAAAATACGCATTATTCCTCTGCTGGAAATTCCCGCTAAAGAACTGCCAACAGCCCGCTTAACCCTCTTGAGAAATGGCAGAGCCGGAGAAGGGCCGGCTGAACTGTAGTATTCATTGCTTACTTTCATAATACATTCATTACTAGAAAATATTTTGATTTATTCGTTTATTACATCTGTATATTCTGTTGCTTCATTTCGTTAATCTTTTAGTAATTTCTGATCACTAAGATAGATGTCCGATCTATCTAGTCCTGTTCTCTTGAATTCCTGTGGTTGTAGAGTTCTTCTTTTTCTGTATTCGGGGATTTTAGTAGCTTTTCCGAGGCTGTAGTGTGTGGTAGATGTAAACATATTCCGAGGACTTTAGTGAGGAAAGTTTCTCACGTAAGCGGGTAACTGAGTATGAATCTGATAGGCTGACATTCCAACACCTCTTTTAATATAACGTGTTTACTCTTTTTAATACGGATAAATTATTTTTGTTAAGGCGCGACCTTTTGATGTCTATTCCACCCTTAGGATTGGAATTATTTTTGTTCTGAATATTCCAGAGCTGTCTCTGAGCCAAGGAATGTGATGTAGCTTGTTTCATGCATCATTCTTATAGCTTATAATAATAATTCCAATCGCGCACAACGTGCAAAGAAGATTGTTCTTAGTCTGTACAAAATTTCACCAATGACTCTGTTCTCATCTTACAGTACAACACAAGATATCTCTCACACTGGTCGTCGCATCTTATACATACACAATCTGGGCCGGGTCGTGGAATCTCTGGGTACTGCATAGCTTGTGGTGAAATCCATGCACAGAAAGTATTGTCACTGTATGGCGTAATTCGTATCCTCCCTGTGTCTATTCGCGGCTTGCCATGGCATCAGTAACATAGAATTCGTCCCATATTTGGCATTTTTTCTCGTGTAGTTCACGCAGCAGGTCCTGTTAGGCTGGAGTCGTTGGCAGTAAGAGCTTCAGTCACAGGTCTTCTATGAAGAAAGGTTCTCTGGCTAGCTCATATACGAGTCGAGAGGGCGTGTATTTGGAGAGACAAAACACCCTTTCCAAGTATGTGGCCTTTAACTTCTCTATTTTTTCAAGGCTTTTCTTCTTTAAATGTACCCATATATTTTCTAGTCCATATGTTGTAACGAGGTCAACTTTTAGTTCAAATAGTTGTAAGGCTGTTTCCAAGGATAGTTTGCTTATTGACTTTATTGCTTTATTTGCTTATTGACTGTCATTCTTATAGCTTATGTTACTTTTTTGTTGCATGCTTTGTAAAACATATGACACTTGATGTAACGTGATTCCTAGGTATTTGAAATCTTTTGGGAAGCTTTTTGTCTCAACATCAGCTTTTCCAACTTTGAAATGCTAATTTTGAACTTGTGTTTGTAGCACCCTTACATGTCGTTTACTGTCTTTAATTTTTATGATGTCTTTTTAACCGACCACAATATATCCGCTTACATGTGTGACATTGTATACTTATATTGGGCTTTTATTATAATTTCTTCTGCTGTCAGGATGAAAAGTAAAGTATTTAATGCATGATCCTGGAGTACTCCTTTTGTTGACTCCCTTTTTATCGGTTCTGAGAGGGAATGGTTGTCTGATTATCCTTATTTTGTTTATTGGAATAATGAAGTTATAATATGTGTGGATATGCTGCTTCTGTTTAGGGTTTCTTGTAGTTCACGAATTGATATCAAAAGCTTTGCTGAAGTCTCTAAAAATGACGTATAACCTTAGTAGAAGTTCCATTCCAGTCAGAGTTGATCTTTCTTTTATGAATCCTATTTGAGCTTGTCGGAGGTGTTCATCGCTTTTCATTTTTATTCCCTCCGTGTTTATTTTGATGGATACCTTGAAAGGAATCTTAGGATCTCCTAGAAATCTCCATTACCTTTATACAGCACTACAGGCTGTTTTCACCTATCTGGTATCATGGCTGTCTCAATGCACTACTTTCGTCGATATCGATACTCACAGGTGAGCAGTGGCTCTGTATATTCACTGCATAACTTGCCTGGACATGTACCGTTCTTGTTGTTTGTTTTCGATGACCCTGTCTCATTTATACTTCATTCCATTAGTGATTTTAGGCCGGTTTCTTTGGAGCTTTCTGTTGTGTTTTTTATTCCTTTTTGTTGAAGATGTTGCTGAAGTAACGTTCTACTCTACCATCATTATATAGCAGATCGTATGTTCATATTTTATTTTATTTTAAATGCTACAATTAATTAGCAATATTTCTAATCAAATGCAACTACCAGTGACTTAGCCATATCCTTGTCAAAATCACTTACATCATCAGAACTCGTTATTGTCACTGCCTTAATCGGCTGAGTCTTGCAAATTAAGATAGGTACTATATCTTTCTAAAGGTCGTCTTCTTGTAGTTTTTGTGCATGTCTTACGAAGTTTTCCCGGTCTTGTTGTGTTACCTTGTCAATGTATTCGTGAGTAAGACGTTTTACGTGTCAGTTTAAAACCATCATTTCTATTTGCAGCCCCTCGTTTTATTTGAGCCCAGATTAACTCAATTGAGTTGTATTGCTTGTAAGAGAATTTAAGATCTGCGCCAGGTTGCGAAAGCCATTTGAAAGATAAATATTACTATTCCATGCCCTTCGTAAGTGAATATTTTGATTTGTGTTGCTCCTTACAATAATGGACAGTGCCTGTAGGTTTAGTGTTAGAATATAGAGAAAAATGATGAATTATCTTGTACTATACATAGATGTCCCGTCCAACATTTCAATATTCTAACTCATGCCGTTGTCTCGGGTTGATGCCTCTCTTTTTAGGTTGATGTTCCGAAATAAAAGTATTTCCTTTTTCTATTTAGTAAACTTAATTATAGTTTAAGTAACACAAAATGATATAACACAAGTTATATTATGAATCTCCTAATACATTCACGTTCTCAATTTACTCTCGTCTTTACACACGCGACTGTCTTCTCTCACGATCAAACTTCTTATTATGCGTCTCTCTCTCTCTGCCCCTATAGCAAGCATACATTTCCATATTCTCATTAAATATTTATGGCCTTCCATATGCATATCTAGTCCACTTTTTTACAATTTCATTTTCACATACTTATAAACATAATAACATTTTTAAACATTTTTTAAGTATTTTAAAACTATAAATAACATTATGAAATAAATACTATTGATTTTAATAGTAAATTAAAACAACTGTAACGTGATAGTGGTAAGGGGAGGGCGAATTACCTGTCTCACTTCAATTGTGAGTTGATCCAGCTAATACATTTATTAAATAGAAGAACTAATTTGAACTATCTGTGTTAAAGAAAAGCCCTCCTCGATTGCGAAGCAATCATAAACATATCATGTGACGGCTCAAGTTATACGATATAGCACTCTAAAAGTGACACGAAGTATACTGCTTATTCTTTCTTGAATTTAAGAAGCACGTTAGCTGTTCAGAATCCTTTTAGCTCATCGTGCCAGGTGTTTACATTTTAGTTCTGAGTAATTATGTATAATGTGTACATACATACATCCCAAACAATAATGATGGTCATTGCAGTGCTTACATTGCGATGCATTGTTATAATATACTTGTTTTTTTAATTATTTTGTACTATAAAAACTATTTGAGCTAAAAACATGAGGAGTTTACAAAAATTACTCCCTACATTCCTTATGGAGGGTACTTAGCTCAAGTAGTACATATTTAGTAGAGAAAGACTGACTTGGCACTCGTCACACCTCACTTACGAGGAATGCAAATGGAAGCACTGCAGAACTCTGATTGCTTGCTGGCCTGATAGCATTCTAGGACAACATTGATTCCATTTGAAAGTTACAGTGGATATTAAAAACATATATTAATATGCTGTTAGCGATCTTTTACATTACTGCCATAGCTAACAGCATCATTCAATTTGCGGTTATTTAAATTAAGAAATTGTCAGTAAAATTTATTTAATATTTTGTTACGTTAAAGCGATATATAAACATTTTTACTCACCACAGCTGTTGCTTTACATGTTTGAACCTCACTGAACAGATTTAGATGTAAAGGAGTTTCATGCTTACCTAAAATGTAATTAAAAGCGATCTATAGTTATATTAATAAAAGCATCAAATTATCCTGTTTAAGCTTAACATAATCATGAACACATATATAATATAACTTTCTTGCAATGCATTAAATTAAGTAATCAGTATCAAAGTTTTAAGTTAACATTAAAAATTAAACCCACCTCTGATAGTATTTATGGAAATCACCTTCAAGTTGTCCTTCACATTTTATTTTATTGCCTCATATTTTGTATTGAAAGATATGAACTGGAATTATTGTTTCAATCCTTATGTTATACTTTTCCTAAACGACTTACACGTATGATGATGAATCATTAAACTTATCAATATTTCATGGCTTTCTTGAATAAAATATTTCTTAAACTGAATGATTAATTTTGATGTTGACTGCCATCTTGATATTGTACTATATTTGGTTGTATTTTGTAATTTTATTATATTAATTGTATAATGTATTTACTGTGTTTATAATATATCTTTGGGTAAAATAGGAATCATAAAGTTGGGTAGCAAATAAATAAACAAACAAATGAATAAATAAATAACAATCAGTATCAAACCATACGTGTATTCCTTTCTATGTCTAAGGCTGAAATGCGGGATTATTTTCTACATTTTTTATTGATGTACTAAAAGTGATTCACTAACAGTATGTATATGCTGACCTTTTCAAGTGATTTAAAATGAGTTGTAGATGTTATAGCTTGTTTATGAGATACCATGTCCTGAATAAGAAAACGTATAACGCTGAGAAGAATGAGTGATCACCTGAGTGATTAATTGCCATTTTTTCTATGTACCAATTGTGAATATCCTTACATACAGTTGTAAAACTTATACATACTATATGAAATTTAAATTCCGAACTTGGAGGTTATTTCAAGCAGGTTTAGTATTTTTAGGTGCGCAAATTAAAATACCACAGTGCAAAATTTTCTTCCAGTTGCGAAAACATGCATTTCTGCACGCTCTTTTCCCCTTTTTATCTCATTTCCTTCCCAAACGTGTGCATAATTTCCTATTCCCCCCTTTTTATTTTAAGTTGTTCCTTTTTATTCTATATGATTCTAATTAATATGAAACTTCTAACTCTCAATTAATGTCAGCTCATCTTGCTGTTAATATGCCAATAGTAAGCCTACTTCTTTCATTAAATATTGTGTGGGTCTTGAAAGCAGGACAACAACAATGGAATGTTGCTTTTGCTCGACAAGTGCTCTTTCCTTCACTTTAGTGAAAGTGAATTTGTTACTATGAAAAACGCAACGCGTAGTTCCGAGAATTGAGATTGGTTCTGCTAGTAATATCTGAGACTGCAGCTCCTGCGTGAAGGAGAAGAATTTCGTAATTGTCGCATCATAGTATGGACAGCAAACGACCGGGTTTAGTCCATCAATAAGATTTTCTGATTAAGTCAACCGCAACTATCAGGGTGCAATTAACCTTGCATTCGGTCCATAATGCTACACACAAAGCGTTTCCTACTTTAAGTCCAATAACCCTAAATAAACAGTTCTTTATCAAATTCCCATCTGCGGTTAAAACCTACTGAGCATGGGCGCGCAGTAAAGTAAACTCAGGCTGTACATAACCAGTACATGTGTAGTCGGTTTAGTGAGTGTTCACTGCAATTGTAAACGCTTCAGCTTTATATAGCGTTTGGTTTTAGAAATTGCGTCAGTCTAGTTCTTCATTACTATACGAGTGTCGTATTAGATTTCAGCGTACCAGATGTGTCGAATGTCCGATTAATTTTTCTGAGTAAGAAATTCAAGCCCGCCTCGGCAGCGTAGATGGTAGCATGTCTGCCTCACGTTCAAGAGGTCCCAAGTTCGAATCCGGTCAGGGTAAGTTACCTGGATAAGGTTTTTCAAGGGTTTTCCCTTATCCTAAACAGACAAATGTCAGATAACTCTAAACTCCATGGACCCTGGGCCCATTTGAGCACCATTTCACCCATTTCTTTCATCGTTCGATATGACTTACAAAAAAAAAAATCAAACAAGATTTCATTATGGAATTGTTATATATTACTATTTGCGATTCAGAAACTTTGTTGCATGAAAAATATCAGCGAGTTCGCATCAAACAACACACGTCCAGCTCCCAGCTCTAAGCATCAAATAAACAATACTCTTGAAACAAAGAAATCGGGGCAATCTGTACTACGAAATGCGTTTCAGCATAGCTTGAAAAATACAAAATTTGAAAGAATTCAACTTCAATTTGTAGGCAGCTCATACACAAGCAGGAATTTAATGGAGCAAGGTGAAGATCCAGCTTTATAGGCATTCCGTAAAAAATAAACATAGATGTAAATGCCCGATGAGAGTACTTTCAGAGAAAACTATAATGGGAGTCTGTCCAGTACAAGGAATCAAGAAGAAAGTGATTGCGAAATTAGAATTATTCCGGATGAAACTAGCAGTGGAGAAAGCTAAGCCTATGTTGTTACAATTATGTGGGCTGTAGAAAGCCACTGTACAATAATGCACTCAATTATGAATTTCTGTCAAGTCCTTGCCTACGGATAATGAGTTTGAAAACCTTCATCCTGTGGTTATGCACGAGGTTTTGTATGTTTTCAGCTGTTAACCGATTTAAACATTTATGTCATAAGCTAAAGTATATGGCATGCTTGGTTCATGTCCATCATAAGGTCTGTAATCCACAAGGAACCAATACTTAGGACATCACTCAATTCACCTCGGCTCTCAAGAACGTTCTTCTGGAAGTTCCACTGGCCTACTCCTTCCGACTTTCACGGTCATTACTTTTTGGGTACTACAGGTTGAGTGTGTTGTGTTATATAAGAATTGTTACTCAATTATCCAATCCATTCAGGTACAATTTTCTAAGCAACGTTTGTATCTGGAGAAGATGCATAATTTGCAGAACTATGTTAGCCGGTCATTGAAGAATTCTTCACATCTTTTGAGTTGTCATTTCGAGTGGATACAATGTTTGCATTGTTGCTTTCTGTGAATTTCAAAAGGAGTTTGAGAACCTGCAAAGGCGTTCTGCCTTCCAATGGAAAACGATTTACTTTTTATAATCTAGAGATTCTTAATTTCCAAAAGTGCAATAGGTTAATGTTCTTTTCCCTTCTTTGACGAGTGATAATTTGATATAGTTGTTCAACATTCAACAAAACAGGATACAGAAAAGACAAATTGTTGAATTAATTGAATAAAATAACAACATTTAACATAAAATTTTGATTACTTCCCCCTGAAATATTTTTATCAATTAGTATAACAGTTGAAAGAGGAGCAAGAACTGGATGATCTGTTTATCCTTCTTTAATTTTAAATAACAATTATGATTTGTGTTATCATAGATGTAAATAATCATCTGTGTCAAACCAACTTATCATCTGGCCTGAAGCCTGAGAATGTCTACAGCAACTTCTTTTATCTTATATTGAACGCATTTTCTTTTCCTTTTTGTGTTCAATTTAGAAATGAAAATCCTATGATGATACGAGGTACTCCATGAGCTTCATTGGATCCTGAAACGTATGCCGACATGCATGAAATGAGGACTATAATGGATTGCTGCTGTTTATACTCATAACAAATGTAGCCCATCCACCAGTAGCATGGGCTTTTATTTTTCTTGAGCCAGTGGTTTGACATGGTGCTTTAACTACCTCGAAATATATAGCTGCTGTCGAAGGTTTAACATTACTCTTATTGGGACAGTATGTTAGGGTAAATGCTTCGTTGAGTGCAGGTGAAAAACAAAATTTAATATAATAAGACAAAAATGAACAGGACAATTTCTTGTTTTCCACTTTATTCCAATTCTTAAATATCGAAGCTACAATGCGCTTTAACGAAACATGTAAGTAATTCTTCATTTCCTATTCTAAAACACTGAAATGTGTCGTAATGGTCTAGGCGTGTGTAACAATTTTCATAGTGAAACTCTTTCAAGCCACTGCTTGTTATGAAATCAATTGTAAAATTGATAATTTTATTTTGGTCAATCTAGATTGTGTTTTAGGCCAGCTACAAAGAAATCCGATGTGGTCTGGTTGGAATTAAAGGTTCGTCACTCAAATTGAAACTTTACGGAGGGAAAAACATTGCTATGATTTAACACAATGGGCCATTTAGCCATAAGTTCAGCTTGGCTTTTGATTTTCTTAATGCAGTGTCGATGAATATATTTGTACGGGGAAAATGAACTGCTTTAATGAGTCCCGTTTGAAAGACGGAGTTATGAGTTTGAGTTCTATAATAAGAATTACTAACAGGCATGTTACCTAAAGGACGTACAGCTCTTTGTTTGCAGGACTGATTTAGCTGGAAATGTCCAGAGGACGTACGACGTACTTTAATCATTCGATGGCGGTGGTAAATTGTGCGCTGTAATTCAAAGTGAGTCGTAGCCCTAATGCTTCTAATGGTTTTGCTTTGCAATAAACGGATGGAAAAGAGGTGATGGCTAAGGAAAACAACATGCATAATTTACTTAGGGAGGAATGCCATCAGCTACACGGAAAATCCTCTGCCTGTCGGTTGGCTGTTTGGAAATTATTCATATGTAGCTGGTTTTACTGTCTGTGGCGGCAAATTAACTGGCATTAGAGCAAAAGGTGCGACATACACATGCAGAAACGCCATGTATGTAACATTTTCATCCAATTACACTGATTTAGAGCGTTCTAATACATGAGCGAGGGTGGAAGAGAGTTGGTTCATCAAAACCAGTGACGTAGCAACCTAAGGGCCTTTGGGCTATTTACACTGCTCTTGCAAGCATAGATCTCCGCCCAAAAGGTTTAGATAAAGCATATTTCGGTTAGCAACATTACGTATTTTAAATAGCCAAGGGCATTGATGCCAATGAGATATGCATGTCCGTTCGACGTACTTTATGTACATGTAATCTATATATGTACAGTAATCCTAGAAACTATAGGTTTCCTATTGAAAAATTAATTCCAGGTGCATTAAATGTAATGAAAATTCTCATACACAGAAAAAATAAAAGAATATGTTACACTAGTTTCAGTGGCCTTTCCTCCAATTTTTTCTTCTAATTAATTGTGTATCTTTTAATATAGAATTAACTTTCTACTTTTTCTCGTGCGGTGCATACAATATTATTTTGAACGTATTTATCAGAAGAACCATTCTTAAGTCTCACCAAGTTTTGCTTTAAACTGATTAAGAAATAAATGTTAGAAAGTTGAACTATTTATGAGGGACTTTCCCAAAAAATTATGATGATTTAGATTTTGACATCGTGTTTCTCCATCACACTAAAGCAAACTATCATATAATTTCAGATATTATTTAAAAATATAGCACTACTTATTAGAGACAAAATTTACCATTAGCTACTTTGAAACGATTCTGTACTCCTCTCTTCTCTTTATTTGTCACTTGTATTATTTTCCAATTGTCTTTCGTGCTAGTTGCTAGTTAAAAATTTGCCTTTCTAAGACATGTCGTCAAACGCAACTCTAATACACACTATCACAAAGAAGCACAAGTAGTGTCTATTTTGTCCTTACACCCTTTACCGATGAGGTACCTATTGGACAATGTAGGTTTGTAATCGAATATCCAGGAAAATGGGCAACAACCTTACGCCGGTAATCAAAATATTATTGATTTTCAGAGGGATACTACTACGTATTCCCCAAACTAAAAGAAGCAAAAAAGGACGTCCTTAAATTAGGGTGACCAGAATCTGATAAGCAACAAGTAGGATACTATGTTAACAATCTAACCGTAACCATAACTGTCTTAAAATTGATTGGATAAATATTAGACATATGTATATTAACTATTTACCAGGCTCCAATCTGCATTAGCCCGCCTCGGTAGCATAGATGGTAGCATGCCTGCCTCACGTTCAAGAGGTCCCAAGTTCGAATCTCGGTCAGAGTGAGTTACCTGGATAAGGTTTTTTACGGTGTTTTGCCTTATCCTAAGAGATGAATGTCGGGTAACTCAAAGCTCCATGGACCCTGGGCTCATTTGACCATCATTTCACCCATTCCATTCACCATCCGGTATAACATCATTGGAGGACGTAAGTTAAAAGAAAATCGGCATTAGTTTTATAGTGATAATGTATTTCAAATTAAGATTAAATGTTGAAAGGAGGTAATTCATGCTTAAAGATTTTTAAGATAACTTAGAACAAATACACAAATGAATAAGTGAATAAGTGAATAAATAAATAAAAAGTAAATAACTAAATAAAACTAAATAAAAATAATAAACAATTAAATAAAGATTTCCCATAATATTTTACGTTATTCTCAACTACGTGATTCTTGAAATGTTAACAGAGTCAAAAATGCTTATTATATTGTTTTATTGTAAAGGAAATGGTAGAGATACTATATGCTAATATTTTTCACTGTATTTTAAGTTACTGCTAAGTTTAAATACTTTGAGTTTTGAATGCACAGCATACAATAACTTGCTGTTCTGCAAATTCATAGAGTGGGATTCATTACATATGGAGTTAAAATTGCCTTCAATATTATTAATTTTCAGAATTTCAGTTTTTATGCGCAATTTTTCATCCATCTAGAACTTATTCACTATCGAAAACATCCTCTCAGTGCTGCATTTGTGGCCGGAAAACATAAAAAATTCAACAGTATCACACTCATTAGAAAAGGCAATGAACTTTTGCTGCAAATGTTCGAATACTTCAAGCCATCTTAAATCAACCCTCAAATGAGCAACGTTCCATTCTTTCAACTTTTCAGCTCTAGAATAATTTTTTATATTTACGACCTCAGAAAAGAGATAGGAATTATATATTTATTTTCTCATCAGTTTGCTGATATTTTTAAGCTATTCGGAAATTGATTCTACTAAATTACTGAATTAATTCTGTTCCAGTCCAAATCACTAATTTCAATTAAGGAAGAACAACCCTGTTCAACATATTCAATGCAAGTTGAATAAAATGAATACACATTTTTCTTTGAATCAATGAACCTCCTAATCCACTCTCTTCAATATTTTTTAGTTCTGACCTAACTACAAGATACGTTAATTTTTTCAGCTCTTTAATTAGCGCTGCACCTTTTACCACAGAAATATGCTGACTTTCAAGTAAATGAACAAAATTATCAATGCAAGGCTACAGTGAAAATTCCAACTTATATAACAATAAACATATAATGAAAATTTAGCCACATAATTAGAGTATCATTTTAAACTTTCAGGCAGATTTTCATGTTACTACCACAAATAGTTCATTCATTATTAATTAATTTTTATGAAAATATTGTAAAAATGAAAAGTACTCTATGAGTAAAAAATCTGAGCTTTTAAGTTGAATTATTTTGGCTAATACAGGGCAATTTTAAAAGACCCACAATCTAAATTTTTGGAATATTCTTATAGGATTAGTTCTAAAATATTTTCCATGTGTTAGCTCTCAACATTTTTAACAATTTAACTTCTTTATTCCTTAACACAATATAATTTTCAAAACATAAGCATTAACAAAAAGGGGAATGTGAACTTTCTTATTTACATATTAGTTACTTATCCAATAAGTTTCACCAAGTTTATTGAAAAAATTTGAAGCGTGAGGTATTTCGTATAATGAAATGTGTCAGAAAAAAGTTTCTCAGAAAATTAGCTCTAAAGTAATGATTGTTACTTTTAACGGTTTCTAAAGGTCTCTTTAAATTGTTATGTGATGGCCTAAAGTGTTTCAAATGGTAAAAATAGCATGCAATCAATCATTAAAAACAGTAAGCTATCAAAAATACTAAAAAAGAGAATTCCATGATTTTCAGCATTTTCGACGAATTTTTAGTGTAATAATTTTTTTTTAATTTACGTCCTCCAACGTTAAGTCATATCGGACGGTGAATAAATTGGGTGAAATGATGCTCAAATGAGTCCACGGTCCATGGAGCCTAGAGGTACCCCATATTTGTCTTTAAGGATAAAGGAAAACCCCGGATAAAACTTTATCCAGTTAACTCACCCTGACCGAGATTCGAACTCGGGACCTCTTGAACGTCAGGCAGTCATGCTACCATCTACGCTACCGAGACATGCTGTAGGTACTTAGTGCAACCTTGGATTAAATACAGCTGCCTGACTATGCACAAATTAGAACCATATTTCAGAGAGAGGATCATAAAATAAGGCTAATAAATGTGGGCTACTTTTGCTGTAATTTAAAGTAAGATTTTAAAGCTGAGTTAAGTACTAGGTAGTGCAATACTGCTTAATGAAAATACGTGGATAAAATGTATTTATCAAAGTTCTAAGGCTTTCACGGCCGGTGTCAATACTAGATACAATATTTACCGGGCTTGTGGGCCGTGGTCTATTGGGTTCCTTCTTCTTCCCAAACGTTTCGTCTGCGGCTGCGGCAGACATCTTCAGTGGCGGCGAGGTCGAAGTTTCCTAGTGGAGATTTCAGCACCGACTGCGCTGGTCACCACCAGAGGTGCGGTATTTATGTCAGCGGCCGGAGGGGAGGTGTGATGTGATTGGTCCGGGTGGCCAGTGGGCTGTACTTGTATCAGCGGAGTGCTGAAATCTCCACTAGGAAACTTCGACCTCGCCGCCACTGAAGATGTCTGCCGCAGTCGCAGACGAAACGTTTGGGAAGAAGAAGGAACCCAATAGACCACGGCCCACAAGCCTGGTAAATATTGTATCTAGTAAAATTTATTTGTCGATCTGCGTTACGACGAGCTTTGTAAATCATCAGATAGAACTAAAAGTTTGGATTATTTTAATTTAAAATGTAGTTCAATTATTTCATAATTCATTTGAAAAGTAGACTATTCAGATATCTTCCCAAGATTACACCGGACTGTAGCAGCTACGAGAAAGGAAAATTAGTCATGTCATAAATCATAGGATCTGCAAAATTTGGATCCAGACGTTATGAACTGCATCAACTATATCCCATCCAACCAGAAGAAAGAACGTTATAGAATCATTTATTTCTGTTAAATGGTTCCTAATTTGGGGCATCCAGATAATCGACGGGAAGATTCATCCCAAAACCATTGATACCGTCATCAGTAGCAAACGGCATTAGAACATACGATCAGTTAAATATCTGAATGGCTGCTAGGCTAGCGTGAAATATATACAATAGTAGTTCATAATTGTTTCATGTGATCTTAATGGATTTAGTACTTTTTGCCTTTCCAGGTTTTAACTCAAGCTACAGGAATTTTTCTATAAGTAATACCCAATTATGTGACATTTAATCTCAAAATTGAGGCTGATTATACAGTTGAAGATTTTCGATAATTGTTTATATGCATATTACATAGAAACATCTTCGATACACCAGTTTTGTTTGGATCTGTGGTCAACTACAATAGGATATGTCTCAATAAGAGGGAAAAAGTTTGGAGTGAGCAGCTGACGGGAACTGAATGCAGCAATAGGAGTGTTTGTCAATTCGGATGCGTATCATGTCTTCTCATGTTCTTTCTGAATTAGTATTGTAAAATTTTATATAACAAAAACTAGACAAAAATTTGATTAAAAAACTATGAACCTCGGTATCTCCTCATAGTTATTTTTATAAGTTATTTTGGCACCTTTCATTGGTATTTTGATGTTGGTTTGAAGTTGAAGCACTTTCACTTGTTTCAAGATTTAAGTCACAGTTTGTTGCCTCTCGTGGTGTTGCTTCTCGTGGTGTTTATTCTCGTGGTGTGCAGAACCAACGAATTTCAGAACAACATAGCTCTTTAAAAATATGAATATTGACTTATGTAATAAATTCTTCTTACACTGTATAACATTTTATAACCATTAAAAAGCAGTAAACTCAAGAATAAGCATTTCTAAGAATATTTGTGGGGAAGTGAAAGTACAACCATACATTTGTTTAAAGTGCCGACTTTAATTAATTTTACTGTTTTGCGAGTATGTAAAATAATAACTGAACCTGGCGTAATTATTAAAGTATAAAATGTGGGATAACAATTGTTTATATAAAGTCATAATGCTAAGCTGTAAATGTTAAACCGTACCAAAATAGACTGCATCTGTCATATCTAATTTACATAAATAGCAATGTTGTTATAATCTCTGAGATTATCTGCATATATGGTCAGATTAATTAGCACAAGTAAATATCGTGTGCACTTTTTGCTCTGCATTGGAATATTACAGCATTTCCTCTGCAATGCACGTCGCATGCAATATTGACTATTCCACGATATATTATTCAAAGGGATCTTGTGTTACAACAGAGAAAAATAACTCATCAAGAGAATATGATGCATGATATTAACTGATAGATATGCGGTTGTCACATGCTATGTTTTGATGGCATCGTCATGGCAACAGTCAGTTATAATGACACATTCCTCTGCATCAGACAGAATATCATAGCATAGCTGGTTATTAAGCTGTGAGCTGCACCTAGCATTTAATATGCAGCACTTCAAAGCCAGATGACCAATGTGACAGTAGATGTGCTCAGCATAAAACTTCTGAAGTGTAGCAATCACAGGAGTTTTTCATTACCATTTGCTTTCATTACTATCCACACCATTATGATCAAGACCTGTCACTTTCTGTACTACTTACATATAGGTATATTAACTAAAGGAACTATAGTTTTCCATCAAAGACTTCCTATGTGTCTGTAGAAAGCACAACTACCATTCCATGACAATTTTCGGAGGCTTACCTAAATCTATAGTGCCCGTGCCCCTTATGAAGCGTACCTCAGGAGGGAGGATGATTTGAGAGGATGTTAAGGGCGACCGAACCTATGAAGTGATGACAGCAGAGCGCAGGAACCTTAACCCCGAGGTAGCAATTCGTACAACCGACTTCCAGCCTCTTCTGCCAGTCTCAAGAATGACGATTTATAGAAAGTAATTGCCTTGCCAAAATCCCCGGCATCGCTTAGAAAGTTAAAGTAGCCCCAACATTTGCCGTGCAATCCGACAAACCTTAATAAAAACAATAGGCTAGAAAGAGGGGCCTTGGGAATCGAACTCACATCTTTTTGAGTGTGAGCCACCCGATGCTAGCGTCTTAGCTATCCTGCTTGATCTATAAATATCATGATAAGTATAGGTTACACTATCTTACTTAACATCTTGCAAGGATGGGAAAACAAAGGTAAAGAGATACATGAGAAACTGGAAAATGAGAGGCGGATGGATAACGAAAGGATAGTAAGGTATAAGAACTCAGGAGAAGTAAAAGCGGATTGAATTAGATAAAATTGGGAAAATTTGAGAGAAAGAGAGAGAGAGAGGGGTGGAGACTAAGGGAGAAGAACATATTTAGTTCAGTAATGCCAGAAAAAACTGCATGTTTTACAAGTTGTGCATATTTATAAAATGATCAGTATCACAGATATTTGGCACAAACTCTCACATTTATATTTTGCTATTCTAAAGTTTGTAACGTGTCCTTTTTCATGTTTATGCCTCCAGAGTTAAACGAATGTTTAAATAAGTGGTTTAAAAATCGATATGGCCATGTTTAAATGAATGAGAAAAGAAACTGTTAAAATTCAGTAGGTCATGAGATGACGCAACACGTGTGATATGATGTACTTGTTTTATGATTGATAGTTTTGAAAATGAGATTATGTAATGTGTTACGTGGGGCAGTAAAAATTAAGTTTTATTGGTAGTGATGGCAACTAGAGAAGAAAAAATCAATAATTTTGGTAAAACAGCTAGGAAAGAAAGCGTCTTTTGATGAAAGAACGCCATGGTGAAAAGAGTTGTAAAAACTTATCTGTTTTCTGTTAACTGTAGTCAGTGTATACAGTATTATTGTCAAGTTTAATACGAAAAATTGTATAAACAATACAAATTAAATTGAACATTTTGATTTGTTTAAACTTAAAAGAATGTATTGGTTTCGGAGTTAATTTAGAAAATGTATCCTTTCATTCGCGACCACGTCTGAAAATTAAGAGTTCTCTTTGCTCAGACTGAAGCAGATCCGGAGATTTCTGATATACATCGATATATCACAGTGCCAGATTGGACCAGGAAGATTTAGCAACCTGCGGCATCGTCACCGTCATCTCGTAGGACTGAATACGACCCACACCCCGAGTTACAACGCGAGACTACATCAGGTGAGAATAATCCCGTTTCCCACTCTCACCGCAGATTTAAAGAACATCATCCTATCATCACATCAGCACCGTAATTCCCGCTACACATGGTCGCCGCAACACGGGGCTTCTAAAACGTAAGTAAGGCATTCTCATCAGCGTCATAATTTCTGCATCAAGTTTTATTTCTTTTCTTATAGTTTTCCAAATAAATATAACTGAATAGAAACAAAGAGAACTTCATGAATTATTTACATAAACATACCTTTCAATTTTGACGTCAATATCTAAAGTGCTTTCTTAAAACATTAGAGAAAAACTCTTAGGTGTACTTCGCTACTGCCAGCCAATAAGCAACGAGGCGATTCCTCTAATCTCGCTTCTTTGCCATGACGACTAAGTTGCCCGACTACACTATTCCCCTTCAAAACAGACAGCAACAGTGGTGTAATTTCTCGTCTGACCACGTAATCGCCAATGTGACATATACGCGGAATTTTCAGAAAGTGCATTTGCGGTACATTCTTGGTATGGAATTGTTCGATGTAATGCAACACTTTCTATAATAGATTTAAGTAAAACTGAAAGAAACCAAGGGACTCCGGTTTCAAACTCAACTGTGTTTAATGGGGGCAAATTATCGTAATAAATGCTGCACGTCTGGCTTCTTTAGGAGTAAAACAATATCTGCATTTAACACTAGAGGGACCGCCCGTCATTTGACGAGTGCGCTTCTTTAGAGGTCATATTTATTGCTTATGTCTTTTCTACACTTCCTATGTTCTACGAATTTTAATAAAAGCTTATGACAAACAAGTCCACAAAGAATTAAGCATTTTGAACATTTCTAAAACATGGTAGAAATAACTACTACTAGAAGGACCGCCATCCGCCATTTTGACGGGTACGGAAGTGTGAACAAATAGCCTTCGGATCTGTCCACGTCTGTTGTTTTTTCCCTTCCTGATTGGTTTATGGCACTCTGCAAACCATTTCTCGATGAGTAAGAAAACTTTATTGCCCAAGTGGAGCAATTCGTGCTACCACTTATAAATTTGCGAGGTGTTGGAGCAAAAAAAAAAAAAAAAAAAAAAAAAAAAAACTTCCGCTTAAGTTGTTATGGTCGAATATCTGGGGACCACCAGTTTTCAGGAACACAATGAGCAGAAACAAATTCGCTGCAATTTTTTGGTTTATGCGATTTGATGACAAGGACACACGTTTCCTCAAAGACTAAGTACAGATCGCTTTGCAGCTGCTACTCCTGTCTGGAATCCTTTTATTGCAAATTTCTTACAGTGTTACATTCCAAGTGAAAATATCACTGCGGATGAGTAATTGTTTCCTTGCATGGCTAGATGCTCTTTCATTCAATATACGAGCAATAAACCAGACAGATTTGGAATAAAGTTTTGGCTTCCAGTTGATGCAAGGTATTGGTCTATGGTTTTCCTCACCTGAGCGAAGACGATCAGCACCCCAAAGGGGTTCCTCTTGCGCAGCATTTTGTAATGTGTCTTATACAGCCCTTTGTTTTTGCAGGAATAAATATTGCATGTGATAATTTTCCCACAACCAAATGCCTTGCAGAAACTTTGAAGCGTAAAAGCACAAGCACTGTGGGCACAGTAACGAAATCTAGAAGGTAAATCCATCAATCAGCAAAATCTGCTGCAGCACCTTTGCACATAACTGTACTTTATAAGTCAGGTGACATAACTCTGACATGATATCACGGAAAACAGAACAAAAATGTGCTTCTTTTGAGTTCAATGCATGACACAGTTACTATAAATAAACATTCTTAAAAGCTACCAGAATAGCGGCTATTACAATAACACCAAGTACGGCGTTGACGTCGTTGATCAAACGGTTCGACTGTACACATTGATATATGGATGCAGAAGGTAGCCTATGCATGTTCTTTTCAATGTGTTGGCCTTGGCAGCTATTAATGCTTGGATACTCTATAAAGAAGTAACAGGTGAAAAAGTAAGCAGACATCAGTTCACATACAACTTAGCAGCAAGTATGTTTGTGGACCATGTTTAGGTAACCCTGAATACATGTGTGTTAGGTGCTACTATGCTGCAGCTGATTTTGAATGAGTGAAATCAGGTTTATAAGTGTTTCTTCTACTATACGCTGTGGTATTAAAATTTTATGTTGAAACACAAGCGTGTGTTTGCTTAGGGAAGTTGTTCATTTTACATTAGGTTACCGCATATATTTGGATTAATTTTTAGGCTTAAAATGTTCATTTTACCATGTAATTTTTCAAACAAAAGTAAAATTATATACTGGTAAACTGTATAAATAATATTAAACAAACTCGTATGCATTCAAATTTGTTTACCATTTTAAAAAGGGCAAATAAAACTGCACCCGTCAAAATGACGGGTTAGTCCTTCTCGGTAGACCATACTCGCCTGTCCTTCTAGTGTTAACTATGATTCTCACCGTTGTCATCTTCATTATGATTTATGCCCTCCTGCTGACTCTGCCAATATGTGAAGGTAGCGATGCTACCTCTTATGTGCTAATGAAGTAATCTTGTTTTTCCCCACTTTCGTTTTTTGCATTCACTCATTCAGGTAAACAATCATTAGATGTTTTTTTTTATGAACCCCAAGAAAGCATCACAGCTAAGCCAAAAGTAAGGGGAAGGAAATAAATCCTCCCCTCTTTCACACAAGATTGGCATCATGTATTAAAATATGAAGAAGAAAGAAGAGAGGAAAGAACAACAATGGGTGAGAATTTTGGTGAACTACCCGTATGCGAGCACAATAAGCAGAATGTCACTTCTTGCATTACACCTCTTTTAGTGTATGACTTATGTGTTGTGATGTGCCTATTTCACTCGCACTCAGCTACAAATTAAGGTCTTAACTTCACTGCAGGTAGATTAACAAGAGCCAGCGAAGTAATTTGAAGTGCCGTTCCGAAATCTTACGACTTTCTTTCAAGCGTTATCAATTTTCGTTTTAATTACTACTGGAAATTAACTACGACGCAACTAAGACGAGACAAAATTATCCTTTTTAATGGCACCACCGCTGCAGTTAACTGTAAAGAACTTCTTAGGGTTGCCAAATAAAGTGTTCTAAGACATTTCGAGATGAAAATACTGTGGCTTTTCTCAGAGAGCAAAAGTTCGTCTTGACTTTTTCAGTGTAATATTTTAAAGTTGAATAATCTCCTAACTATCCGACTGTAGTTGAAGCTGAAGGTTGAAACTTAGATGAACAAAGACAGACATTAAAGGACAGTTTACTTTTTGTTGCGTTCATTCATATACGTTTTCATAGGCTGTATTTTTCATTTATTTACTTTAGGTACAGTGGATAAACCTGGATTACAGCTCGCTGATTTAACCTCAGAAGATGAAAAATATGAAGCAATATTGTGTAAAGAAATTCGCAGATGTATATATCACATTTATAGAGATATACATTTGATTGTGCGAAGTAATTCTTAATTACACAAAAAATTACTATATAAAAATAACCAATCCAAATAAACTGGAATAAAGAGAGAACACAAGCTGAAAGGGATACTAAATAAAAAGATTTAGAACACATTTTACGAAATATACAAATGACATTTAAAGCTGATATTGCATATTGGTCTGTAAATATATTTTAAAATTCTATATATAGACATATAAAGTAAACCTGGCCATCTGAAATTCAATGTAAATCAATAACCAAGCAGGCCATGTAGATGATGCAACGATTGCTTAGGCTTATTAAAATCCCAGTTTCAGAAAATTCCGAAAACTAAATGTACACAAATTGTGACGTCGGACCAATAAAAATTTAATATTTCGGTAACCTAGCAACGAGACAGAGAAAAGAACCAATAATTTTATACTTAAATTTCTTTCTTGTTCTTGCTTGAACTCTCGAAGCGTGTAGACGTGTTTTTGGGTAAAGGCTCTTGCAAACTACAGGTAGTTAGTGGACTTCAACATTCATTAACGTGTAATAAACGATTAAAATATACGCTAAATATGCGACGCGACGAGAAATAACACAAGTGGAAAACCGTTGCATCATTCGCAATGCGAAGGAGAAAATTAAAAGTTAGAAAAATGCTATACCAGTGAAAAAGTTGCATGTGAAGAAAAAGATGTCGAGAAATAAATACATGTAAAGTGAAACGGTGTTCATAATTTTATTTCATAGTTGCCCAAACGCAACATCCCTTTTGAATCGATACCACGACATTGAGGTTTCACATCTCATTGCTCGCCACAGCTACCGGAAACAAAATTTACAGAAATCTTCGAGACCATCATCTTCAAGGACTCGAGACCGGAGAGTTCATCATCGAGGTAAAGTTTGGCTTATCCACGGGTCGTCACACAGAGGGAAACGCGAAACCTTTCGTGCGTGTGGCGCATGGACCTCACGACAACGAATCCTACTTCAAATATGTCGCCACATCGTGTGGCATAGATCTACCTTCACCAATATAATCACTTCAAATTACAAAATTAAAAATTATATGTAAAACAATATCTTAAAGATCACAACTTCAAATCTGAATAGCAAACTGTAAACTAATAACTATATCGAAAAATAATCTAAGTTTTTTTTTTTAAATTAAACAAAAATTAATTAAGAAATTAAAAAAAAAAGATTTAAACTGAAAAATTATTTAATTAAGAAGAACTTTATTAGGTATGCGGAAGGAAGCCCCACTAATGTACTGTGAAACTTGGAAGAAAATGTTTCAGTAGCTACACTAGCAGCAAATGGCGCGGCACACTTGTGTGCAGCAGACTTGTTTGAACTTCGCAGAAGATACAAGATGAAGAAGAGAGACGAAACGTGTGCAAGTATCAATCTGTGGTTCAGTAAAGTAAGGCAGAAACTTACAAATGCTCTTATAGGAACAATCTCCGTGGACAAATAACATTTCTCAGAATCATCAACAACAAAAACAATAATAATTATAATCATGATAATGATGCTAATGATAATAACTGTGTCAATGATGGTGAAAAATCATAAGCCCCAATGTAAATCATCCCGTACTTTTGCCTGTTTCCTCATGTCCAAAAATAATGGAATTAACATACTCGTACTTTGATGTTATAAAGTAATTTTGTGCCAGCAATTCCCATTGGTCAGCTTAACATCACGTACTTCTCTTTGCTCCTTCAACTCTGCATTAGGAGATTTACTCGCAAAGTATAAACATGATTTTTGGTGCTGCAGATCAACAAGTCGTAACGGCACTCATCTGCGTGAATGTGTCAACAATTACAATTTTCATATTTTAACACCAAATAAACCTGTATGTTATTCAAATAACGGAGATGCTTCTCCTGATATATTTGATTTCAATGTTTACGGAAATATAGAATCTGCTATGGTACTCGGACCTGATTCAGATCATTGTCTAGGTCTGGTTATATTTTTAACTGAGACTGCCACAACTGAGAGTTCAAAGTGACTCATTACTGTTTGGTTTGCTGGAAAAATTGGGTGTTCTAATGGATGTAAGTTTGCATTCAGTATATCATACCAAGATAGCAATTAACATGTTGAAGACAGTGTAGGTAAAATCTTCATCGACAACTAATACATGACCGGAAACTTTGACCTATTTTTTCTCTGTTGTTTCTCTGTTGGGTTTTACATCTGACGGAGGAAAAAGTACAGGATCATCAACGGAAGGATTTATCAAGGCCCGTCGACAGCTAAAGAGAGAGACACTCCTGGCAGGGGAGAAAAAAGGGGCTTAATAATAAGTATGGGTCAAACACGAAGTACATTATCTGCAATTACAATAATGTCAAGGCTGGTCCTGTGGCAGTAGAGCACCTGCTTGCCGTGCTAGGTGTCCCGGGTTTAATTTCCGGATGGGAAATGAAATGTGTAGTGTTTAACGTCCGCTTTTACTACATACGGCACCGCAGGCGATGACATTCATGATACATGATATGACACTCATGATACAGCACCGGTGGAATGAGATGTCGGGGAAAACCGGAGATCCCTGAGAAAACCCACCCCAGCGCCGTGTTGTCCACTACAAATCTCACTTTGCGGTCGCGTGGATCGAACCCGTGCCGCCTTGGTGAGAGCCAAGCGGTCTAACCACTGAGCCACAGCGCGGCCTTCCCGGATGGGGGTGGGGAATTTTCTCTCGTGCGTGCGTGCGTGCGTGCGTGTGTGTAATCTAATGATCCAACCCAACGATTACGAGTTAACACTATCGATATGTTCCAAAGGAGAACGAACGCCGATATGACCACTGTAGTTAAAGGCGGGGTATAAATGGAAAAAAAAAAGTCTAGCATATGTATGTCTTTTGTTTTCGCAAGTGAGATCTCTGTTAAGGCATTAAATGGTTTCTCAGCAGTCAAACATAACTCCTTCATTATAAGACGACCATCAGATTGATATTGACCAATGTCCAAGTACCATTTACTTGCATCCTACTATGAAAATATCTTCACTGCTATTAAAGTAAGGTACAGCAAACAACTGACTTAATCAACAAGTTCTTAAAACAAAAGCTCCAAATATATAAACTCCTACTTCTACAATGGAACTGAAGCGTACTACTTATTCACTTTACATTAAAAACACTTTAATATGATCTAATTTAAAACATAATATTAAAACAACAATAAAAATATTAAAACAAGTTGTTTATTTTCAATGCTCTGTTAAGAATTGGACGTTTCCTGCGGACCATTTACCTGCAAGTCAACACATCGAGCTTCCAAATATCGACCTGCTCTGTTACTAATACCATTTAAACTATTACACAAGATCATTCGAAATATATTATCAAATTCTATCCTGTAATCACATTGTTCATGATTTTGAGTTTCGTCTTCCTGCAAAGCAGTTTTTTCAGCATAACAGTTTGAGTATCCGTGCTAAAAATACTAGTAATGGATTAAGGAAAAACACTGGAGCTTCGATATAGTATGAAATGAAGGATTCCTTCTGAAGTTATACAGGATTAAGCTATCAACTTACATGATCATGATAATTGAGATAATTCTCAATGACATTTCCTTTGTATAGAGGGTATCCCGGTAGCTGCATCTTCCAGCCACAATCAAGACCAAGAAATATGCAAGTTGAAGGTGAAGGGGTCAGACGACTGTTCCGAGCCAAATGTAATTGTTTGATCTTTTAGGGATGCTAGCCTTCCACCAAGATAGCTACTCAAATTGACATTACTAGGCTGACTGCATCCGGAGCAGATCTCTGTAGCGATATTTCCGCCTGCCTGTTATTCTAGTATAAAATAAATACTCATATTTTATTAATTCAGGAATTATTAACAATTATATAAACAATTACATCAATATCCATATCTATGACTTTATAATAATATTTTTATGAACGTGTCACATATATAAATTATGAATAAAATGTTGTAAACCTCGAAAATTATAACCAAGAAAATATACATGGGTAGTTTCTCCGGATTGTCTGCTAGGCTTCGGGGCAACTAACGGTACAGCTTCCGTTGTTGCTGCCCTCTTAGCGTTGGCCTTTCCTTTTGTTTAACAAAAGAAAGAAATTTACCATTTCTAGGGAGTTTATAAATGGGCAGTGTTGGAGCCGAATCGGGGGCAGTTTGGAGAAGTCCACAATAGGGGGCAGTGTTACCCATAGCAGCAGCATCAAGTGACATTAAGACATTTGCATCTAGTGAAGCACCGATATCTAAAATATTCTCAAATTAAGCTAAATATTTTAAAGCTTCGAGCATATACCATAGTTATGAGTACATTCCGCTTGTGCAGACATTCGGGTAACCCGACGTCGAAACAAAAGAGTGGATGACTTTCTATTTCAAGAACCCTGAGAAAACCCAAAATTCCCAGTCTAATTACCGTACCTATTCCATAATTCGTTAGTGATATAGATACTCGTCGAGGCTGACCCTGAGGTAATTGTGCCTGCTCAGTCACAATAGCGACGACAGTCAATAGATCGTCGATTCGAAGCCGCAGGAGTGAGGGACCTTCAAGATAGCGCGACACCTCTCTCTCAGAGTGGAAAAATTCCACGCCTGTAGCGGCATTCGAACCCGAGATCCTCGCGTTAGAGGTAGGCTGGTGGCTACCATCAAGATAATTACTATCTGCTTAACATTTTATGGTTCAAGTTGAGATTATGTCAACAGTATAACCGATAACCCCTGGCGCTCATCAAGCATCAATTCCTTCACCTCTATTATTCAACATATTTACCCATGACAGTTCAACTGTATTGCTATGTATTCTCTTGATTTTGCCATACTCCATTCTCATTTAGATTCTAAGCTAAACGAGAACATCAATTCTCTTCAAAAGTCGCATCTCTCTCCAATTACTTTCTCTCCTTTCCTCTGTCTGTCTGTCTGTCTGTCTGTCTCTCTCTCTCTCTCTCTCTCTCTCTCTCTCTCTCTCTCTCTCTCTCTCTCTCTCTCTCTCTCTCTCTCTCTCTCTCACTTGGAATTAGTGTTTATAACTTGGCCCATTTCACTCAATATTACTAAGACTAAAGTTAAATCTGTGACTTCAAAAGGTTTCTCCACTATGTTTTGTGAATATTGATTATCCTAAAACAAACAAACTAAATAATCTGGTGCACTTTAAGATACAAGGCTGATCTATGGAAGCTCATATCGAATATCCTTTATCCTCTATATGTGAAGTAGGAAATAAAACACATATCCGCTGAACTCAAGATAAGTAGTTCCTTTTAAAATTGTAAAAAGTAGTCTATGGTTCGTAAAAACCACTCAGTTGCATAATGAACTAGACATTTTACTGTCTAGCAATACGTAAGACATAAGAATGTTTCTACTCGAAACTGTTTAATGTCAATGGAGCTCAAGTGCACACATAGAAATAACAAGTCACAGCAGAAAAAAGACTAAAACATCTGCTGCAGGATATTCTAATAGGTGATTAGACTATACTTTGTAATTACATTTTATGAATGATTACATAACTAATGTAATTCACTGTATTTACTGATGGCACTGGGCAACAAAACAATAATTTTTTAATGTTTCGAGCACTTTATGAGGCAATTCCTACACATTTTGGGTTGATAAAAACAAATGTGACAAAGAAAATTTTATATTAGCTCTAGTTTCTATGATATACACAGGGTGGAAGTATTACACATTAACGGATTGAGAGAAAAGGATACGTTTTAATTACATACGTGCTAACAATAATGAAAGCGCATTTGATTTTTTTAACTGGTAATTACATGCTAAGAGTTCTAAATTGCTGGGAAAATACTTTGCAAATAGTCGTGTCTGAAGATAATCATGTGGTGGCCTATTGACTTCGCCGTCTTTTAGCTTGCCTCTTGTGATGCAGTTCCGCAGAATCCCTATACAAAGACCAACAGTAATCCGCAAGCATTACTTCATTCCAGTGGCCCTGATATCTTTGTTCCATTACAGAAATGTCCTGATGGAATCTCTCCCCATGTTCATCACTAACATCTCCACAACTAGGAGGGAAAGGTTTAGGTGGGAGTGGAGAAAATGGATCTTAAGGGACATGTTTGCAGGAGCACTGTCACCAAATTCTTGTAGTTGTCATCTCTTTTGTTGTCTAAAATCCATGAACAACACGCTTGAAGGCTTCCCAAGCTTCCTTTTCTTTCCCCTCCAAAATTTGGTCAAATACGGGATCCTTTACAAGTTCTCTTATTTGTGGTCTGACAAAAATGCCTTCCTTAACTTTTGCATCACTTAATTTTCAAAATTTTTCTCTGATGTTATTTGACAGGTGTGCCAATTCCCAAAAAGTTTCCCCCAAATTTAAAATCTTCACTCTAAAAATGAAATGTCACTTTATCTTCACGACAAGCGCTAATCTATCATTTTTATCGTGAGTTGTGAATTCAGCAGATGGAAATACATGTGAATTCACTAATTTTAAGCCCGAAACATTTTCATAGCTGCCCAGTGTTATCAGTTCTACTTTCAGAAAGAAAGTTAACATTATTTTATTTGTTGATCCTGCTGTCGACTGTCAAAATACTTTCAGCCATGCCGGAGTGCCAAAAATTTGTATCGCAGTTCCTTTGCATGCCATAAATGATCTTAGCTGGGAAAGTTACCATGAGACTTAGACTGCAAAACCACATAGGCTATATAATCTTACTATGCTGATAACAACTAATAATGAATTACCTTGGAGTTACCTTGCAATTTTCCTTGCGATCAAAACAGTCTCTTTGAATATTTCCTATTCATTACAGTAGCAATTTAATAAAGAACTAAAAACAGACTAGGCCTCTATATAGACCATAAAGATATTAAATGTTACAAAATTAATGTGTATGCTTTTAAATGGTGAACAATTATTACACTAAATTTATCAAGAGAAAATACATGAAATGCAATTCTGTCTTACATTTTGAATTACAAGTAGCCAAATAACATGTTCAAAAATTGAGCCTTTAGAATAAAAATTTAACTATTTTAACATAAATAACTAATAAAAGTTGTAAATGGTTTGGGTTATTTTGTAATTTATTTAATGTTTGGCAGACTTTTGTTGTTTAAACAAAATGGTGCCTTATTGTAAGAAATAGCAATTTATTGCTTATATTTCTCTATACCTGCAAACAATGAGAATCTTGGCTTAATTTAAAACCCTTGCGACGTAAGTTGTCGTTTTATATTTAGTTCATTACATTTATATTTGTTACGAGTTTAACTTTACTTCTGCTACTGGTGTGTTTCCAACAAATCTCAGAGATAAGTTTCATTTAACTTTTGCTGCATATTGTTGTTACGTCTTAAATATTACTGATGTAACTTTTAACGCCTGAACATATTATTCCAGTTACGTCAATGTTCGTGAGGAGCTAAACTAATATACTTCATGGAAAATATTAGTACAGAAACTTTTCAAGTGTGAATATCAAATCTACGCGTCTCTCCTGAAGTTTGTCAATGAATTTATCAAATATAGAGTGCTTCCACGGTTTAACTAATTATTCTGTGAAATAAATGCTCTAGTGACTTCAAGTATATATTCGTATTCTGTACACTTTATATGGCTTCATTAAATTAGACATCTTCTGCTACATTTTCATGTCTGCTGCACAAAATATTACAATGAGGCAATTCTTGCTCCTAACACCTAGCAATGGTGTGTTGTTTGCAGCCTTCGTTTCACAACGGATCATCTCTCATTGCTAACATTATTCTTACATTTGTTTACCTAATTTTTTCTTTTCGTACTTCATCGTTCGTCTATATTTTGTTTGTGGTTTGAATTATTACTAAAGTTCCATTTTTTTTTCTCTGTGAAAGTCCTCCTACATTCCATTGGAGAATTTTGAGGGTGTTCTGTAAATGAAGTCCTGCAGATGTTCCCAGCCGGAGATCCGAATGGGGGACTATTTTACCTCCGGGAAACTTATCTGAAGGAAACGTAGAGTCAGACTGAAAAATTGAATGCCATAGCCGGGATTTGAACCACGGATCTTCTGGTTTCCGTCCAGCCGCACTACCATTGTGCTACTATGGCCAACGTGCCAATATGACATTAAATTCTCCAACTGACTCGTATTTTCCCGGTAAACCACTTAGGAGTTCTCATAGACACATGAGACAACTACCTTAATGGCGACTTACTACGTGTAAGTACTTTAAGGCCCGGGCACAATGGTAGTGCGGCTGGACGGAAACCAGAAGATCCGTGGTTCAAATCCCGGCTATGGCATTCAATTTTTCAGTCTGACTCTACGTTTCCACAATTTAGCCTACACACGGCCAGTGTGAAAGAACAATTAATTTCCATTATCTGAAGGAGTTTTCATGTTTTAAGTAGCATAAATGTAACCGTTTTATAAGTGGAGACCAATTTTTTGCTTGTAATGGTGGTTACGCCATCCACTCACTTTAACCCCCAGTATGTATGGAGGGCCACACCCGTCTTTGGTTAATGGGTCCATCGGACCTGGCCGGGAGGAGTTTTAAAGTCCATCGGCTTTCCTCACGATCACCAATTGTGGAACATTTGTACGCTGTGACAAGGCAGCGTAAGAGATGAAATACCATTTCCTCTATTTCTAATGTGGTTATACCGCTAATGCTCAGTTCTCAGAGCCTCATTGGTAAAAGCAGGTTGCACCACGGTCAGGTTGAGAATGGGATTTAGATAGGAGAGGTTATGGAATGCACATCACTATCCCTTGCATCATTATCCCTTTACAAAGGTTTTATAAAATGTAATTTGGATAATTTACAATCGCTCTTTGTTTTCGGTTCTTATTTACCCAAGGCGACTCGATATAAACGTTTTATATATTCTTTAAAAAATTTATTTTTGGGAAATATTTGTGATCATTCCGTATTAACATTTTCCAATATACTGTGTAGTCTTTGAATTAGTTCGCTACAATTCATTCCTGCGTCAATATTTCAGAAGTGATTCCTGCGACTTTGAACTAAAATAAAACAAGAGCGCAACAAGTCATTAAGCTGTGCATGTTTCAGGTAAGCTTGAAAAAGTGTAGTAGAGAAACCTCAAGTGAAGCTCCCAAAGAAATGGTGTTAAACAATAATAATAATTACTACAAGGTTGACATTACAAATACATAAAACAGTGGTTATGGTTTACCTGTTCTTTTAGCTTTAACTAAAGAAACAAAAGAGACACGTCATTCATAGGGGTTGTTGTATTGTGCGATTCATATAAACCTGAACCAATAATAGAAAAAGAATAGAACATACGTGCAACTTTGGGAGAATATAATACAGAATTAGGAGATTACATTACACTATTTACATTCACAGAAAATGTTGGAAGTGTCCTCCACCAGCATCTATACATGTTTGCACTCGTCTCACCATATTCTCTGAAGTTTTATGGAGATGATATCGAATTGAGCGAAGGTTATTTCCAGCAAGATAGAGCAACGTACCATACCTCTAGCGACACCATGGAACTTGTGACCAGTTTCTTTGATAATCGAATAATCTCAAAAGGTCTGTGGTCCCCCAGTTTCCCTGAGCTAACCTCGCCGGATTTTTTCTTGGGGGGTATCTAAAAATAGAGTGTTCAACAATAGGCCATGGACAATTGATGTCAAGGAATCCATTCGAACCGAAATAAGTAACGTTGGCGAGGATACTCTCAGTAAAACTTCAGAGATTATGGTGAGACGAGTGCAAACATGTATAGATGCTGGTGGAGGACACTTCCAACATTTTCTCTGAGATGTAAAAGTGTAATGTAATCTCCGAATTGCGTATTGCATCCTCCCAAAGTAGCTCGTATGTCGTATTATTGGTTCGAAAGTTCTGTTCAGGTTGATGTGGATCGCACTGTATTATCTGTTTCACGCCGCCAAGCATAGGCACAGAACTTATCGTAAAGTTTATAGCTACCACCTCCAACAATGCATTTAACTGTGTAACACCAGTAACCTAAAATTTAGGTCTAAAGAAGGAAATTCCGAATGTTACTCCCACATTTTCAGTTGACTTTATAGTCGAAAGTTCATCTTACACGGTTGCCTTGTATTTCCAAGATTTCACGTGATACTACGAGAAACACAATTATTCTATCATTCCAAATATCTGTATTTTTCACTGGTTAACATAGAATGCAAACTAGTAAAAGAAACAAAAACTGCCGCACAATCCCCAGAAACCTGGGTAAGTAATCCTACTGGTGCATCCTATTCCTCTAGCACGCGATGAATTAATGGGAAAGTTCGGATGCGGTTTTCAGTTCTGGTCAAATGGGACCTCTCGTAATAAATTCTTGCTGCAACTCTGGTCGCTGCAACAGCTCCGGCTGGGAGGTTAAATGTAGTAATTTCCAATTTATAAAACCAATAAACAACTCGAACAACGTACACAAACAAATTTAGTTAAGAAAGACAATTACAAGTTAGCTAATCGGCTTTTCAACAACAGTGGTGTGTTTACCCATTATATTACATTAACCATTGATGTATTAGCTCCGCTCGTACTGCACTGTGTTCCTTAGCTACCTTTTAATTCTTAAGGAATTGCTTATAGGTCTAACATGAATCGTTGAGGACGTGGATGTTAGATGCGTGTATTAATAATTTGTCTCACTGAATTTGCTCATTCTTAATTATTGAATAAAAAAGTATGTAATAAGTAATCATACAGAATGAATATAATTTAACTATTTATAATCTTTTGTGCTTTTGTTCTTCTGTTTTAAAATTATACTAAATTTGGTCTAATATCTCCTTTAATTATTGAATTTAGTGAAAATTTAAGATATACTGGGATTTTATCATGATTTATACAAACGAATATGTTTATTTTCTGAACCAGGTTATTGAAATATTAAATAAGTATAACAGAAACTTAAAAACTTGCGTTTATCTTTTGCAGTGTATATTACCACAGTTCACTATTACTTCGTGCTGGCTGAACACTACTTTCAGTTGTTTTCGTCTTCCCCGATGACTTACCTCATAATGAAGAATGAGCAGGCTGCAATTAGCAAGTTTCTCGCTAATGTAAGTACTGTATTCAGCAACATTGTACGAATAATGTGGAACACAACGACTGGCGTAGCACTGCTGCACCGTCAATGAAAAAGTCTGCTGAATTTGGAGAAATTGTTGATCTTTGCTGCTGCGTGTTAGATGAGTGCAATTAACTGCTGACTGCAGTTTCTTTTCTTAAGGCTGGTATTCAACCCTTGCTGGGTACCCTCTCTCAGTAGGGTTACATTATAGGCTTTTTTCCGGGTCAGGTTTTGAGGACATCTCACAGGTTTGGTTTGATGTGAATGAGGGTAGCATGTGACTATAGTAATGACATTAATGTAGTGTCGGTGGCTTTAGGTTTGAAGTTTGAAGCCAATCAGCTCTTGGCTGGATTAGCTTTAACTACTGATGCAATTTCATCAATATTACAGGTTTTGACTGCAAGCCATTCGGGGAATTCATAATTCTATAGAGTGCTCAGTTTTGGAATAGTAATCCCCAAGACACCTAATCAGTTAACACTAATATATTACCTTATGCCATACCAATCCTGATGTAAACACTCGCGGGGTAACACAGACAGACACACGGATAGTGAGATATATAACCGTTAGGCTATTGATTAGGTTAGCGAAGGTATCCAAATAAAAGATGACATAAAAGATAAGCTTCCATGAACCAATCAAGACCCAAAGTTTGTCTCACTATCACTGTTTCTGTCATTTTTCCCTTCTCGTAGGGAGCCCGCCTCGGTAGTGTAGATGGTAGTATGTCTGCCTCACGTTCAAGATGTCCCGAGTTCGAATCTCGGTCAGGGAGAGTTACTTGGATAAGGTTTTTCCAGGGTTTTCCCTTATCCTTGCAGACGAATGTCGGGTAGTTCTAAGCTTCATGGAATCTGGACACATTTGAGCCTCATTTCACCCAATTCATTCACCGTCCGATATGACTTAACGTTGGAGGACGTAAAAAAAGGAAAGCCTTCTCGTAGGGAGGTGATACGTCCCCTTCAGCCACTGTGTTGCGGGCGCTGCGGAACCTTAGCTCTCGTGGTATTGTGGTGCTGTTCGATCGGTTACAATGGATTTATCTCTGGTAATAGATACCTCTCAGATAACGCACTGATTACTCCACGTGAAGTGAACATATATCTGTCATTTGTGATTTCTGTGAATTCCATTGGCTGAAGTGATGCGCTCATTGGTGCTTAGCACACGACCGGGAGGCCCGTCAGTACCCCTCTCACTCTTACAAGAATAATCAGTGCGTTATCTGAGAGGTTTCTGTTAACAAAGATAAATCCATGGTAACCGTTCCACCAGCGTGACTTTACCTCTGACGTTTTTAGAGGAACCTCAGGCCGAACTGCCGAAACCCTCCCGTAGGGGAGTTGTTCGGATTGGGTTGGACTCGAGGGGGCAGTGTGTTCCCGATACCCGTGGAAGATCAGGTACATCTGCAGACGGGGTTAAGGGAAGCCATTAATTCCCGCGTACTAGCCTGCATAACTAGCAGAAGGTGTGCTAGATCACCAGGCTGCCCCACCGAGGTTTTCGGTAGTCTTCCCTGCGGGGTTGATGCGCATAAGTGACGTATCCACTTCCATCCCGTCTTAATGTCGATGGGAGTAGGGCTTTCTAGACTCCAGGTATTGTCCTATGGAAAGAACCTCGGAGTCCTCCATCGTTTCCCGGGTGTTAGAGGCCGGAGTCTTCCAACTACTCAGTAGCTACGAAGAGTATAAGGAGAACTTTTATACGCCACCGACGATGCTTGCCGCAGTTGCAAGCAAAACGTCTGGGAGAGAGATGAAGAAACCCAGTGGACCACGGCCTTACAGTCCAGAATCTGCTGTTGAACAAGTTGACATTAATGCTTTATTCTACCTGGTCTTAATTACAATAAAATGGATGCCTAGCAATCATTTCAAATGCATCTACATCAGATTGCTTGTTGTCTTGCTCTTCTTCCTTTCACTTAGGTTAACAGTCAGAAGAAGAACTCTAAGTGTTCCTTCTCGTATTCCAATCTCTGGCCTTACGCACTAATCTGTCAGGTCCCATTCGGACGGTCATTCCATTCTTTCCTTCTTTATCTATCCACACTGCTACAGGTTGTAATTTACAGGCGTCTCTATTACTACATTAGGTACTCTATCCACACTGCTACAGGTTGTAATTTACAGGCGTCTCTATTACTACATTAGGTACTCTATCCACACTGCTACAGGTTGTAATTTACAGGCGTCTCTATTACTACATTAGGTACTCTATCCATCTGGTGTTTCGATGTATTTTTCATAATATTTTCATTTCTATTACACTGAGCATTTATATTTCTTTTTTGTGGTGTCAGGTCTGGTTTCTGCAGCATAAGTCATTATTGGTGTTACAACTGTTTTACAGATCCTGATTTTGGTTTCTCTTATCAAATATTTATTCTTCCAAATGTAACTACTATGATATCCTGAGACCGCAGCAACCTTATTAACTTGCTCTCTAGCTTCCTCTTTCAAAGCTCCACCACTACCGAAATAGTTAAAAGCCATAACCTATTATATTATATGTCCGTTTAATTGCAGTTTCCATTTCCATGGCGATATATTTATTGTTGAAAACTTTGTCTTTAACGGATTTATTCTCATTCCATACATTTCACAACTCAAAGAGAAATGATGTAGCAAACTTTGTGTGTATATTTCCACTGTAGTAACTTTATCGTACATTTCCCACAACTCCTAGGTGGTCCAAAAGCAAAATTCCTGCAGCAAATGGAGGGATTTTATTTTATACCATAACGAACACATAACACTTCAAACACTAATATTACAATGAAATTTGAGAAGACGGGAAATAAAAATAAAAATATTATTTTTGTGGGAATATAGAGGTAACTTCGACAAAGCTTTGTTGTATCTTCGGAAGATATATTTAAATACGAAGTTTGACATTTGATTTTCTTTTCTCCTTTATCTTCCTTTTCACGTGTTTTCCTCGTGCACAACATATTTGAACACGATTTTGGTTCTAGTTTTGGTTCTAGTCTAGGTTTAGTTGAGTTGAAAATATATTTCGATATTAAATTTCATGTGGAATGCGGTATTTATTCTACCTACTATGGTTTAGTGGTACAGAAAATAAATGTTTGTAATAGTTATAGAGGAAATTACAGCGTTCAAAGAGGAGGTTAATTAAGAAAGTTTTTGTGTGAAAGCCTGGGTTTTATAAAAATATATCTTGTTAAAATCTTGTTGATAAATGGTGAAGGTTTACGTAGATGAATAAGCCTTCAGTTTCAGAAGTAATTACTAGTGTATAAACTTTAAGTAGATATTCCTTACTAACCACTGAAACGGGGCTGCATGGTATTCCCAGATGAAGTCTCAGAAACCCGCCAACTGCGGCGATATTGTGGTGTGTATTCATTAGAATTGGTTAGGGACGCCAAGCAGACTCCCTTGCTAAATCTGGAACGTATGCCAGCACAATGATAAACGTGAGGAAGCTGCCTTACTCACCCTATTACAAAACTTGAACGCAAATCGCGCTCAAGGGATCGGCTCCGAAATATGATTATACCTTCCCATTTACCTTACGGAGATTGAGGAAGGAATTTAGTGCTCCCATATGGCCTCGTCTCGAGCGATACACTTGCAACAAACTCCTGACTACAGAATGAAATGCCAGCTAATTGTATGGTTGGCATATTGGTCTATTGTGGTACTGAAAATATGGGTTAATAGGTCTCTCATACAAGTCCGGCTGTATAGTATAGTACCTAGTCTATTGAATGATTTCCCAAATATATCGCTTTCAATAGGAATGAAGAACAATACTGTTTAATATTTGTGTTATATAAAATGACTATAAGGAAAAGCCTCCGCGATGATTGCCAGCTATGAGTAAGGCTCGGAAATAGGGAACTCATGTGCCTGCGGTGTACATGGGCCACACAGAATATAAGGTAAAGAAAGCTAATATAAGGTAAATGTTACAATATCTCTGTGTTATGATGGCGCGATTTTAGCTGCAGACGTTTACGAGTACATGTCTTAAAGAAGTGGCCTATATGTGTTGTTATAGTCCTTTTAGTCCTTTTGGCTACATTTATTTATCTTTACCTTTGTTGCTACCTTGGCTTACATGACACCCTAGCCTTCTGCTCTGCCAGGTACTCTTAACCTCCATGCATCCTTATTACTTAATTAGTCCCATTCTTCCCCCTCATCTTCCTTTCTTATATTCTTTACATTTCTGGCTCATTTTTCCTTTACATTCTGCAAGAACTCACCAATACTTCTTAACTTCTTTTCGTCCCTGCCCGTTAACATTTTTATAGCTCTAATCTCTTCTCTACTTTCTCCCATTTTTCCTCCCAAACCTTTTTTCTCCATATTGCAACCTCCTCACATTCTGTTACATAGTGTTCTATGCTTCCTTTTCCACCACAAAACTCACAAATTCCCTTTTCCCTACCTCTTATCTCTCTTGGAAATATTGTTCCTGTTCTCATCTAAGCTAAAACCTGTGATATTTGTAAACATGTTTCTGGGGTGAGGGAAACTTTTTGACAGTTTTAAACCTGTATCCTTAAAGCATACAACCTACAATTATCTATCCTCATAAGTAATTTAGATACCTATTTAAATTTTGGTTCTTCAGCACATTGTTGACACATTCAACCACTCAGGGTATTTAGCTCATTCACAACTTCAAACCTTGTCACTTATTTCGATATGGCTCAGTTGAGTTCAGTATTCCTCTACCAATAGTTAAAATAAAACCTATGTTAAAGAAAATCTTATTTAGTATGTAAATTTACTCACGTGACCTTCGTTTAGTCTAGTAAATTTAATGTAACTACTCTCAAACACAAAGTAAGTTTTGTATCGAGATTTGTGGTGCTGATGGGAAAATGGTGTTCTCGAAGTCCCACGTTGGGTCGATCATGTGGAACGGGATTATTATCGTACCGCGTTGTGCATGGGGTTGTGCGTTGTATTCAGCTCACCAGGAAGGTGACGATGACGAAGCCGCAAGTTGCTAACTCTTCTTGGTCCTATCTGGCACTCAGATGTATCGATGTATATAAAAAATCTCCGGATCTGCTTCAGTCTGAGCTATGAGCCTCTAGAATTTTCAGACGTGGCCGCGAGTAAAAGGATAAATTTTCTAAATAAACTTTGAAACCAATATATATTACCATAAAAATATCAAGATATTAAGTTTAATTTTTGTTATTTACACAATTTTTCGTATAGAACTTGACAATAGTATTGTATACCTTGATTACAATTAACATAAAACGGATATTAACTCCTTAACAAAGCTTCGTCGCGGCGCTGAATTCACGTCTGTACACCTTATGTTCTTCCATCAGAAGACGCTTTCTTTCGTAGCTCTTCTACCAAAAGTATTGATTTTTCTTTCTCTTGTTGTCAGTACTGCCAATCAAACATAAATTTGGTCAGCGTCACACATTACATAATCTAATTTTTCCAACTATCAATCATGAAACATTCACATCATATCTCTTACATGTTGCGTCATCTCATGATCCTTACGATGCTTCAGAGAAAAAACTGGCGGTAGATTCTGCCATTATACATATAATAAGTACACGCGCAACAAACTATCAATAGAATAATTTAGCTCTCGCACTCGGCACAACACACCTTCGAAAGACAATATATAACTAATCAAGTTCAAAACAAGGTCAGTGATAAATGTCAAATAAACAAATATGCCATCACTAATGCTAAATCACGTGCTATCGTGCCATGTGCTTCAGAGCAAAGGAACCTCCTCTTTACTTCGTTGAAGAATTAACATGCATTTCAGATAAATCAACTCTGTAGCGTAATGTATTTAATTAAAACGGTTATGAAAATATGAATTTGACAGTTCTCTTCCAACATATAAAGATATATCACCATGCTAAATAACGAACTAATTTTTACCGCACAAGCCTATACTGCAATAGCAGCCAATGAGAGGTGATAAGGTCACATGGCCGTTAAGAGACACGGGGCAAGCTTATGTGAAACAAGGATTAGTGATAACAGACCTGATTCAACAGTTTAACCAATTTAGCAACCTTTGTTTACGTTTCCATAACAATACTTCTCCTTCTACATTTCGCGTCCCTTGCTTGATTACCCTCACGCACCTTCCTTTAAAAATCAGACTGTAGCTGAATTCTGTATCTATGTGGAATGATATTCAGAACAGTTGGAGATAAAGTGGAAAAACCTTCAGTGATTTATTCCACGAACAGTTCCGTAGAAAATGAGCAGAACCTGACAATTAGAAACGGCAACACAAAAAACTAATGTTAATTCAAAATTTGTAGTTCTATCAGCAAATGTTTTCAAGAAGGGCTTTAGAAGGTTATAGCTTATTCTGTTGGTTCAGAAGAATAGGAGAAGCCCCGAGCTCAAAGAAGCAAGTGTTTCTCTTGCTCTGGGTATATAAATGGATTCCGTCATATTCTCTTTCCTTTTCTTGACAGGCACGTCACCGCTTTATCAACTCTAACCCGGGCCGTTTTGATTTCAGCATACCACTAGCGCTTGCATATGACGTTCATCTGTTCCGGTTCACTCAATTTTCCTTTCCCCGCCGCCTCACCGTCTTCTTTTGAACAGCAAGAAATGTCAATTAAACGAGGCCACCCTTCACTGCTGCGCTTAATTAAATGTGTTACAGGGAGAATTTGTGAACTTATAACATGGAGACTTTGCACAACATTGAAAAGTAACAAATTTAATTCCATTTTATATTAATGGTAGAAGTCGGTTCGTAAAAATGTTGTAAAGATATCCGATCTTACATTAAAATGCGGAACTGTTATAGAGATCACAAAGACTCTCATTTACTAAACTCTACCGAAGAGGGAGATAAAATAACAAAATAAAAGTATCATTGCTTTGAAAACACTACAAATTAAGCGCTGTGAACCTAAATGTCTATGGTGCATGTGGTGACCACGTCGAAAATTGTTTTAACATGTAATTAGCTGTCGAATGACTATATCAACAAAGGATTTAGTGAAGGTGAGGGAGCCGACAGTGTGTTCCATTTTGATCTAGAGTATAAAATGCACCAAAAATATCTTTTCGCCACTAATCAAAATAACCAGAGAGACTAAGAGACGGAATTCTTACAGGAAACAAAGCGTGAACATAGTTTCTAGCGATACTGATCAGTCTCTTGGGGAAGAGCACGAAAGTCACCTTATCTTACAGTAAGATAGCAGACTTCTTTTGCCATTGGCCTCGTAGCCCATCCATTGGAAATTGTTATTACTAAAAAAAATCTCTGAAAATAGCAGACGGGTCTGTTTATGTGCACCCGAAACAAGGAAAGAATAATGTAAATTTCAAAAAATATACATTTATTAGAACAGAACATTCGAAGTTGGACAACCAAAAAGGAAGAAGAAGAACTGTGCTGAACAAACATTCTGACCTTATAGGAAATAATGGAAACTGCTAGGCTCAAATGACTATCAGCGTAGCGTTTTACTTCACAGTGAAGTTGCAAAGTATTTAGAAATAGCTTTCATAGCCAACATTTACATAGGGTAGGAGCTTTCTGGGACGGCGTCATGAAGAACAATGTTATCTTCTGGGTTTGTAGGCCGTGGTCCAGTAGGACAGGAACATCCCGACGTTTCGCCAAGCGATTTCGAATAAAGCGGCTGGAATTACAGTCCTTTAAAGGTACCATCAATTCCATGAATATACTTGTGAAAAAAGAAATCAAAAGTGAACAATAACTTCTTCTGTTATAAATAAAGAACTCGTATCGGTGGTTCTGGATATGAGAAAATTTCGTGCACCGGACATGAATTCTTATGAGTTTCTATTAGACATTAAGATAACTTGATTAACCAGATGGACTAAAACGATCCCCGGAATTCAGGAAACATCGGACACCTATGTTTAGTTAATAAAACGGATTATTAACAAAGTTTAGTTCTGGTTAAATCTGCTGCTAAATTCGGTAAAAATTATATAAAGAGCTGGGATAATCATATATCACATTTTCTTATTTGATTCCTGAGTTCAAAGTGTGAAACAGAATTTATTTGTAAATGTTTAATCCATAGTTTGGAAATCCTTTGTAAACCTTTACTGCGCTTATCATATCTGAAATATTTGAAATTCGAGGTTTAACTCGATTCATTTTGAGCTGATGTCTCTCTCGAAATATGAATCTAGTTGCCATGTTATCCTACAAAATTCTTAAGAATACTGATAAGAAAATTTCATAAAATTCCTGATCCCAAAATTATAGAGTTGTACCATTTAAACTACTTTACATTTGATTAAGAATTGCACCATTTTGCTTAGAATTTGATATAGCAACACATTACTGAACAGCTTTGAGTTGTGGTAAATTATATCACACCATTTGCTATACAAGTTACAGTTTTCATGACATGGTGGAATAGAACTTGATGGATAATACACTGATAAGAAAGACATTTTGGAAATGAATTAGTCTTATTATAACGAACAAGAAACTCACTATTCGAAGCAGTATTTGAAAGGAATTTTTCTCCAGTATATTCATGAAGTTGCAACGTGTTTATTAACAACTTAATTGTAAAATTAGGAAACGTTATTCTAATAAATACACACAGTTGAGCAAAGTGGGAAATATCTAGCACTATCATCGGACTGAAGCGAAGAATATTACGACTATCGGTCCTGATAAAACTCAAATCTAAAATAGTTTGCAGAAACAATTGACAGTTTCTACAGAGGACATGTAGCTGAAAGTAACCATAGAATAAAGTTTCTACAACAATGATAATTCTTTAACTCTTTCCAGTCAATGAAAGTTTTACTTTTTTAGATAAAATCTCCCTAACAAAAGGCGATTTTCAGAATACATTTTGTTGAACTACTTTGTAAATACACACAATGTTAACTTGCGTTTTCGTAATTCGCAAAACAGAAGTACTACTTTACAAACAAATGCAGGAGTTTCAGAAGTTCACAAAAGCGTATGCTCCTCCCAATTACTGTTAAAGTCGTAAGTGCTTTGCATTTAGCTGTATTGTATTAAGATAATCTATTGCAACAGAGACACGTAACTAGACCAACGAGCAAAAGCTGTCAAGTTACACTGTGTAGTTTTTTAACTGACATCGTTCCCTCGAACTGGTACAAATTATGTTGAAAAGCCTAGTTTGTTTTGATTCATTAGACTATCTCCTATCTGACCAAAGCGCAAATATTATGGTAGGAGGGGGGGATATCGGTGAAGCTATCACACCTACGGCAGAAGGTTTTGATGCTCTTACTTGAAGGGATAAGACCACAGTTGAGTCAAGTTCGTTCTTTTGAAAGGAAAATGAGAGAATTATTCGGTTAGAAAGTGAATGAATACAGAGTTGAGAGTACAAAAATGTGGTTCATGGAGTGTTCTTGGGAGATGCTTGAAATCAATTCGTTTTTGACTTAATATTTGAAAAGCCAGTACAATTATTTTGTTTATGAAGGGCGCTAAAACAATACAACATGGACACCACGTTTCCCAAGAGTGCCACTTAGTACGGGAATAGAGTGCATGTTAAGGTCAACTATGATTCAAGTTTCAGGAGAAGAAATATGCTGCGAATTGCTCTAGGTCAGCACCTCGTTGTCTCCTGTGTTAATGCCTTTGCTTAGTTCAGTTCACCTTCCTCCTTAGGAGCGAGAATAAGAAGCAATGTTGTGAACAAAAGCAGAAAAATACACCTAGTACGTATTATTATTATTATTATTATTATTATTATTATTATTATTATTATTATTATTATTATTATTATTATTATTATTATTATTATTATTATTATTATTATTATTATTATTATTATTATTATTATTTAAATTTTTAAGTCCTCCAACGTTGTCATATCGGACGATGAATGGAATGGATGAAATGATGCTCAAATGACCCCAGGGTCCATAAAGCTTAGAGTTACCCGACATTCGTCTTTCAGGATTAGGGAAAAGCCCGGATAAAAACCTTATCCAGGTAACTCACCCTGACCGAGATTCGAACTCGGGACCTCTTGAACGTGAGGCAAACTCGCTACCACCACGCTACCGAGGCGGGCACCTAGTACGTAGGTTACTGATATTCTCCAACACACTCAAAAGTCTTATATCCACAGAGTTAATAAATTACTTGCTTATATGTGAACTTGTTTAGCAACATAGCTATGCATATTTGTACCTTCTGAGGCTTGCTTTTGCTTTTTAACACAAATACATGGTAAAATATCTTTCTTAATGTAGTGATCAGTATATTTCTAATCTGTTGTAATATTTTAACTTCATTGCGTACTTTGATTGCCTTGTGCACAGCACTTTCACAAGATAGAGTCAGACTGAAGAATTCAATGCCATAGCCGGTTGCCGTCCCGCCGCTCTAACCCTTGAGCTACTATGGCCAACGTGCCGACATGACATTAAATTCTCCAACTGACTCGTGTTTTTCCCGGTAAACCACTAGGGGTTCTCATAAACCCATGAGACAATTACCTTAATTTCGACTTACTATGCTGTAAGTACTTTAAGGCCCAGGCTTTATAGTTCGGAACACTATTAGGTAAATTAATTTCCAATTCCATTAATTTCCATTAATTGACCTAATAGTGGTTAACTATAAAGCCCGGGCCTTAAAGTACTTACAGCATAGTAAGTCGAAATTAAGGTAATTGTCTCATGGGTTTATGAGAACCCCTAGTGGTTTACCGGGAAAAACACGAGTCAGTTGGAGAATTTAATGTCATGTCTTCACGTTGGCCATAGTGGCTCAAGGGTTAGAGCTACTGGACGGCAACCAGAAGATCAGAAGTTGAAATCCCGGCTGTGACATTGAATTTTTCAATCTGACTCTCTCTTTCCATACATTAGCCCAGACACGGCCAGTGTGAAAGAACAATTTACTTTTACAAGACGTCTGTAGGGAAATGGCACCATCCACAACTAGCAATATTCTTGAGTTCGCCATGCGTTGTCTCTACATTTGATTTGAAGCGCCATGCTGGCATCCTATTGGTCCCTAAACTTTCGAAAATTGACCATTGCAGCCTTTTATGGAACATTTCAGTTGCAAAAGGAAAGGCATATTTAACATATATATATATATACTTACATAGTATTATATCACCATTGCTAGATATATTATATAATACTAACAGAAAATGAACCGAGTGGGATGACTCAGGCAGTTTCGTCTGAGGCCCGCATTCGATAGAGCCTAGTTCGATTCCGCTGGGCGACCCATGAGTGTTTTCTGGGGTTTTCCCGGGTCCCTGTGGGAATGCTGTGTAGGTTAATTACATCCCTCAAATTATCTGTCCCGCCATCATTTCCACCATAATTTCACATCATCTCTCAGCTGGCGGTCTCTTTCAGGGTAGAAGTGTCGGCGGGTATCTCGGTGGTGCATAGCAGGTTGATATGCTCTGAGGAAAAGTACATCCTCTTCCGGTAGGTCAGTTTCCGGTCTTCGAGCCAGCTGCTGGGGCCAGTTTGGCCTCGGCTGCTAGGGCCATTTCGGATTCGGCTGTTAGGGGAGTATGTACATTGTCTTGGCCGGCAGGGAGGTCTGTATCTAAGTAAAATGTAAGGATCCTGCTCCCTGCACTGCGTTTCTCCTTGGTATGGCTACCAAGGAGTAAAATCCTAAAATCCAAAACAGAAAACGATAGACAACATGTAGTAAAGTATATTTGGTTTACCTTAAACTATTACACTATTAATTAGTGAAAGTTGACGTTGTATAATTAAAATTACATAACGTCAATTAAATGTACCTATTGCACATGCAATTACAGAACGTCAGTAATATATTGCGAGCAGTTTTGGCAATTTATCGCGAACTTGTATTTACTTAGCGAGAAAATATTATTGGGTAGAACGAACAATATTTTAAGTAACGTTACAACCTTATTTGTTGTCAATAATACGTACACACCAGAAATCACAAGAAGTTCCTAAAGAAAGGCTAAACTTAGCTGTATTACTACTTAATGATCAGTGACAGCTGGGAGATGAACAAGTACTATGCCAGAAAATGTAGGAGTTTCTATGGTTATCGCTAATAAATAATTTTCTTACTATCCTTTGCAAATATTACATAGAATTAATAATTGTATAAATTTCTTAGATGTTCTTGGGCTACGAGACAGGTAAGAAGATGTGACATCGACGTTTTGGGAGTGTGCATCTCTCCCATCTTCAGAATGCTGAACGATATTCAGCATCATTCACTCATCAACCTGAAGATGGAAGAGATGGACGCTCCCAAAACGTTGATGTCACAATATCTGCTTACCTGGTTCGAAGCCCGAGAACGTCTAGGACATTTACGCCGCTAGGAATGATTCAGCTCATACTTCAGTTATATAAATGTGAGAGATTTCAAAAGATAAGCTTAGCAGTAAATTTTCAAAAGTTATCCTGCCAAATTTGGTGCAACCAGTGGTATAGTCAATATGCGTGTAAGAAAGACACAGGCGCTCTTATATAGTGACGCAAATGATGATGATGATGATGATGATGATGATGATGACGACGACGATGACGATGCTTTTATTAACCGCAAAGATGCTACATTATTAAACTGCTCACCGGTAATTCAGCCAGGTCATTGGTGAACAGTTTATTATTGATTACAAATATGTTACAAGGGGTTCCAGCGCTGCCATTACTGGTAGGTATACTTCTACCTCTACTCTATTACTCGTACTATTTAATTCTTGGAATACCTTAACACATAGTTAAGCTCGGTTCCTTTCATTTTTACAGTCCATTTCCATTTAGCTTTTAGTTAGCAACATTCCCTTACAATAAGTATAACGTTACACAAATGATACTGCCATTGCAGGCATTGTTTCTACATATATTATAAGAATTGCATTTTAAGGAGAAGTTAGGGAAGTTGACTAGTTGTTTATTTTGTGGCTCATTATCTCGGAGGCTACTTAACCATACGTTAGTCTTCTATGTATGTTAGGTTAAATCGGTTACGTTTTCTTTAATACCATTCTAACAAATGAAGTTCACAACTTACCTAAATAGACAAAAAGATGAGAGCGAATTACCAAGGGAAATTTGCTGTCACTGCAATGAAACTGCAGTCTATTCAAGATGGCGTAGTAGAAGGTACGAACTCGTGACATTTTATACAATCTGTTTGAGCATTTGAAATAAGAAATCAATAAAACATTTACGTTTGTTTCAAAGAAGATTGACTATGAAATTGTATGACGCTTTAAGAAGGAGGATACTACAGTTCTTCTTCTTCTTCTTCTTCTTCTTCTTCTTCTTCTTCTTCTTCTTCTTCTTCTTCTTCTTCTTCTTCTTCTTCTTCTTCTTCTTCTTCTTCTTCTTCTTCTTCTTCTTCTTCTTCTTCTTCTTCTTCTTCTTCTTCTTCTTCTTCTTCTTCTTCTTCTTCTTCTTCTTCTTCTTCTTCTTCTTCTTCTTCTTCTTCTTCTTCTTCTTCTTCTTCTTCTTCTTCTTCTTCTTCTTCTTCTTCTTCTTCTTCTTCTTCTTCTTCTTCTTCTTCTTCTTCTTCTTCTTCTTCTTCTTCTTCTTCTTCTCTTCTTCTTCTTCTTCTTCTTCTTCTTCTTCTTCTTCTTCTTCTTCTTCTTCTTCTTCTTCTTCTTCTTCTTCTTCTTCTTCTTCTTCTTCTTCTTCTTCTTCTTCTTCTTCTTCTTCTTCTTCTTCTTCTTCTTCTTCTTCTTCTTCTTCTTCTTCTTCTTCTTCTTCTTCTTCTTCTTCTTCTTCTTCTTCTTCTTCTCTTCTTCTTCTTCTTCTTCTTCTTCTTCTTCTTCTTCTTCTTTCTTCTTCTTCTTCTTCTTCTTCTTCTTCTTCTTCTTCTTCTTCTTCTTCTTCTTCTTCTTCTCATCTCATCTTCATCTTCTTCTTCTTCTTCTTCATCTTCTTCTTCATCTTCATCTTCATCTTCATCTTCTTCATCTTCATCTTCATCTTCATCTTCATCTTCATCTTCATCTTCATCTTCATCTTCATCTTCATCTTCATCTTCATCTTCATCTTCATCTTCATCTTCTTCTTCTTCTTCTTCTTCTTCTTCTTCTTCTTCTTCTTCTTCTTCTTCTTCTTCTTCTTCTTCTTCTTCTTCTTCTTCTTCTTCTTCTTCTTCTTCTTCTTCTTCTTCTTCTTCTTCTTCTTCTTCTTCTTCTTCTTCTTCTTCTTTCTTCTTCTTCTTCTTCTTCTTCTTCTTCTTCTTCTTCTTCTTCTTCTTCTTCTTCTTCTTCTTCTTCTTCTTCTTCTTCTTCTTCTTCTTCTTCTTCTTCTTCTTCTTCTTCTTCTTCTTCTTCTTCTTCTTCTTCTTCTTCTTCTTCTTCTTCTTCTTCTTCTTCTTCTTCTTCTTCTTCTTCTTCTCTTCTTCTTCTTCTTCCTCTTCTTCTTCTTCCTCTTCCTCTTCTTCTCTTCCTCTTCCTCTTCCTCTTCCTCTTCCTCTTCCTCTTCCTCTTCTCTTCCTCTTCCTCTTCTCTTCTTCTTCTTCTTCTTCTTCTTCTTCTTCTTCTTCTTCTTCTTCTTCTTCTTCTTCTTCTCTTCTTCTTCTTCTTCTTCTTCTTCTTCTTCTTCTTCTTCTTCTTCTTCTTCTCTTCTTCTTCTTCTTCTTCTTCTTCTTCTTCTTCTTCTTCTTCTTCTTCTTCTTCTTCTTCTTCACTCCCAGGGCTAGTCAATGCTGCCTGTTCCAGCTTAAAACATGTCTGGCCATCGTTTTCGTGGTCTTCCTCTAGTTTATAGTTTATAACGCTTCTTGGGATCCTATATCGCGGCATTCTCTCAATATGCTCTCTCCATTCATTTCTATAATTTATTATTTTTCTTCTAAAGAACTTATTTCTAAATCTTCTCTTATTTTTTCATTTGGAATTTTATCTAAAAGGATACATCCCTTTACTGCTCTTAAAAATCTCATTTCGGCAGCCCTTATCTTTTTTTTGTCTGCTTTTGTTAATGTCCATGTTACTACAGCTTTGAAACGTTTTTATTGGGGGCAATCTTTTTTACCTTTTGTTTGTTTGGTTTTAGCTTTCTCAGATTGAGGTTGTAGTTTTACTTATGAACGCTTTTAATTGCTGTGGTTCTAAGCCATCCATTTTCTATCCAGTGTCAAAAACCGCTTAATTTGCTCATAGGTCTCTTAATCTGACATTAGGTTATCTTAAGATACTAAGCTACCGGCTTTACTTCCCTTCTTAAGGAAGCCATTCTAAGGATTTTTACACCCGAAATAAATCAACCGTCCTCCGCTAGATTTGAACCCGTGACAACATGAACCAGATGCATGTATAGTATTACATTCCAGCCGAAAATTTCGCAACAAAGTTCCACGGAAATAGAGGTCTTAAAACCTTCGAATCCAAAAAGTTATTTTAAAAACATAAATACCTGTAAATGTAAATGTGTGTGAAAGTAATAAGCTTTCTCTTTCATTTGAAATATTTTAGTATCTAATTATTGCATCATTTGTGTACAGTGTGCTTATGTGCATATGTGTTTGTCTTGTTTGATGCAAGACTGTAAAGCGAAAAGTACCATAATTACCTAATTTACAACTTCAGTTTGGCGTTTTCCAGGCATTAGAATATTTAAAAGTCATGCTAAACTTACACATTTACACAGTTCGTTTAAATATTTAGCTTAATGTTTAACGGCTTCTCGATGTTGAGTAAAATGCTATATATTTAAGCTATTAATATGGTAAATATATATATTTATGTAGTTTAGTATAACTGCTAAATGTTAGACTGGGATAGAATTGTACGCAGAACATTCCGCACTTTGGCAGTTCTTGATCTATTGTACCTGTACCTCCACTTGGATCAAGCCTGGAAGGAAGGATGAGGTGAGAGGAGAGAGTGGCTGACCCAAAGAGTCACGACAGTGCAGAAGACAGGGTCCCCAATAGTAACCAGTTGAAAACTCCCCGAAAGGCCTACCCACCGTGGTCCTGAAACGGCGCGTAAGGCTGGCCTGGAAACGTGAAATCTTCCTTCCGAAAGAGGAAGTGTCTACCAGAATCATATCATCCTGCCATGCAACGCCGAGACTCCCCTCGACACTTCTACCCTGAAAGAGACCACCAGAAGACAGATGATTACGAAATGATAATGAAGATATGAAATGATTAATACATGATAATGAAATGCAGGGACAACAATTTTGGCGGATGTAATTAACATACCCAGTTTTCACTTAGCGACCTGGGAAAACCCACGAAAAAGCCCATAGTTCACTTATCCCGACACGGGAATTAAACCCGGGCCTCCAAATGCGGGCCACAGACGAAATTGTCTGAGCCATTCCGTTCGCGTACTGCTAAATGTTAAGAGATAAACAAATACATTGTACAAAAATATAAAACGCTTTAAGATACTCGACTTACGTCTGATAATAACCTTTTCTGACATCAGCCATTTCCGATTTATCGTTTTTAGAATTTTCTGTTTTTAATACCTTTATAATTCGTTAAAAGTGCTAGTCATCTCTTTCTTGTGATTTCATGGGAAGTGTTTCGGATTCCTGGATCAACAAACAGGGGCTCAAAAGACATATAACTGTGAATTCCGCTGCCTTCATCCATTGTCCTTGTATATGCAATGAAATATGAAATGAAACTATTTTTGAAAAGATTTATCTTCATTAACCTGCTTATATAGCACCTAACAGGATTCCATGCGAGTTTAATACATAAGAAGTTTTACAATTTTACTGATATTAAGTATTTTCTTCTTGTTATTTCCCTTAATTTCAATGAAGATGAAACGGAGTGCTAGTATGTTTCGGAAAATTGTAATATATAAATATCATATAAATAAGGAAAATTATTGGTATTTGAAGACAATTTTGACTAATTGTTCTGAGTTCAGTTAGTGACTTAACTTGTTCAAAGTTTCAGTTCTTCAGTTGCTGTCAGCAAAATGCGAAAGCAGTGTTCAGCTGGCGGACATAAATGGCTTAGAAAGGTAATTATAGCATTTCATATTTTAATGTGACACTATTTAAACATATCAGACAATTTATTGAAGACTACCTCACCCCAAACTAAGTCTTTGCGTTTGACGTGACTGTCCATACGTTTAAATCAAAATATTGTGATGATGGCTTCGCGCCACTATCAGATACAAAGTTCAAGCATTGCACCTGCGCCAGATATGGCGTTATGTTCAACTTAAGACGTTGAAAGCCACTAGGGGTTTCCACCTATTTGAGGAAACCCGAAGGGGTAGCTCAGAAAAATATTTTACCTAAAAGATAGGCTGAGCTGAAGGTCTATCTTACCTTAAAAGGTGACATGTAGGTAATACTAGCATAATGGAGGGTTTACTCCACATAAAAATGAAGTTATTTATCTAAATAATTATAAACCAAACAGGGATTCTTTAGTAAATTTCAGCTGCGGATTTCACCGTGGGAGAGGCTGCCACTTTCTGGAATGACAGTGTTGCCAACCAAATTACATAGAATCTCGCTTCAAATTGAGCACAATTCCGCTACGTTCCGCTACAAAAATATAAAAAATAAGAACAAACGTTTGTCCTTGAGGTGGCAAGATGACCAACACGATGGATTAATGGTGATAATGACGACCTTGTTGTTGTTTGTTGTTTAATGAAGGTGTTAATATACTTAATACATAGCTATCATTACAAGTAAGTGAAGGGGGATCTGCACTGCCTGAAATGATTTAAGAGTCGTCACTGACAGAAGATTCTATTGCCACTGTACTACTTCTTGAAAAATTTTACATGGATTTTCCAAATTATTTACAAGTTCATCAGCTATTGGGTATGAGTTACAGTAGTTGCCTCAAATTTTACTCTTAAGAGGCCACTCAGTGTTTGAGGCTTCCGTTTATTCTTTTTTTAGATTTAATGTCAACTGTCATGACATTCAATCTTTACACATCAGCTTATCCATTTGACAACATAAGTAACAGTTTAGTCAATTTTAAAATATTCTAGAGGACATAATTCCCTTCAAAACGTATTTCTCATACTCTGCACCGGAATACAATGGTACTGATTGATTCAGTTAGCTTTTCTTTGATATATAATTGGTGACATAAAAGTAACGTACTTATTCACTTGAAAAGTTAAAAGTATGTTATAAATTGTAATTAAGCCTGACGCCCTGATGGTAGGGAGCGTTGCATCAAACTATGTATGTTTATCGTAGCTTGTATAAACATGCTAATAACTTGACACCTATCGACTACTACGTTTATACCGTATATACTGTCAGGTCTGATGCTTGCCGTAAATAAATCGACTTTTTTTTTAAATTTACGTCCTCCAACGTTAAGTCATATCGGACGATGAATGAAATGGATGAAATTATGCTCAAATGAGTCCGAGGTCCATGGAGCTCAGAGGTACCCAACTATCGTCTTTCTGAATAAGGGAAACTCCCGGAAAAACCCTTATCCAGGTAACTCACCCTGACCGAGTTTCGAACTCGGGACCTCTTGAACGTGAGGCAGTATACCTCCAAGCTACCGAGGCGGGCAAAATAAATTGCTGCTAACGTGAGCTATATTATCATCCTCATGAGCGATTCTTCGACTCGATTTCCCTAAGAATAGTTTCCGAATATTATGGCGTTGGCTTTTAGGATATGTTTGATTTAAAAAAATTGACAAAATCCGCTACATTTTTCCACTTTTTTCGTATTTCTCCGCTATGTCTCCCGATTGTTCAACTGTCACTACACCTAGAAAAATTCCGCTACGGTTGGCATTACTGGATTGCCCACCTCTGCCTTGCGAATGTAGGCGTGAGGCCGGCAGTTGATTTGGCACGGTTTGGCCTCTATGGATTATTGTTATATAATTATTATTATAGCCTTGAAAGACTACGTTAGAGTGATAACGTTGAGTCGATCCTGGCGGTACTGCAATACCAGCACAACCCTGACAGAGGAGGACCAAACCCCTACCACTCCCTCATGTTAGAAAAATTGGCCTATTAACTTGTTGATTCAACCGCTATTGTCGGCTTTAACCGAGAAGCTTTATATACATTTTATAGTCTGTTGTTTCTGGTAATGAAATATCACATCAGTCGGAATTTAAGGTTATCTCAGTTATATGTGCAGATCTAACTTGATAAACTGAACTACAAGAATTTATGCATTAACTGTGATTTGTGGATATAGATTTAGTTCATATTAGGTAATAAAGTATGTGGAGTGTGCACAATGGAGTGTGAGAGCACTATAGGCGAAAGTAGCTGCGCTACGCCAGGAAGTTGTCTGGAAAAAGCTGCATATTGAGACCATCATTAAAAGCACGCATCTTTTTCAGAAAGCCTTATCACCGTGTAGGTAATATTGGAGTACATACCAAATATGAATCCACATTTGTTGACCAAATCCATAGTCAGATATTGTGTTTTTACCGGTACATACACGATACAGTGCAGCAAATTCGATGGACCATTCGGGATGGATAATTAAAAGCAGTTCTCTCACTCCAATAGGCCACTGGAAATAAGTTTAATTATGCTTCGAAAACATCCAAACAAACATAAATAAGCAAAACTATACTGTGATTCTGTAAACCAACATAAGTAGGCCAAAAAATTCTAGGAAAGTTATTTAAACTGTATTATGAAATAATGAATTATAACCTAAATTGTATTAAATTATTCTTGAAATTATGCTAACAAATGTACTAAGAAGGGAACTCAAGTACTTATTATTTCGCAACATAACGGAACTGTCATTATTTGTTGAATAATAAAATAGCGATTTTTTAAAACTGACATGTTATAGGCTCTCTTATCTGATTAAATTGTTCGTTTCAGTGAGTAAATTATATTTGTAGTATTAAAAATTAAGGAAGTTTATTTATTTGAAGGGACCAGTGGGTGAAAATTTGGTTAAAATAATAAAACATTACAGAGGTATCTTTTTACTTTTCTGTTATTTGATTCTGTAGGAGGGCTTTATGTAAATATTCTTGCAATAGAAGTTAAAATGAGAGTTATTGACGATTAAATATACGGTGAACTGGCAGATTTATGATATTCCCTACGTCTATTTACAACAAATTTAAGTACATTAAGATTCGCATTTAATAGGTTTACAAAACTATATTTAAACTACACTGTTTAATAAGCGATCTTTTAATGTGTTTTTCTCAGTTGTGATATGTTAGACTTTTTCAACACTTAAGGAGCCATTAAGATCGATTATTGAGCTGTCAGTTGAAATTTCGCTAACCCTTTCCTGCTATGTAGTTGTTAATATAGGGTTAGGGCAGTTCCGAGGACTACAGTGTCACGTTTACCTGGTTAGATAAGGAGATCTTCAAGAACATGACAAGAGTTTAATGACCTTTGATAACCTGGCCTGTATGAGAAGCTATATATTTTACATTTTATAGTCTGCTGTACCTGGGAAGGAAATATCCCATCGGCCTAAATTTCAGCATTTCGTAATTATATTTGCAGGCGTAACTCGATATGGAAAACCACTAGAATTTTTAAATGGACTATTAATGTGGTGACACATCCTTTTGCATATTAAGTAATAAACTATATGAAAATGTGTAACTTCATTATAATAAATACTTATAGCGCTATCTTTGGTGGTTCTGCCGAACTGTAACAAACGACTGGCATTTTTGAGAGACTGCCGCACAGCGGAATGTGACTGTACTACAGACCAAAGGAACTTGCGCTTCGCCGCGAACTTCTAGTCTCTGAAAGCTGCATATTAAGTTTACAATTAAAAGCCGTGCATTATCAACTAGTGCCGCACGCATTAAAAACGACCATTTTTTTGTAAGAAACCTCGTCACCGTGTAGATATCAAGTAATAAGGCACATTTGTTCCCTAACCTGGAATAGGTATTGTGTGATGTTGCAGTTACAGGAGCCATAGAGTGCAGCAAATCCGGTGAGATATACGGGATGCATAATTACAAGGAGTCTTCTCACTCCTCTTAACCAATAAAAATAAGTTGATCTGTGCTTTGAAAACATCTAAACAAATTAAAATTAGCAAAACTATACTTTTATTTTGTAAACCAGCATAAACAGTCCAAAGTATACCATGGAAACTTGTAAATGGAAATAATGTATTATAAATTAACTCTGATAAATTGTATAAAACCCAAGCTTGTATTATTGCACAGTATAATGGAACTGCAGTTCTTCGTTAAATAATAAAGAAAGCAGTACTTTCTTTAAACTGACATGTTATAGGTTCTCAAAACTTATCAATAATCGTTTATTTAAGCAATTTACATTTGCAATATCAAAAATTAAGCAAGTTTGTTCATTTAAAGGGATCATTCTGTGCAAATTGCACTAAAATAATAAATAATTACCCAGTTTTGTTTTTAATTTTTTATATTTGATTCCTTATGAGGACTTAACGCAGAGAGTTTTGCTATAGAACTTAAAATGAGAGCTAGTGACGATTTAAATATACCTAATCGGAAGGCGTGGTCTCCAATTTTGTGGCATTTTCTGATATTTCTCACACTTCTCTTTCCAAAGGATTTAAGTGCAGTGTTAATCGGTTTGTAAAATTATATTTTAACTAAAATTGTGCACCATTTAATAACCGATACTTAAGGAGATTTTCAGTGACTTTTAAGGGAAATTTTTCAAATTGCGCTCTTCTCGGTTGTAAAATTAGACATTTTCAGTATACAAAGGGCTCTTGGCTGGCCCCGTAACTCAGTCTGTAAATGAAATGAAATCTGTAGTGTTTAACGCCCGCTTTTACTACATACGGCACCGCAGGCAATGACAGTGATGATACATGAGATGAAGATGGAGCACCGGTGGAATGAGATGGGAAACCGGAGATCCCGGAGAAAACCCGCCCCAGCGCCGTGTTGTCCATCACAAATCTCACTTTGCGGTCGCCTGGGATCGAACCGGGCCGTCTTGTTGCTCAGTCCGTAGAGCACCTGCTAGCCGTGCAAGGGGTCCCGGGTTTGTATCCCGGCCCGTCGGGGTGGGGATTTTTCTCCGACCAAGATAATTCCTCATTTTCCCCAGAGTCTGGAATATGAATGACAATGCGAATGTGTGTGTGATCTAATGATTAAAACCTAAAGAATATGAGTTAACATATTCGATATGTTCCAAAGAAGAACGGGCGCCGCTATGACCATAGCAGTTAAAGGAAAAAAGGGACTTTTAAGGTGCAGTTACTAAGGTAAAACTCCAGTAACACTTTCCCAATATACTGTATCTATACCATGTTCATTCTAAATTTACCAGATGAGTCTTCTGCCCTTATTTATTGTGATCTATGTAACATTGACCCTTTTAGCATAAAAGCTGTTATTGCAGCTCTGCTCATCTATTCGGTACTCTACGCACCCAGCATTAATACTTAAAGCCCTGAATGAGGACAAAGAAGTTTAGAAAAGCTTAAACGGCTTTTCATCCATATAATACTAGCAAGGTGATAAGCTCATGCTTTCCTAAAGGCAAGCAGAGAGTTCGTGGCAGCTGGTGCATTGGATTAGGTTGCTGCAAGATGGTGAACCGAAGGCTAAGTACGAAACTCGTCACATAGTTTCGTCTTTTCTTTTTTTTCTTTCTTTCTCTTATTGCCTGTATTGTTGCTACTGGTTCACTTGTGAGCCAAAGAAAAAAGAATTACAATCCGATAATTAGGGACCTATAGGGATTTGCTCGTTATATGTTGGGCTGAGCTTCACTCTAACCTCAGGCAATTGAGGCCCTTGACTTTTAAAGGGCTATATTTATCTTTTATTAAAGATCATGCTTAACTTTGTGGCCCTTAAAAATATGTATCATATGTGTGTTGTAAACCATATTCCATAGTTGGTTCCATTGTCTAGTAGAATGTAGACGATATTAAATCTATTAGTTTTTGTTTCATGCTTAGGCAGATCTTATGTTTCACTTTGCATTTGTGAAATGTTTGAAACTTGTTTGAATGGGTCAAGCACAATAACCACCATAATAAAATATCTACTAGGAAGTATACATCTATAACTATCTGCCAGCGTAAATCATAAGATATTATTGTATTTTGTAAATACCTATAATGTTATAAAAGTGCTATTTGCACTATAATACGAAATTATAGGCCCTAAGAGATAAAGTAAAGAGTAATAAAATTGTTGATCATATCACGAAGGTTTTGAACCCAAGTTAAACCTGCAGACTGGTGAAGTAGCTTCTATGATACTACTTAGGCAACGCTATGTTGCTAGGGACTGTTCCTATATGAATCAAATAACCGCGGACATAAGACACACCTCGAATCTTTATACGCTTTCTACAGCTTTATACAGAGTTTAGAGCTCGTTTTAGTATTTTTAACACAAACCAAAAACCAGCATCTTCCATTAAAATTACTGTATGGGTTAAAAACTGCGGTAATTTGTGACAGAAGCGTCAAATATTTGCCTTGACTGTATAATGAAAACACGTGTTGACTGAAGATTTAAGTCCAATTGGTCCCACTGTGTATATCTGCTATTTCGTACTTGAATTTTACTGTCTCAGCTGATGCATGTGATAGGCTGTTCCTTAAGAGGCGTAATTAAAGGCGTACGTGAATGTACGCTAATGAATAAAAGTTTGTAAACTCGTCTAAAATTGTTACTGTAGCTTTCTTTTCTGGCTAGGATTTTGTTGGAATCGACATACAAAATGATTCCTTTCTGTCCCATACAACGCTTGTGCACTGAGTTATCTACCTCCTCTATAAACTGTTCTACAAATCATCCGTTAGAATACATTCAAGAATGGCACAAGTCACAAATGTTGCTTAACAAGTTTCATAAGTTCAAAAATAAATAGGGGTAGGTGGCTCACCTGGTATATGTGTATTGTGACAAAAGAAGCAAAAAGTACGTTTGAAAAACGTTGGATAAATGTAAACGTACAACCAGCCTTTTATATACACAAATCAAACAGCTCTAAACTTCTCTAGAAAGTTCCTTTAAGTCACTGTAACATAAACAGAGCAAAAGTGATCTTGTGATGGGTTGACGGTGTTGTTGCAGGAATTATGAAAGGAAAATTCGAAAGTGGAAGCTGTTTAAGGGAAGGCAGTTGTCAGATACCAATTAGGTAAGCAGTGTAATTTCTTTCATTTGAACGCTAGTAAAAGTCTCAAGCTATTGCCAAAGTGGCTACGAGCAATATATCCCACATAAAGTCCCGTGCTTAATTTTTAATTTATAAATGACGTGGGATTATGTGAAGAAATCAAATATTTTAGTAGTTGTTGCAAGCATTCAGTCCCTTTATAGTATACAAAATTAATAATATTTTACACAGTAGACAGACCTTTGCATTTAATCTTAAATCAAGGGTGCCACCGCATAAGCTACTCAATTCTCGAAGATGGCAATGCAAAACTTTCCATAAGAAGTTCATTAGCGTGCACATGTTTTCCACGTGTTCGATAAAATAGCGGGGCTGTTCTCTCCAATCACAGCTGCTGGCAGAATAATAAATATTTCCACTTTGTCAGCATCGCCCAAAATACTAAAGATGGCGTCGGTATAGTTGGGGAATTTTCACACAAAAATTGGATAACGAGATTTCACGGAAAATATAAATTTTGGGAACTTCTTTGACCAAAAAATCAAATATGTTTAGAAAAAAATCCCTGAGATTTTGTATCTGAGAGTAATCTAACTCTTCCTGTTTTCCTTTCATAGAAGCATTGGCTTTTAAATCGATCTACTTCCTTTAGGTTTGGTTTTAGCACTCCTTTTTTAACCTACTTGAATCCATTCTACTGAGATGGTCCTTCCATTTGTGTTTATTATTCTCTATGATATCTTCTACAGAACTAATCTTTAATATTATTTTAATTTTACATTAGTTAATATATACCATCATGTTACTCCCTCAACTGCTAGAATATGAATTCTATCTTTGTGTCTTAAAAATCAATCTTCACTCCCATATAAAATTACTGGGACGGCCATAACTTTAAAATATATTTGTGTTTCTTTCCTTGTATTGTTTAAAAAGCCTTGTAATAGCTGTGCACATATAATTGGTACTATGAATGTTATTCTGCAAACCATTATCACATATATAACTTAAATAACTTGCAACATAATTACAATTTTGCACCTTCTTGATTACAAAATAACTCAAAAAGAAAACCCTGGTTTAATACCGAACTTATTTACTGACATTTGAAGTATACGGCATCAAAAGTTTCAATATTGACACCCCCTTCCAAACTCAAAACCACTTCTTACATAGAAAATGGCTCCAAAGAATTTGATTAAAGCACTATATGTTTAAGATATTTTCATGATTATTCAAATGTAAATTTCTGGGATTGTTCCCAGAACCTTCTGGATAATTTTTCCATAAATCGGAAATGCAAGGGATAGGCAAAAGCTTACTGAACAAGCAACGTAGATGTTGTTACATCACACACTTTTTATGCGTTCCATTTATTAATTGGAATGTAACTTTACGAGAAAATATTTTTATCTGAGTTTATTATTACTTGACCATGTGCAACAGTTCCTACTAATTGTTTCTTACTGCTGGCCATGCAAACGAAGTAAATTGTTAAGTGACAATCTTTTAAAAGAAATGACTACTACTTAAGCATTATTTATTCCAATATTCGCTTTGGAGCTCCAAGAAAATTAGCAATAAACTGCCGTAAATGCTTATTACCGTTGACATATTTTAGGTAGAGTAACAGGCGTTTGTAATAAGGATGAGTGCAGGAGTGAGATAGGTATGTGTTAAACATAAGATTTTTGCAGTCAGATTTGAGGGATACGAGGTTAGTCTTATCTAAACTATCTACTAGGAATATCTGTTAAACCATATTATGAAATAACAAGTTATTTATGCTTTGAAATTAGTAAACCAGGCCTCAATCGACTAGTACTGCACAATGTAATGGGACCAACTATCTTTTGTTTAATATTAAAAAAAATGTCGTGCACGTTTTAAAAGGACATATTACAGGCTTTATAATCTTAATAGTTGTTTTTCCTCGTTTAATACTTTTATATGATTTCGTATGCCAGTTGTAACAGCATAGCGCAAACTGGAGGTTATGAGAGAATTATATTAAACAATGGCAAATTCTTTAATGAAAAAGATGGGCTCTCTTGGTAATTACCCATAGTTATAGCATTTAGTTATCGTGTATTTTACCCGAGAGAAAACCCCGGAAAAAGCCTTATTCATGTCAGGGTGAGTTACGTAGATTAGGTTTTTTCCGAAGCTTTCCTTTATCCTCAAAAACGAATGTCGGGTAACTCTAAGCTCCATGGACCCTTGGCTCATTTGAGCATCATTTCAACCATTTCACTCACCGCCCGATATGACTTGACGTTGGAGGACGTAAATTAAAAGAAAAACGTGTAATATTCTTGTAAAAGCGAACGAAGAATGCGTGATATACATTGCAAATGCTACATTCGGGAATAGCTGAAAAGTTCTGCGCCGTGGCGTAGTGGGCTGAGGCATCATGATTTGGTTCTTAGCCACTAAATGCGTCCGCGGTTCAATTCCATCCCTGTGGGACAGAATATTAGGTCCCAGGATTGGACTCCATTTAGCATTCATAAGGAAATTGAGGAGCTTACGCTAGATAAGGCGGTCAAGAAAGCCAATTTTTCGGCGGGGGGTGCCGAGTTGCGTACCACATCTCCTCTCCGTATCTGTTGGATGATAGGTCCTATATTGCCAACCAAATTGAATTGAATCTCGCTACAGTTTGAGCAAAATTCCGCTACGTTCCGCTACAAAAATAAAAAAATAGCAACCAACCTTTGTCTTTGAGATGACAAAATGACCAAGACGATGGATTAATGGTGATTATGATGATCCTGTTGTTGTTTGTTGTTTAATGAAGGCATTAATATACTTAATAAATAGCTATCACTACAAATAAGTGAACGGGATCTGACTGGCTGCCTGAAATGTTTTAAGAGTCATCACTGTAAGAAGATTCCATTGTCACTGTACCACTTCTTGAACATTTTTACATGGATTTCCCAAATTATTTACAAGTTCATCAGCTATTGTGTATGAGTTACAGTAATTGCCTTCGATTTGAAAGTCAATTTTTACTCTTAAAGGTGTCTGAGGCTTCAATTTATTCTTTTTCAGAAATAGTTTAGTTAATTTTGAAATATTCTAGAGGACATTATGGCCTTAAAAACGTATTTCTCCTACTCTCTACGAGAACACAAGGGTACTGTTTGATTCAGTTAACTTTTCTATAATATATAATTGGTGACATAAGCGTAACGTACTAAAACGCACCATTCACTTGAAATAAATTGCAAATCGCAATTAAGCCTGAGACCCTGATGATAGGGAGCGTTGCATCATGCTACGTATGGTTATCTTAGCTTATACAAACATGTTAATAACTTGACACCCATCGTGTAATATGTTTATCTGTTTAAACTGTCAGGCCTGATGCTTCCATAAATAAATCGATATTTACCTGAGCTATAGTATCATACTCATAAACGATTCTTCAACTCGATTTCCCGAATAAGAGTTCGCGAATATTATGGCATTGTCTTTTAGGACAAGTCAATAACGTCAACATTGATGAAGGTCAGTCAACTATTGTGAAAAATATACTATAGATCAAGTTAAATATAACTCACATTTAAACCAATCTAGGTCCTCAACGAAGCAGATGGAAGAGAAAGTAAATCTTCAACACACAGCTGGTAAGTGTGTAATTTTCCAGTCACGGAGATAGAAGAGGAAGTACATTTCCCTCGACAAACATCCAACAGTTTAACTTCTTCACGTCCAGAGACGATGCAACTCCCACTTGCTAATATCACAGGTGACAACAAATCATCTGTGCCCAGTAAGATCATCTCTTCAGTCGAGGATTGTACCAGTGTTCCAGTTCCAAATATTGTCATTAGAAATCAGGAGACCTCCAATGGACGAAGTTATAAAGTCCTTGGAGAGGAAGAAAGACCACATTCAGTAGCTGCAGCAGACCTCACTAAAGATGATTTTGGAGGAAAAGGTAAACATCTACTAGTCTGGGTGATTACTCTTATAAATTAAAGCATGCCAGCTACTCATATTTATATGAAATATACCCCACTTTATATACTTTGACAATTCTCTACAATTATTGACTCCTACTTTACATCACATAAATTAATTGGCAACAAAAATGAGCTGCGGTACAATGTGAGTAGTTCTGGGTTTATTTTCTGCATCATTATGCTGCCGACCCTTTAATATCTAATTTTTCGTTAACATTTGATTTTAACATAAAATGAAATGGAAAACACTCTATTTAGTTTTGTGCATAAGTAAAGTGCAGGCGTAACTAAAGTAGTATGAATTATTAGACTTTTGTTATATGGCAGTGAACCAATAAAACATCAATTTATGGGTTTAAAGCTGCGATATCGTTACGTAGTGACGCACCGAGTAATCAATTGGATGGCCCCGACAGGTTAACCTAGGAAGGATTAAGGGGAGATACGTAAGTAGCATTTTATCGAGCATAGGCACCAAAAATGTCAACGAGTGATAGCTAGGGGATAGAGGTTTATTTTCTCTCCACCATTCGAATCTTCATAGAACTCTGTGGAAAATTCCTGTGGTTATATATTTAGCGAGTATTCTTAAAGCTCAGATAGTAGGAGTTACTGTAAGATACCTAGCTCTCTATGAGTTTGCGGGGAGAAAAAAAATGTGTAGAGCTTATCGCCCGCTCCTACTACATATGGCACCGCAGGCGGTGACACTGATGATGCATGAGATGAAGATGGAGCACCGGTGGAATGAGATTCCGGGGGAAACCGAGGTTCCGGAGAAAACCCGCTCCAGCGCCGTGTTGTCCACCATTAATCTCACTTTGCGGTCGCCTGGGGTCGAACCCGGGCCACCTTGGTGAGAGCCAAGTGGTCTAACCACTGAGCCACGGCGCGGCCTTTGCGGGGAGAGGATTGGGTGAGGAGCAGTCTGTTAAGGGGAGTAAGCTATTGACGTGTGACAATGCTTGCATAAACAGAAATTACCACGTTGGATTGTTATTCTTACGTACACTTTAGACAGTCTAATGGTGCTGTTCTCGCTTCTAAGCAGTTGCTGTGAATGTTACACGTGCTAAGCTACTGTTACTTATTATGGTTGAGGGTACACCAGAGGTAATTCGTAAATGAAACCTTGTGTCCATAGTTACGCTCGTTAGTTGATTTGGACATGACACAAAAATGTGATAATGAATCGAGACAAAATGCCTTAAATTATCCACTAAAGCAGGCAACGAAGAGGGCAGTAGACTAATTCAGAAATTCAGAAAGTTTTATTCTGAAAATTAGAAAGGAGAGTAAACAACTTCACAAGCAAACTGGAGATTCTTTTGTATTCTCAACAACAGGAAAAAGAAGAAATCAAAAGAAAGATAATCGAAAAGTTCGTATGAATCATTTTGATAAGTGCTTAATCCGGAATGTTATTCAGGAAATTTTACAAAGTACAAATACTTCCATCAGCAAAGAAATTCCAACGTGTGAGTGCCCTGAAGAAAAGTTTTGCTTGTGCGTATTTCACTGCGCCGCTAAATTTGAGAACCAAGTGTATGTGACAGTGAGGCGTAGATATTTCAGCTATAACTTATAAAATGCAGTTTTAAGTATCCAAAACAGGCTTGAATGTTTAAAAAATAGGGCCCTAGAAATTACAAGTTGGCCGGGTTATAAAGGTTAGTACAGTTTAAATGTTTTGAAACATTTCTATTACAATACAGAATTAAATGCATTAAAGTTTTCTCTCGTCAGCGACATGATTAACGAACCTAAATACAAAGCATACAGAAAGTTTGAGATCTATAAGACTCTCACCTAAAGGTAGCAATGTATAAGTAATTTATAAGTTTTGCCCATAGATTAAATGAGATTCTTTTCTCGCTTGATATCTACAAAAGCATACCTAAAACTAAATAGAATAAAATTAAAAACAGAGCTTAGTCTATGTGGTGTATAACCTCAATAACCTTTAATAATATTTGTAATGATCATTTAACAATATTTAGTCTATCCCTAGTGTAGGATAAGGTGCTTTGCAAAAGTCAATAGAATGGAGAAAATGTCAGACAATATTCCAAAAAATACATTTCATTTGCCATATATATAAAGCTTAAAATTATGTTCGTTAAAATCGTTAGACGATTTTTTAAGAAATTGAAACTTTTTAAAACCTTTGATCTCGTTCTTGGAAGATGTTGAACTTATTGTTTTTAACCAACTGTTTGTTTTGAGTTATGTTGTTCAGAGACAAGTGCACGCGCACAGATACATCCATACAGACCTTTTTAATGCTTTTATTGGATTCAAGGAGCCTCAAAACTTCGGTGTAATCTAGAAATCAAACGACTTTTTGGATGTAAAATATACAATGCTTTTACTATATTTAACAGAAAATAAAAACGTCTGAGCACCATAAAAATACCAATAATGAAAAGAAAAGAAATGGTATTTAACTTACTGCGCAACAGCATCGTACCACTATATAAGTAAGAGACTACCGATTCTTTGCTAGTGATGCATGCAAATGTGGTCAAAATGGAATATTCGCTTAGCTTCAGTATCTCACAGAAAGCAGCCATGCAGGTAATCATTGCCGAGGGTCACTTTAGGATGCAGTCAGATATCTTAAGCTTGGCTTTGTTTACAGCAAAGACGTCACAACATGTAGGTGCTGAGGCCGTGTCAACTGAATTGGAAAACACTAGCAAAGTAATTAAAGAAATCATGCATGCCAGATTTACTTACAAAGTGCTTTCTAACAACATCCCCGTGTCATCATTATCCCCCATATTCACCCGATTGCGCGCTCTTTGTTCTGATATTTATTCACAAAGAAAGAGCACTTCAAGCGGCAAAAAGTATTAAAAGCCTATGTATGCCGGACTCCCTGTGCTTAGTCAAAATATAATTTATGAAATTTAAGTTTATTGAAAAGTGGAAAAGGAATTCGGGGAAAGAAATGTGAAATAATACTTAACATAGCTGTCAATTGTAAGAATCAAATCAACATCCAATTTCCCGCTAAAACTCGTTTACATATCAGTAAAACTAATGGTCTAACGCTTGTTAAAACACTTAAAAACCGTCATTTGGTCCGAGATTTGATCCCGTGACCTCGGAACAGGGAACCAGCGAATGCGCCCAGACAGACCATCATTTTGTGGTGGTTATGTGTTGCATATGTAAAACATGGCTACCTTCCACCTTTTTCTGTTTTCCTCTTTGTCTCTTCATGTGAATCATTTATTTCAGTATTGTTCAATTTGCCCCAAACAATGTTATATTCACCGGTACTGTTTGGCAATCAGACTGAATATTTGCTTTCTCTATATCCTACCCAATTTCGATGGTGAGGCTTCACCAACAATAAGCCTTTTGAGACTTCTTGAATAATGTATAGGAACAGGTATGTGGATATATGTTTGTGAACATAAATTAAAATATTTATGTTTAGAAAATGTTCGCTTGTATGTATATATGTTCAGGTATTTTAGAAATATATTTAGATTTTTTTTAGTGACTCTAAGGTGGTTCTCGCCCCAAATAGAATAGTCAATTAGTAAAAGTCATTTTGTCCAATAAAAATAAGGAAATGGATGTTGAACTCCAACCAATATACCGATTTAAGTTCTTGACACACAGTTCACATAATCCATAATTGTTATTTAATTCAACATTGTACACGTACCACTATGCAGTTCCATACACAACTCTCACAGCTGAAAGAAACACCACCGTAAATGACTAGGGCACTTCTTTGGATAGGCGCTGTAGATAGCCAACATAATTCCTTCCAGAAGCCAAAATATATGGCACTTGATGTCTCGATATGTTCCTTAGATCGCCTATGGATCAGTATGACACCTTTTCCACTGAAGTAACTAATATCGCAGGTATATAGTCTGTATAAAATACAGGAACATAGCCGGTAAATTACGCTCAACATCAAAGTGATAAAATAACTTGCTGAGGTTTGTATGTAACAATATAGTGGTAATTAAAATAAGTAAGAAAACTTAAATGTTAATAGTTATCATTGTTTTCGCATCGGATTTCCTAAGGAAAATTTTCGTTAACTTATTAACTTATAATATATATGATACAAGGTAAGTGGGGGGGGGGGGGGAAGATGGAATTTGGGGGAAGACGGAGTTTCGTAATATTTTATTCATCTGAGACTGGATAGCAGCACTTACCACAGCCTAGCATAGGGGCATCCAGTTGGAAGTGTGCTGTTTTGTTCTTCCGTTTTATACCTTGCTTCATCCAGTGATAAACAAGAAACTACTATCTGTAAACTTGGTAAGTACAAGCTACGTAATATTTCGTTCCCGATATATAAGGTCTAACACTTGATGTACTGCATGGAGCTTCACCTAACCATGGTATTCTACCATGTGCGTCTTTGTGAGCACATGGTAGCTCGGACCAACATGACCGGTAGCGTACATAAAAAAAGGCTAAATTGCATCTTCCCTCAGGCATTGGGGGAAGTTGAAAGTTTTTAAAGAATACTGATAAATTACATATAACCGATCATGACGGCTTGGCCGATCATTCTTCAGACAATTGAAAACATTTTGGCAGCAAACTTTGAATACTTGGATTTATTCAAACCCTGGCCGGAGTGTTAGAGGACTGCAGTTTGTTTCTCTTCTTTCTTCATTGTATCATGTCTCTAACATGCCTTAAATTTACATTTTATAAAGTATCTTACATGTTGTAATACAAATGCTCACTTTACTTTATTTTTAATTCCAACCTTAGTGTTCTTACATCTTCTTCCATATTGTTCCATCTTCCCCCAAATTAACTCCCATCTTTCCCTAATGATGGGTAAGATGTTAGTTTTGTTGCAATTAGCCTAGTTGTACCTTTCTATTTCCTCACATCTAAGGACACTGATTACTGTTTCTCCCAGTAACAACTCAATATATAGTCAATATCTTGAGATACTTTTTATATTTTCCCCATTCCCATTTCCATGAAAAAAGGACATAACTGTTAAGTATGTCATCTTTCCCTGACTTACCTTATATCCAAGTTAAGTCACATCGGGCGATGAATGAAATGGGTGAAATTATGCTGTACCATTTCCAGTAAAAACTTAATATATAGTCAATATCTTGAGATACTTTTTATATTTTTCTCCATTCCCATTTCCATGAATGAGTGAGTGAGTGTGGTGTTTAAGGGCCCGTCGACAACAAGGTCATTTGGGCCCCCCATTTCCATGAAAAAAGGACATAAGTTTAAAGTATGTCATCTTTCCCTGACTTACCTTATATCCAAGTTAAGTCATATCGGGCGATGAATGAAATGGGTGAAATTATGCTGTACCATTTCCAGTAAAAACGCAATATATAGTCAATATCTTGAGATACTTTTTATATTTTTCTCCATTCCCATTTCCATGAAAAAAGGACATAACTGTTAAGTATGTCATCTTTCCCTGACTTACCTTATATCCAAGTTAAGTCATATCGGGCGATGAATGAAATGGGTGAAATTATGCTGTACCATTTCCAGTGAATGACTTAACGCTTGGAAGCATACTATAAGCATGATCTCAGTGACCCGACATGTTGGAAAATCAATAAGGATAAGGAAGCCCTAAATTAAAAGGGGTACAAATAGGATGGTTAAGGAAACAGGCACAAACATTTTCAAAGTTTGTTGTTTTCAACTAATTCTTTATACTACTAAGATTCTAAATATAACAATGTACGTTTCTTCTTTGCCTCAGAAATTGTTAACAGTCAGGTTTAGTACATGCCAATTGAATATCTTTGCCTCAGATTATAAATTGTTATTTCTTTAAATACACTAAAGTCATTAGGTTTCTTTTTATGTTCTAAGTGCCCTAACTCCTCAAAATCTGCCTTAAATGACCCGAGAGAACATTGGGAAAATTTGGAATAAAAATTTAGAAGGCGTGTCCAACACTTACATGCAGAAGCGAAGCTAAACAGTGTTGTCCCAGTGTTCATACCTACGAAGGGTCGAAGAGAAGGTTGCAAAGTTGTGCCTCCGAGATCCCACTCGGAAGTCCTCTTTTTGTCCACGATCCTCTCAGATGAACCGCTGAAGCCAGTCCATCCCGGCACTGCGTTATTCAATTGTGGAACTTCTTGCTCCCTCTGCAAGCGGCACTAGCGCTAGCTTGCCCTCAGCGACAGCACTCGTAGAAGATTCGTAACAAGGGAGCACGACCGATAATCTAACGAGTTGGAGATGAGCAACACAGCTCAGATGCTGAGGAAAGCCATAGTTACACAAGGTAGATGAAACTTTTGGGGGAGGTGGGTACAATGCTCAAATTAGTTAAGGTCCATAGAGCTTAGAGTTACTGAGATTCGTCTTTCAGGATAAGGGACAACCCTCCAAAAAACCTTATCCAGGTAACTAACTCTAACCGAGATTCGAACTCTGGATCTCTTGAGTGTGAGGCAGACACGTTACCACTCCGAATCGGGCAGGGCATATAATTAAATAGATAGCTATTTCTTCCGCAGACTAAAAATATATATGGACCAATAGAACAATGGTTAACACTATGTTGCAAAAATTAACCGTACTCACTTATCGCTTGATTGCAACTTCTTAACCAAAGTTATCTTATATGGTTTTTATTTAAAGTTTTAGTGGCGCTCCAAGCCTTTATCTATATTCATGATTACTGTGTAAGCTTTCTGAGAGATTTCTTTACACTTCGTTGTACGTTTCTCCTATGTCTATTTATTCGGTCTAAACCATAATGACAGGTTAAGATTGATCCTCTTAACCTAAGTCAATTCAGAAAACTTCAATACGATTCTCAGAACAGCCACGAATTTTAGCATAGCGTATACAAATCACCATCTCACTTCTATATAGGAGTTTGTCGCAAAGGCATTATTTATGAGGAATCTGTGCGCTGAAGTATAAGGACGTTTTGGCATTATAACAGCACACAATATAACACTGAAGAATGTGGTCTCATTACTCATTAATTTGAGTACATTATTTCCAGCTCCCAGATGGAGGGGGAACACAACTGGTTAGAAACTGCGCAGCATAGGGCAAGCAGTTCTACGTAATTCGGCCTCACGTCCAAACAAACGCTAAGCATTTGCCATACTTATCGATGTTCAGAAGGAATAATTTGTAATACAAGTGAAACGTACTGCAATAGGGTTTGGATGCTCTCTGCTTGTCGTTAGCTATTTAACAGTATGTACGAGAGCTGTTTAATAAAGAATGATCCCAATCTTTATTAACAACGTACCTCTATTTATCCTCATAATTTTGATGGTCCTTCTCAAAATAGTCTCCCATGAATGCGATGCACTTGTCCCAGCGTTTCTACCCGTCTTCAATGATATGCTGGAAACCATGTTCTGAGAATGCTTCAAAATCCCCTCTCAGCCTTCACCAATGCTTATGATGATGGATAATGCCTCCCACGAAGGCGTTTCTTCAAGTTAGGGAATACAAAAAAGTCACGTGGGGCTAAATACGGACTATAGTGAGGGTGAGGGATGTACCTCACATTGACTTTTGCAAGATATTCAGCAACAACATTGGCAATATGCGGCCGCGCATAATCGTGGTGTAGCATCCAGTCTGCTTTATGGAAATGTGGTCTTTTGCGCCTGATATGGACTTGCAATATTTTCAGGACATCTCTGTAGTATTGTGCAGTTACTGATGCGTGTACAGGCACAACATGCGGATAAACCATTCCATGTATATCAAAGAATGAGAGGGCCATAACTTTCCCAGCAGAAGCAACCACTTTTGCGTTTTGGGGGGTTGGTGATGAAGGAGATTTCCACCCTAAGATTTTCTGTTTGCTCTCAGGATCAAAATAACGTAGCTAAGTCTCATCAGCAGTGATTACGTTTGAAAGAAACTACGGATCTTCCTCTACATCAACTTTAACTGCATATTACCCCTATTGCAGCGGTAGGCGATACTGAACATGTTTGAACTTGCCTGGTTCTCACAGGCGGAAACGAGGAGTACCAACAATGAAACTACTACGGCGTGTTTGTTTCACATTAAGCTAACAGAATATAATAAGATTGAATTTTAGTGCGCAAAATTATGTCCGTAAAAATCATGATAATTCTTTTTTGAACAGCCCTCGTACAAGGAATTTCTCTTATCATATCGGTAATAATGATCCACGATTCCTGATTATCTTTTGTTAATATTGTCTTGGCAAGACAGAACTCTTCCGCAATATCTCAGTTGCTTGTGACAGCAGCACCTTGTTTCTCGTATTATCAGAAGCATTATGATCATTCTTATTGCACGAAGGACAGCATTCATATAAAAGCTCCGTAGATTATTAGCTCATAATTTTATAAACTTTGGGGTTAAATGAAATAAATTAATTCCTTCATTGAATTTTAAGAAAAGTTGACGGTCGCCTCAATAACTCTATAAGTAGTGCTAGTGATATTTAGCTTTTCGAAATCAGAAATGTAGCATTTTGATTTTTACATTCAGCATTTTATAGCATTTTGAAATGAAAGTTTAATTTGAAATATTTTAAATGATGAATTAATATTATTCATATTTAATTTAAAACAAATTTTTGGAGGGTTATTAATGACAGTGAGTTAATAGTGCATTAAGTGTCAATTTATTTTACATTAATATAGGTTAAACCAATACACAGAAATATAGAACAAGTTGATACAGACTATTTGTATACTGCATAACACAAAAAAGATAAATTTATACTAATGTGAAACTAGTACAATAAAAGAGAATCCAGAAAATTAGCCTGGCACTAACTGACGTGATCTACGCTTAGAATGAATGAAGGTTGCGCGTGAAACCGAACAGAACTGTGAAAATCGGAACTTTGGCAACTGAGAACTCCAAATGGAAGTAACGTGTGTGCTGTTGGTATTCAGAGACAATGATTGAAATTTTCGGTTAACTGGTTTGTGAAGATAGATTTATGACAGTCATTAACCGTGGCAAGAGGGGCCTCTTTTGTAAAACAACTGAATTCGCTTCAGTATCAATCATACTCATATGGGCAATGGTGGAACAATAGCCTAATTTAGCGGGAAGGGTTGCTTTCCATATTCCAGAAGAGTAGTCACTTAATTTATAGTTTTCTAAACATGCAAAGGTTCTACAGATTCTTCAGTTAGTTACCAGAAGGAAAACCATGGGAAAAATAATTACTTGGAAAAATCTTCGTTTCGTATTTCTATCGCATTTTCAGTCAATTTCGCACTTTATCGTGCTATATCGCATTTGCGAAAATTCACCATCCCTATTTATAAGTCAGGATTTACATAAGATCTTAACAAAATAGGAGGATTAATTTTGTTGATAAGTATTCATTTTATATTATATTACGTCTGTTCGATTATTACTTTTATAAATATATGATAAGGGAATAATAAAATTTGGGAAACAAGTTTCCACTTTTTTTATTTATCCAGATTTATTGAACCCTATTTTACACAGTGGTATATTAGAGTTAGAGTCGATACATAAAAATATACAATTTTAATAAAAATATTTTAAATACTAGAAGGAAGAAATTATGTTTTAATCTGATTCATATTAATTTAAACTATTTCAGACGTTTAAACACTGAGTTTTTAAACATCATGAAGTAATTATACTGTTGTGGCTTCATTACTAAAGATGTGAACGGAGCAGAAATTTCAGTTCCTTGAGAGTCTAGCTTGAATATTAATTCTTGTCTTTCTCTCCAGAAAATGGGACAACATAAAAGGAGATGAACCACAGTTTGAAATTCTTCACCACACATGCACTCGGGGTTGGATTTAAGTGAAAGCGTGAAAAGTATTCACCAAATTTACCATGCCCACTTAAAAATAATATCAAAGCAAAATTTGGTACAATAGTTTCACATTTTCCTCTTGTCATATACACTAGGGAAAAATAATGTTTTTGTTAAACTTCCATTTGGAGTTGTTAGCCATTGTTGGTTCCATTCTTCAAGAATATGTTGATGTATTATTCTCCTTACAGTAGAAATGTTTTAAGTAACTTATTACAACGTACATTTCTCATTCGTACGACAGAAACAGTTCTTTTAATCGATAAAATGTCCATCCGTCGGAAGTTGGAGTTACAGTTTCTATGGTTCCAATTTCTCGTACTAGGATTCAGAAACCATCTAATTATATATTTTCAAACAGTTGACAATCGCTTCTAAAAACCGATCGACAAGGTTTTTTTCACAAGAGATCGGAATAGTGAATCTAGTGGCATTTTCCATCCTGAATTCAGATATGTAGTCAGAATTTTTCCATCAGGCATAGTTTCTCTGTAAAAGCTACTTTTCAAAATATGATTTTAGCGTTTTCTTTGACCTGTCATAGGAACCGTTACCTCATATGTAGCTATTTTACTCAAGCTGTATTATTGAAATTATTTGCAATGTCATGCTGAAGCGCAATAAAGCATGACTGTGCAGGTTCATTGTTGTCCATTGTTGTTGTTTAGACATGTTCAGACGTGTTTGGCATTGTGATGTGTCAGTATTGAGCTGACTGTGAGATTGTTCAGTAGTGAAATATTTCCTTCCTTTCTGTTTAGAAGTGTATTGTGTATGTTGTGCATGTTGTATTTCTGTGCTTTATTTTTTCATCGTGCCAAGAAATTGTGTAAATCATGCAGATAATTTCTGCTATATTTGTGGTGAGCTGACCTTCAAGTCTCAGAGGCGAAATTTGACCCCACTTGTAAAGAAGTGTTATAAACTTTACTTTGGCTGTCAAGTTGGTGATTTTGATAAGAGCTGGGCCCCAAATACATGCTGTGTTTCGTGTGTTAGACTGCTGACTGGGTGGAAAAATGGTACACATCATATGCCATTTGCAGTTCCCATGATTTGGAGGGAACCGAAGGATCATTTAGCTGACTGTTATTTTTGTTTGACAAATATTAAAGGAATCACATCTAAAACAAAATATACAGTTAAGTATCCGAATTTGCAATCTGCAATGAGACCTGTGTTTCACAGTGAAGAGCTCCTCGTCCCAGTATATGCAGATACGACCTTAAGTGATAACTCTGGTTCTGACCTGACAGAAACTCCAAATGATTCAGATGGAAATAAAAATGATCTTACACATGAAGCCAATAGCTGTTCATCAGAACCATACTTTCCCAATCAGCAAGACCTTGGTGACCTGATTTGCGATTTAAATCTGCCTAAACAGCAAGCGGAAGTTTTAGCTTCCTGACTCAAAGGGTGGAATCTACTCCAAAAAGATGTAAGAATTAGTAGATATCGTAGCCGCCATAATGTTTTCAAAGTATACTTCTCTGAAGAAAATGGTATTGTGTTTTGTAATAATATTTGTTCAGTTATGGAAACACTTGGGGTTCAACACCGGCCAGATGAGCTTGAAGTAAGTTTGAAGGCTGTGCTGCTACATATTGGCAATAAACTTCCATCAATACCGGTAGCGCATGCCGCTGATATGAAAGAGACATATGAAAATGTGAAACTAGTTTTAGAGAAAATACAATATGGAAAATATGAATGGAATATCCGTGGTGATTTAAAGGTCATTGTTTTATTGCTTGGTTTGCAACTTGGGTTCACCAAATTTTGCTGTTTTTTTTTTTGTGCGAGTGGGACAGCAGAGATAAGAAGTCTCACTACGTTAGAAAGTCTTGGCCAAAATGTGAATCTCTTATCCCTAGCCAGAAAAATGTGGCATGTGTCCCTTTAGTGAAGCCTGAAAAATATTTTTACCTCCATTGCATATTAAGTTAGGAGTTTTGAAAAATTTCGTCAAAGCTATGGCTAAACTTTCTGATGGATTCTTGTACTTGAAATCGAAATTCCCCAAAGTCAGTGATGCTAAATTGAAAGGAGGAGTTTTTATAGGACCACAAATCCGATCATTAATGGCTGATGAACATTTCGAGGGACTGTTAAATCCACTGGAGAAAGCAGCCTGGCAGTCTTTCGAAAGTTTGTGTTGCATTTTCTTGGAAACCATAAAGCAGAAAACTATCGTGACATAGTGGCTGATCGTTTGTATTCTTATAAAGCTATGAGATGCAACATGTCTTTAAAAATTCACTTCTTGGACTCTCACTTGGACTTCCTCCCCGAAAACCTTGGTGCTGTCAGCGATGAACATGGTGAGCGTTTTCATCAGCAAATTTCTACAACAGAAAAGAGGTACCAAGGCAAGTGGAGTTCCAATATGCTGGCTGACTACTGTTGGACTAAAATGAGAGACGTTCCAGATGTAAAATATACCCGAAAATCACTATCTACCACTTTCTAGGTAAGTCAGAATCAGTAGTTATAATTTTGAGTTAGATAGCTAGTTACGGACTTTTTGGAATATTATAAATAATTCAAATGAATATCACACAAAACTCCTGCCCGATGGGAAAAAACTGTAATTATATTTGAATTCAGCACGAAAAATACTTTTAGAATCTGTTATTTTAATTCTTGTGAAAGAGAAAAGTTAAATTTTGTCGACTAGTGATTAGCCTCCAATGCACTTATCAAACAACTAATACACATCTGTCCAAATATACACTAAAAAGGTATCTTATGTCACCACTGGAGCCATAGGTTCGTTGAAGACGGAACAGCGGAGAAGGTATTAAAGGTAAACACAGGATAACGTCATCAATACAATGATGTACATGGAACAGGAAGTATTCTACTTATTTGAGAACATTTGTGTAAAGTAAGAGCAGTTCAAGCTTACCCTACTGTTAACGGGATAGTTAGCGTTAAAGCTTAGGTTTATTGTGGCCCTGAGATTCAAAATTTCTTTAGATTTAGGAGATATTATACAATTTTTAAGCATGGTTTACAGCTCACATTAATGACTCTTTGGCGTCTTTTAATTGTAACTAATAAACAAATTCTTATTATGGAAATGAATTGAAAGGGTACAGCCAGACTGAAAAATCCCGGCTATGGCATTGCATTTTTCAGTCTGGCTCTACCCTTTCAAATTCTCATTATATTTTTTACGTTAAGCATGATTAAAAATAATGCCAATAGAACAATTTGTTTAACTGGGCAGTCACTTCTTAACAAGTGATCTGTTTGGTTATTTTTTGTGGCCCCTTGGGATATATAATCGTGAATTGACTCTACAGCGGAGGTGATCAGAAGGAAAAATGAATGATAGGTAAAATGTAATTGTGTACCTGTACAATAGCGTTGAAGCAAACGGAAAAGTAATTCAAGCATATTAGTATCCATCATTTAACCTGAAAGTCATATAAAATCAAGATTTAGGATAACTGTATTATTATGATTATTATTATTATGATAATGATAGTGAGACATGATTAGGATGATGATGATGATGATGATGATGATGATGATGATGATATTGTGTAATTTACGCCCTTTAACTTTTTAAGTCATATCGGACGATGAATGGAACGGGAGAAATGATGCTCAAATAGACCCATGGTCCATGGAGCTTACAGTTACCCGACAATCGTCTTTTAGGATAAGGGAAAACCCCGTAAAAACCTTATCCATGTAACCCACCCTGACTGAGATTCGAACTCGGGATCTCTTGAACGTGAGGCAGACATGCTACCATCTACGCTACCGAGGCTGGCTTATGATGATTATGATTATTATTGGTGTTATTGCTGTTATTATTATCAACGTCATCATCATTATCGTTGTAATGTCAAATAAATCCCATTGCCTTTCTATACATTTCATGCAGTCTATAGCTGAGACGCGCTTTAATTCGACTACATCTAACGTAATTCAGTCTATCGTGAAACGCAACTACTAAATAGGTCAGGTTTTCTCTGCTATAACCCGACGAAGAGAAGGATAAACTGTATGCTGTTTAACGTCGCACCAGTATCCACATGAGTTACTAGGATTTACATAAAGCTTCCCTGCTCAGCAGACAGTATTTAAACTGTTAACGTTCTCGTAAATCCTATAGCAAAGCCTTCCTCCCTTGAGCCAAGTTCCCTCTAATTCAGTTTCATTCGCTTGGTTTTGTTTTTGTTTCTGTGAATTCATTCGGACCATAGATAACTTTCAGACTGATGAACCCAATTGGAAGTTGTCTTTAGGAATAAAACCATCAAATCTAGTTCAAGCTAACATCATATTTCAGTGTATGAAGGGCCACTACTTAATGCTACAAGAACTGATATTTGCTGTGTTTCTTATCTTGGAAGTTGTTAAATTAAAGGATACTCGCTGCAGAAGGAAAGTATCACAGTTTATTTTTAAAGAATTAATTGTAATGAAGGTTTTATATGAGAATCATACGTTTCTGATAATTTATCTTCGTTTGATATAAATATTCTATAATGTCATAGATTTGCACTATAACTGAAATTGTGTACGCTTATAGTACACTTTCTCATCAATTTCTATGATTCCACATTGAGTATTGCAGAGTACTGCAGGTTATTTTAACCATTTGAGGTTTAATTGTAATAATACCTACTATTAAAATATAAAAACATATGTGAATAGTAATATGAGTTAAATGTTAGGCGTAGTGCAGTTTATCTACAAAAGTACCTAATTAATCAAATTGTACTCATTTTTCTGTAAAGACTGAAAGAGAATATGCAATCATTAATATCTACAATATATAATATGTATCACTTATGTAAATACAATTAAAAAGAGTAATTGTCTTAAAGATTCTATCTTCATTGCTAATGATAAATAATTCGCTTAATGGACCTAAACACCTATTATGTTGAGAACAAACTATTGTCATACAGCACTGCCATAACACTGTGAATTTGTGAGTGCGTAGAATTAAAAGTCCAATTTGCAGAAATTCAAATTGTTTTTTATTTCCGAAGAAACACACTTTGGTCAACCCTTACAGTGGTAGAATTACGTCACATACACATCTCCGTAGAAATACACTTTGGTCAACCCTTACAGTAGCAGAATTACGTCACATACACAGTTAAAATCTTCCAGTTCGTATGTTACATCCACAAACATTAGCGTTCACTTTCACAACACAGTTGCACGTGGACGATTCTCAACTTCCAATTCGAATGTCCGATAAACTAGCCACGGCTTCTTTTTATACACGACCATTCATGACTCCAGACGGTTGTAGAATGTTCTAAATCAATCAAGATGACGCTAGAATTTTCCATTTATTTAACTTTATTTGTTTCGGCGTACTCTTTGTCTCCGTGATGCACGATCAGTCCCTTATCTCTCCCCGCCGCACTGTCTCTTTATGTGCGTTGCAAACCAGTCGCAACAATACAAATCTCTGCAAAAATGCCCCATTACTTTAGAAGCTGATTGCTATAAAGTGATGATATCATAGTTATATTTGCAGCTAATTCAGTTTTATTTTAATCTATTTTATGCGTGATGGATGGTCATTTTTTAAATCTAAAAATAGTTATTTTTCAATAATATTTTAGATAGCGTACTGAAATAAATACTTACGATACAGAAAACTGTTTTTCTTCAATCATCTGTAAAAACAATTGGTAAAAATGTCTTCAAAGTGCTGATAATTATCTTAATCAACTTCCTAAATTATGAACCAATAGATCTCAGTAGAGAGCATTTTGACTCCCCAAAATGATTGATAATACAAACTTTTTTTTGTGATGACCGACTCTACTTATTACATTCCTTCTGTTATATAAAATACGTCATTGAATTTGTATAAAGGACTTGAAGTAGTAAAAAAGTGACACATTATGTATATCAGCATTACTGAATTTTTCAACCGCTGTCATTTTTGTAAGCAACACACATGATTCTAAATAAAATACCGAATGCACAAACGGGAGAGAATGTAAATTTCTCGAATACACAGTCATCTCCATCTTGTCTCGAGGCTTATCAGAATTTGTGCAGCAGTAAGTACTTGCTTTCAATTAAAAAATACACTAAAATGGGATATAAACTGTGAAGAGAGTATAAAATGTGAGAGAGGGTAAAGTGACACCTCAGCAGTCAAGACGATAATGAAAGCAAAACTGTGGGTTTTCATTTGACACAGTGGCATTAGTCGTATGTTAACAAGACAGGATTTTAAGATTTACGTCTTACCTTGAATGTCATTAGCCGCCCTCAGGGAGACTTGTCTTCTGCTATGGCAGTAACACCTGCATTAAGCAATTAAGCAGCTGTGTGTGAGAGCTGCAATGTAGTGCCTCTAACTTGGCAATAATCCCATGCGAATCTTGAAAGGCGACAGAGATACTAGACAGTTTGTCGCTTTAGTTTCATGTGATCAGCAGGTCATCTTAGAATGCTAATCCCATTCTCATACACAAAACACATATGACATAGAGATCTCAATAGTCCAGTGTTTCATGCTTTTCTGTTTCATATAATTAACTCCAGCTTAACCTCACAATATTGAACAAAGCTTCACAGACACAGCTTCTCCCATTCCATATCTTTATATATTATTCTCTTCTACTATAAAATTCCATTTAAAGTTCTTTTATATGTCACCACTGTGTATTTTTTCCTTCCACTTTATTCTGTGCTCTGTCACTGAGCTTGGCACTGCATAATGGTTGCTACAACACAAATCCCACAGATATTTGTCCCCTTATAGCTAATTGGTCTTAAAAAATCCAACATAAGAACAATAGATTCAATAAAATTATGATTTGATTGATGGAAAGATATATCTATAGGTATATTTCGTATATATGAATATACCTTAAGCGTTTTAGTAGCTCTTTGTGTAGCTAATTGAACTTGAGTAGTTAAAAACCAGATCGCAAAATTTCTAAACTTTAATTATGCTCTAAGAACTTTTCTAAGAAACTGTTAAATTATGGGCAGTTATAGTCAATCTCTATTTAATTGAATCACCGAAATGTTAAAGCTTATTAATGTCATTAAAATCTATTCCTCAACTGCAGCTATTTATCAATTCGTATCGTAGAGAAGCTGGAGGTGAAATTTAGCAATGCGTTATCTAATAATGAAGATTGGCGTGCAGAGTAATATGCGGAAGTTACGTCAAATTACAGAGCACTAAGCTATATTGTGTAATTAGACTCTAGTTGCACATTAACTGTCTTATACAACGTCAGTTACATATACAAGAATGGCTCTGATGCATTACAAACTTAACAATTACTATACATATATACCTCAACATACTTATTTATAGCTTCCAGAATATCGTAGGTGAAAATTTTAAAATACCAACAGAATGTGTCATTTATGTTTGAGTTGATACTTTAATATGATGTAAATAATTTAATTGACATCAAAATAATTTAAGGGGGGACGCATGCAAATATTCAGGGTCTTACATAAATAGCCATAACATCCAAAGTTCTCAAGTTAGAGAAGTGAAGGTTAGAAGTCATTTAATATAATACAGTTAATATGCACAATTTTTCCTAATTTTCCATTTTTATAACTAATCCTACATTTTTTCTATATGCAGAGATATTTACAAACTTAAGCCCATTTTTTTCAAAACTCACATACGCTATCTTTCTAAAATTTGGTATGTTATTTTAAAACACATTAAAAATGAATTTGTTGGATTTAGATTTCTTATTGAAGCTGTATATAATTTAAAAATAAATGTTAATCATATGCATCCTTTAAAAATTAAAATAATTTCATATATTTTGTATCATCACATTCCATCTGGAGCTTAATCTTAAATTCTAGAACCAGCAAAATGTTCATTGTGGCATAAGAAACCTTTGTGCTAAATTGCATCACTGTAGATGAAGTAGTTTGAAAGAAAAATGGGTTGAAGTTGTAGAAAATGCAAGTTACGGGGAAATGCAGTTAAAAATACAATAAGTATTGTTCAGTTTGCCTTTTAATTTTAAGTCAGAACTTCCCATATCCATAGTATGTATCCTCATTCTGGTCTTCAGCTTGTCTTTTTAAATTCCTCTTCTGTCTTGCTTCTTTCTGCATTAATTTCATAGCTCTTTCTGCACCAGCGATGCGAATGTTGTCGATACTCTGCAAAATTGTTTCCATAAACACACCAGGTTGATACCGTAACTGATGCATAACTTTCTTTCTGCTAGCATTCTCATCATTAAACACTACTTCAGCATCAAATGTAGCAATTTTTACCACTATGGAAGACACAAATGTTGTTTTGGGACATCTTTTCTATATCAAACTGTTGAGGCTTTCATTTGGGTTTTGTGTCTCTCCATAGAGTCATTTTTAGCAAGTCTGGGTGTGGTAAGAATTGGTAGGTGAGCTTTATAGATTCCAAGACAGCTGATGGAAGACTATGTGTTGCTACTATGCTACTATGCAACACTAGGGCATTTAATTTTTTAAAGGTACATACAGAACACGTACAGTCATAATATTTTGGTGTTTGATAGCTAACACTACATACCATTTTACAAAACAATAAAAAATTAGAATTTTTGAACATTTTCTCATGCGTCCCCCCTCAACTTAAACATATTAAAGTAACCGATATTAAATTTTGGGCTTTCATCAGTTGCATAAAATTATAATTTTATGAACCAGCAAGTCACTATGTGTTTCTATGTAGACTTACGTGTATTAAAAGCGTGTAACAGTAAACTGTTTGCAGCTGTTATACACATAAAATATAAATATTTAATTATTTTGCTAACCTTCTTCTACATAAGTATTAATGAATAGATCATTACCACAAATCCTTAGGAAAATAGGGTCTGCATTAAGAAGATATGAAAATCTGAAATAATTATTAGTAGTTAATATTTTATTTTCTTAATAAAAGCAGCTCACTGGACAATTTAGTGCATACATAGTTATTTAACATACTTAGTTAATTTAGAATGTGCAGAAACAACTCGTTCGTTTACCGCAGTGTTATGCTCATTTGTGTAAAGTGCAAAGTTTTATTAATAATATTTAGAATGAAGCTATTGGAAGTAAAGCAGAAATTAGCTTCAGATATCATATTACCGATTATAATTTGTATCTCTGTAGGATTCTCACATTTAGTCGCATCAGCATGTAACAAATTTGAGACTGTAAATTAACAAGAAAGGCGGATGGAGATACTAAGAATGAAATAGGACCAAGAAACGTTACCAAATAACAAATAACAAAGAATCTTCCATTTTGTGATCATGAAAAGTATTTACGAAACGGCCCGTTTGCCTCAGTCTAATGGAAAAGCGAACTCAAGCATCTCATCTTTGAAACAAAAGAATTAAACTTTAAATCTCAATGACGAAAACATTGTGAAGTGAAGGCTCTTCAAAGACATCGGTTACTTTAGATATGGAATTTCGAGAAAAACAGTAAAATGCCAAATGGTGAACGGGCACCTTATTTGATGTATGAAAACGATATCATCGGTTCGAATCTCTGTCGATTCAGGACTCCAATATCATGCGACCTGGAGAATCAATCAAGGTGGCCATCGTCCGAGCGCCATCTGGAGAGAAAGAGGAGTTAAATGCCGACGGCTACAACAAAATGCAACTGTCTCTACTTTAGTTTTCCATCGAATAGTAGGAGCGTCGGCTGATAAGTCCCGGGCCTCGCAATAAAAAACATTTTAATTTTTTTATTCATTTCTCAACATAATCTCCAGGACAACTAATTCATTTGTCATATCGGTGTTATAATTCAATTAATATATCTAGGTTGTGCGATTCTCATGATCCTTAAAATAACTGTTTATCGCTTCAATGACCTTCTCGTTGCTGTGAAATCTTCGTCCTATAGGAATGTTTCGGGAACAGGTAGTAGTCACTGGGTGCTAGATCTGCCGGACAGAGTGGATGTTAAAGAAATTCGAACTTTAATTCGCACATTTTTGCCATTGCAATGGCCGAACGATGGGCCGAGCATTGTCGTTAAGAAGCAAGAGTTTTTTCTTTCACAAATGAGGTCGTTTCCTTTTTACCTCATCCCTTACAGTCACCAGTGACACTTTTACTCTTTTCCAACTAGTCAATAAAAATAATTCCCTGTGCAATCCAGAAAATATTCGAAAAATTCTTGTCAGCTGAGAAAATTGATTTTGCCTTAATTTTGAGTTACTTCACCGGGCGCAGTCAACTGTTTTGACTGTGATATACTTTCTGGAATGTAGTGATATAGCCAAGTAGTTATAAGCCGTAGTTATAAGCCGTCTCAAAAATTTACTGATATTTTTACGTAAGAGCACAAAATTCCTAACAGAAACAGTTTTTGCTCAATTTCCTCTCGGGCAGCAAGCCAGGTGAACAGACGATTAGAAATCGACATTTCAGGCTTGTTGCCCGAGAAGAATTTGAGCTAGTCATCGCCAGGAAAGCTTCAGGTCTTATAGAAACAGTTTTTCTTTGCAACATTTGATCATGTGTCAACAAACGCGGCACCCATATTGCACAGACCTTGTGAAGGCCCTAAAATACTTAAAATATTGCCTGCACGTTCTTTTGATATGTTAACAGCCTCTGATATCTCAAAAGAGTTTAATCTAGTGCCTTTCAATATTAAACGGTGTATTTTTTCAATGATCTCTGGAGTTGGACATTCACGGGGGATCCAGAGCGAGGTGCCCGTACGTTTCATTTTAAACTCTACAACTCACCTTTTAATCTGTATATGAAGAGGAAGACCCTTTCAATGTACTCTCCATTTTCTGCTTGAATTCTTTAGGCGTTAAGCCTTTCAAATGGAAGCAATTACTCATGTTCCTTTTTCCAAATCCCTTGTTTTCGAGAAACCTCTACACTTGTCTTATTTAAAATACTGTCATTCAAAACTAAAAAAAGCTAATTGACCTGTAACTATAGATACAAGTTAGTCTAGAGTTAAACTATATGATGATATCCGTCAAACTGACTTAGTGGCGCGATCTCTATGGGAGACCCGGGACTTATCAGCCGACCCTCAGACATAGCCTACTACTGAAATAAAGAACTTCATTTCCGTTGTACGTTTTCGTAATTGTAGTCACGATCCTATTTTAACATTTTGATGGTTTATTTGTTGCACATAGTCCTAATCTAATTTTCTTCTCTGAAAATAGTGCACACTAACATATTCTAAGTAACGTGAATAACTTTTGTTTTCCTATTATTTTGCAATTGTTTACCATTTCACATCCTGTTAGAATTTTGAAGTCGCATTATTTACTGTTATTCAAAGTCCCTTCATTACCATAAACCCTGATTAGTTAGGTATCTCTTAGAACTTTCTTGTTTATCTGATAATATCAAATAAAGGAGTTTAAGGATACAACAGCTATTACTGCAATATCGCACTATTACAAAACATAACATCACTGTTTAATATATTGTCACCCAATTAGCGGAAGGCATGACGGCAACAGCTGTGAGGAAACCAGAGGCAGCCGAGCCACGCCTCCCATTAGTCTCTGTCACTAACTGAGGGGTGATTAAGAGAATGTCACTCGACCCTGGACGTTTCTCTCCCTTTCTCCTATCATCTGGAATCTTCGCGTGGAAACTAGAGAAGTCGAGAAGACGGCGAGATGCGTATAAAAAGGGCTGCAGCGAGTCAGACAGTGAGTCAGTGTTTGACGTGCTAGCGAAGGAGCGCCGTGTTAATGAACGAGAAGACTGTGCAACGGAAGACTTTGCGTAATTGTGTACGTGCATCGGAACAGTAACAGACGAACTGGTGAATCGTAATTGTGTGCATTACGTAATTTTGTGTAATTGGCAAGTGTTCAACTGTAAGTCGGTGGAAATAAAGAACATTGTTGAGTTTGTGTAATTGGACTTTTCATTTCACGAGCCCACAAAGTCACAATATTAAGAAAAGTTCCTGATACTGATTATAGCTATTCTGGCTATTATACTTCATATGCATAAATAATATGGTGAAAAATTAATCATAATATAAATTTTATAAATATTTAGGTTTCGGACTACATTTTTTGTACATTTTGCATATATTCTACAGTGGCTAAAGAAAGATATTGTTCAAAATTATTTCAGTTAAATTCATGAAGCTTAGGAGACGCTAGGACTGAAATTTCTATTTTCTATATTACTATACCTACAAACTTCAAACTTTGCATGCCTAATGGGTTTTATATCAGAAAATACCACATCAATATTTAGTAATTTCTGATAATTAGTTTTGAAAGAATTAATTTTTTATTTTAATTAAAGTTCATACAATATTAAAGTCAATGCATGTGCATCAATACCCATCCCAGTGGAATAACTCTGTTATTTTAACATCCCTCCTGACTGTATAAACAAGTTCAGTCTCTGTGTAGAATAGCAACACATTACTTTTAGATTTTTTTTAAAAAATTATTTAGTTCATTGAATTTAACGTTTTTAGTACTTTTTCTGCATTAAAAAGTTTGTTAAAGCCAAACCAAGTCTTAAATCTTATAGCCTGAGACTGATGTTGTAGATCCGTATATGGAGCATATGCTCAAAAAACTTCAGAGCCACAGCTCTAAAACTAATGCAGTGGGAGCAGATATTGTTTTAAAAATTTAAAGTGGAGAAAAATCAATTTTTCTAACAATATGCACCAAAAATAGTAATACACTATCCTACACACTATTTACACTGTTTTCACATTATTTACTGTTATACACATTATCTGCACCGTTCTGCACATTATTTACACTGTCATCTCTACCGCTACGTGCACTGGTATTCAAAATTTGCTTATTATTTTCACTAATGTAGTCTGTTATTTAAATTACTTTTTACACTATGTACTATACATAGTTAGCACCTAGTACTTGAAATCTTGCACATTTCTTTTGGCATTTCAAATATAGTTTGAATAGTATTCGCATGTTAATCTATGCCCATTTGCAACTTTGAAGCTGAAATATTAGATGTTCGTCTATGTCCAACTGTAGATATGAAATGGAAATGTGCTCCCAATTTTGGCTTTTCCATCTAGCTGCACCAAGTTTTCTTACAGATCCCTTCTTTTCGTTAATTCTATTCACCGTCTTACAGCAACATGATGAAACAGCATGCATTATGCCGTTTAAATAGATACAATAAACTCACTGCAGGAAAAGCAAATAGCTTGCATATACACCTATTTCGTTATTTAAAACAAGCTGTAAACAAAAGCACATTTCTCTCATGGAAGTCACCGTTATGCATTGGAGCAAACACGGGCAGTCAAAATAAGAATGAATCTACAAGTATTCGCTAAGTTTATTGCAAAGAGTATAGAATAATCATAGATATTCTTAATTGTTTTGTATTTTCTTAGGTGCTAAAACACTCAAGGTGAGCTGACGACTTTTTATGTGGCATTTATGTTTGAATGTTTCTGATTAAACACTTTGTATTGAATGCACAGTAATAGTTTTCCAAACTGTCTCTAGATAGCAGCACTAATCTATACCGCAAGATTTGAACCCGGTTTTAGAGAAAAAGCTGCTGTAAAAGTATCAGAACTGGCAAAACATGCCATCTTGCTGGATAAGGAAGAAAGGGGGCATTTAAATGGCCACACCTCGAACATTTAAACCCTGCACTAAACCTTTAAAAATGGCGGAAATAAAATACTCTTATCATAATTTAATAAAGAAAGGTTTGGCGTACATTTGTACGTGTAAATCTAAAAATTGTATTTTTTGAGACGTTTGTGCTATTTTGCAGTCCCAGTTTCCCTTAGCTTAAGTCTGATTTTATATGTGGCCTCGTTTTTAATTTATTTACCACTATGGCAAGTAAAGAATTTCACCCATACTTTCATTTCAACCTTTCTTTGAAAACATGTCTTTATGCTTCATGAACCTAAGAAGTGCGCTTTTTAGAAAATACTCCTGTCCGCACATGTGATGTGTGAATATGTGTAAGAGAGATACATAGGAAGAGATACAGAGATAGTGAGTGATAAAGGGGCAGAGAGGTGAGAGCAGCATTAATCCAAAAGTCAGATATTTAAGTTAAAAGTTTTAAAGTATCCCACAAGGAGATTTTCAAAATAATTTCCTAGTTAAATGATTACATGAGATATACTGATTTATTTTTCGTTTATTATGAATAACTTTGAGACTGAATATAATTGTTATTTAATTATGTGCCACATGTATGCAGTTTTGCTATAAGGAGAATTTGACGTTCCTGCCTAGTATTTATAAACAGCGTCTCAGTGAAATAAGTATGAAAATTAGAATTTATCTGAATTGTCTTTGTTTGTGCCGCTCACTTATAATCTCATTCACATCTTCCCGTTGGTTGTGCGAACCACAAATCATAAATCTGTCGTGAAATTGCGCCATTATTGGAATATTTACTCTTTATAAAACGTGGATGTGTGGCGAAAAGTAAAAATAATTTTCTGTACTCTATTACCATACAAAAATTACTATTGGGGTTCCCTCAGAGAAATGTTAACTATTGAAGGCTCAAATACTGTTAAAAATGACTGATAACACAAAGATACAAATATATGGAGCACAATACCACAAAATAGGAAAGACAAATCTAGGCTTAAAACAAGGATGCAGTATGTCTCCGTCACTTTTTAACATTTAGATACACGAAATTATGAGACAATGGAATAGTAGGATAGGAACATATTCCACAAATTTTAACGTAAAGAACTTTGTAATATCCCTCACAATTGCAGAATACCAGGTTATCTCTAACTCAGAAAGTCAATACACGAGATAAACCAATTTTTAAAAGGGTTTAATATGGCTACATCTCCAAATATAAGCAAAGTGACAGCTTTTGAAGGTAAAGAGAGTATTAGATCCAAAATTGTAATAGAAAATAATAATATAGAACCGGTAGACGAGTTCAAATACTTGGGTTATTACATGTCGTATAAGAAAGAAACACATAGTTAAAAAGTCAGAAATATTCAACTATAAAAATGAAACAATAAAATGAAGTCTAAAAAATAAAGCCAGTAAAGATATCATTCTAAAATTTTACAAAGTAATGTCAGTACCTAAAATACTATATGGCAGCCCGCCCCGGTAGCGTGGTGGTAGTATGTATGCCTCACGTTCAAGAGGTCCCGGGTTCGAATCTCGGTCAGGGTGAGTTGCCTGGATAAGGGTTTTTCCGGGGTTTCCCCTTATCCTAAAATACGAATGACGGGTAACTCTAAGCTCCATGACCCCAGGACACATTCGAGCATAATTTCACCAATTTCATTCATCGTTCGATATGACTTAACGTTGGAGGAGGCAAATTACCCATCCCCCACCAAATATATATATATATATATATATATATATATATATATATATATATATATATATATATATATATATATATGTGGCAGCGGTCATTATTGAACAAGGAAACTTCAGGTAAATGAAATGAAATTTCTAAGAAGCATTACAGGATATAGGAAAATCGACCACAAACTAAATGAAGATAAACGTGAAGAGCTAGAGATATTCGACCTGAATGACAGAGTAAAGGAATATAGAAATAAATGGGTAACCCATGTACAAAAAATGGAGAAATAAAGATTACCTCTCTATTTTATGAACTATAAACCAGTAGAAAAGAGGAGCATAGGAAGACCAAGAAAACGGTGGAACCGATAAAATAAATTATGTACACTGCAACAGGCAGTAATGCCTAAAGCATGAAGGAAGATCATGATCCAGATGATGCTGCTGCTGCTGCTGCTGCTGCTGCTGCTGATGATGATGATGATGATGATGATGATGATGATGATGATGATGATGATGATGATGATGATGATGATGACTGCTAACGACTAAAAACGGCTAAATGCTCCGAAATCAGCAGAATATCTTTAAGAGCGGTGCGACGAAATTTGACATTATAGTATTTACGTGATTTGAAATAAAAGCTTATGGCAGAATAATACATTAATGTGTAATGCAATAACTTCATTAAAGTCATTCTTCTGTAGTTTTATTAGATAATAAATTTAGTCAGTGATTGTAAACCACATCTGTTAATATTAGATTTTATGCATTTATTTCTTGAAAGTTCAAATATTTTGCTTTTGTACAGACATATGATAAAAGTGAGAATTTACTAAATCACGTTCATCTGATGATATTAACTCTTATTGGCCTTTTATCTTTTGAGTAACCTAACGTTTTTAGTACATATTGCATGCAATAGTTGTTAGTAAACGCACTCTATATTACGTTAAATAAAATGAATGTAATGTATGTACTGTACGAATATAAAGCGTACTTAATCTCTGTTTCATATAACCTTGCCCCGCCGACATGTATCACTCCTCGTGCAACTACCTTCCCTCTCATCCTAATTGGCTAATGATTTCGCGCCATAGTTGGTGCCTTAGCGTCACATTTAAAACTGCAGTAATAGTCATAATTATTGCCGGGAATATAGACAAAATAATACAAATAAGAATATGAAGGAATGCAAAAAGTAATGAAGTTTATAATGAAACTGAGCAAGTTGAAACTGAATGAATGAACAATGAAACTGAAACAAGTTTATAATGAAAGGCCTTCGGCCTTTTCCCCTGGGAGTTTTTAAAACCAGCACACATACCTTGCAAAAATGTTTGTCTTTCAGTCTTAAAAGTCGTGTGTCCTTCATTTACCCAAGTCTCGTAATGGTAGTATATTTTGCGATTTGTATCCCCGTACAGTCTGATTGTTCTTAAAGAACGTATTCGCCACACAGCAATATCGCCCCTGGAGTGGTAAGTTTTCCTGTTGTCTTCAATTTCATGTCACGATGTTCCTACGGATATAACACACCTGTAAGTTCAGAGAACAGCTGTTCGACTTCTCGCACTGACAAAGACGGATTCTTCTCTTTGAGTGCATTAAACACATGCACCACAGTTCTTTTTTCGCCGCTTTGTAAAGGATTTCCCTTGCGATGCTTCAGCTAAAAACTGGCGGTAGATTCTGCCATTATACATGTAATAAGTACACGCACAATAAACGATCAATAAAATAATTTAGCTCTCGCACTCGGCACAACACACCTTCGAATGGCCATTTATGATTAATCCAGATCAGAACAAGGTAAGTGATAAAATTCATATAAATAAATATGTCATCACTACCACTAAATCACGTGCTATCGTGCCATGTGCTTGCGAGCAAAGAAACGTCCTCTTTACTTCGTTTAAGAATTAACATACATTTCAGATAAATCAACTCTGTTGCGTAATATATTTAATTCAAACAGTTACGTAAATATAAATTTGACAATTCTCTTCCAACATATAAAGATATATCACCATGTTAAATAACGAACTAATTTTTACCGCACAATAGTCTATACTACATCAGTCAATGAGAGGTGATAAGGTCACGTGACCGTTTAGAGATACGGGGCAAGCTTATGTGAAACAAGGATTAGTTCATGAATATTTGCACATGCCTATTTGGATATCCGCACCAATCCTACTCTAATACCCGTACTAACATTTCCTAGAAAGCGCTCTCCAGTGTTCACGGTAACACTGAAATAAGGATGTGGATGGCAGTGCTTATCCTGAGCGCTCGTTTCTTAACAGTTTTGTCACCGAAGATATGGTATAACATTTAGGGAAAATTTCAATCCTAGCAAAAATATTCAATTGGGGTTGCTGTCACCAAAATATTGGCAGCAATATGAGAAGGAATATAAGACTGGTGCAAATTGAAATTAAAATAAAAAGTTAAAAATGCTGTAAGAATTCTCACTGTGGTACGAATGCTCAATAAATCTGCTTTTATGTAAAAGAACATATTTATATGAATCATTTTTGTAAAGTAATCTAATTTCCTAAGCCTAATTTTGAGGCATACTTAAAAAAAGGCGCGAAAGACTGTTCATAGGGAGGAAAATGGTTCGCTTCTAAGCGAAGCAAATAATCATGTTAATCTTATGATAACGGAATTTGTAACTTGTGGTGTATATTAAACTTGTAGAAGAGAAGAATTGCATTCATTGCAATACCTGTACTGCTGTGTATATACGCTTGCTGATAAGTTAAATCGGAGGCGAAAATGTCTCTGTTGTCGCAGAAGCAGTTATTAACCCCCTGGATTTGTTTCAAGAATATATTGCATACAACATGAATATTTCTTTGCAGCTTATCAAAATAAAAAGAAGTTTATGTGCAGTGTGTTGGCGTCCATTCGTTTGGCAGAATGCCTGCAATAGTAGCACAGTTGATATGACTGGTCACTGCCATTTGGATTTGGTTTATTGTGTTGCTAAGTGTTTCCATCCCGACTTTATATTTCTCGGCTTATTAACAATCCGACAAGCAATTTTTAGAGCAGAGAGGTCAACATATGTTCTGTGTAAGGCAATGGCTTATGAACAACCACTACATCTGTTTGGGGAATTGGAAAACACGAATAGTGTTCAAGTTACAATATCTATTTTTTCATGACTGGGACCAGATAGGAACTTCTGGTACTTTTTAAATACAGTGGACTCCATATGAATGCGTGACAGAGATGGCAGCACTATACGGTGCATAGAACTTTAGTGGTAGCTACGTAGTAAGGGCTATTTTCTATATTTAAACTGACGAAATTTTCATTGCAATAACAGAGTGTAATCATTTGTTTTCTCCATTTTCGTGCTGTAACACATATTTAAATTCATCACCATTGGAGTGAGGCATGTGGTGATGGTACCATGAATGTGTCTAATGTGCGTTCCTGGGTGCGAGAGCTCAATGAAGACAGAACATGTGTGACAACAAACCAAGACAACTGCAGGATCGCCTATAAAATTGGCATTTCCGTGGTATCTGTGCAAACAATCCTGCATGAAGATCTGAAAAGTCTCAGTCGCGATCTTCCAAAACAACATTCTCCACTCGCTAGGTCATATCGTCAGACCGGCTGGTGTGAGGCCTTAACTGTCTTTGTTTGTCGTCACAAGATGTTCTTCCTTCACTGAACTCTTCCTTCACATTAGATACATCCATGGTGCCATCATCACATGCCTCACTCAGCTGACGATGAATTTCAACAGGTGTCACACCACGAAAATGGAGAAAACGAATAACTACACGCTGTTCTTGCAATGAAAACGTCGCCAATTGTATCGAAAACAGTCCTAACTTTCGTCCCTGCCACTAGAGTTTTACGCACTTTACAGTGCTGCCATGTCTGTTACGCATTCACAAAGAGTCCACGTATATTAAAAAAAAAAACAGAAGTTTCTATCTGGCCACAGTCTTGAAAAATAATTGTTTTTTAACTTGAACACCCCTCGTACAATATATCATAATAACCATCATCACCATTGTCATTGACGTCGAACATCGTTAGCATGATCGTCATTATTTTCATTACCATCTCAAAAATGCTACACAGATAGCCTGTTACAATATCAGGAAGTTTCTTCTTGGAAGGACTTTATAAATCCCTTCTAATGTGGTTGCTATTAGACATTCTAAGACATCTGATTAGTCTTAAATGATTGGAAAGGTATTCATTCAAGTATATAAGGCATACGTAATAGTTTGTAACATCAGAATAACATAAGATAAGGATTACATAAACATTCCCAAATTAATCATTCCAATTAATCATTCAGGTTTTATCCAAATTTTTGAAACAGTAACATACTGCTCTACCACAATTATAAATTAGTCTAATTTTTCTTTATATATGTATATTTTAGGGGACAGAAATATTTAACTCATATTTTACAATTTAATCAGCTGTTCTATACCAAGCTGACATAATAGTTAAAGAAAAAGTAATAGCATTTATTAGACACTAATATACAAAACTGGCGTATGATATTCTTATTCATTTTATGGCTAGTTCAAAATAAATATAGTTAAATGTTCAAAATAAGTAAATTCTTAAATGTAATTTTTATGGACTTATCCTTAATAGGTTAATTTATTATGCCGAAGCATGAGCAGCTTCAATGTATAATGTTTTTAAACTTCATCTTTCCGTGGTTCTGCTGAAAATTAGAATAAGATTTGTTAAAAACTATAGCGTGTGTAGTTGACATGTAAAGTGTAAGTAGATTGGAGATATATGTAGACAGTTAAGCCATGTGTTCTGGAGCATTTAAATTGTGCTTGTTGAAGTCCTAAGACCCTCTAAGAATAAATACCATAGCGAATGTTTCAAAATATTTCTTGGACATAAAAAGATTATTAAATTTTGAAAAACATGACCACATTTTATACAGATATATTATTCAGTCAACACCTTTGGAGCCGATTTTAATAAGTTAAAAATAAAGGAAACTTATGAATGTAAAAGTACAGGAAGCTTATTAGCACCTGCTAATGAATGCTACCAATGCAAATAATTTCAGTAAATTATTTATTATTCATCCGAACTACAGGGGGGGCGCACGAAATGTCATACATTGAAACGGAGGAAACGGAGAGTGTAGCACAGACACAACGACGGTTTCGTGTTCATTTTCGTATGAGGTGGGCTCCCTGCAGACAGACAGTGTATAGACTAACCACGCAATTTAAAACTGACGGTCATATTTTAGAGCAAAATCGACCTCGTTTTAATCCGTACTCCAGAGAACATTGAGGCTGTGATAGGGACACGAAGTCCCAGGAAATCCACGAGACGAGCTTCGGCTGAAATGGGCATCTCACGTGTTCGCTTCAAAGAATACTTCATGCTGACGTGAAATTATACCCATACAAAATGACAGTGTTGCACAAAGTAACGGAATATGACAAGGTACGGCGATTACAGTTTCCGACTTCGGCTTTTGCAAATGATGTTGCCATGATTCATAACTGATGGTATTTTGATGAGGTTTACGTTCATTGGAACGGTATCGTCAATGGGCGGAATATCAATTTTGGGCACCAAAACCTCCTGGTGATTGAAAAACCTCCACGAGATTGAAAATTACGGAGAAAAAGTTAGTGTATGCGGTGCCATATCCAGCCATGGAATCATTGGGCCAATCTTTGTCAACAGTTAACAGTGCGCGATGCTTGGAGATGTTGCAGAACAACTTTCTTCCCCAACTTTATGCAACAGGGTTACCAATGGAGACTCAATGATTTATGCAAGATGGAGCTCGTCCACATAGAGCAAACGTTATTCTGGATTTCCTGCACCAACATTTCGGGTTCCGTGTGATGTCACATCGATATTCTGAACGTTTTCAGGATGGTTCAATATGGCCGCCACATAGTCTAGATATTAATCACTGTGATTATTTCTGAAGGGGATATTTGAAGAAAGCAGTCTGCCGCAACAAATCATGCACTCTAGTGCAACTGCAAGCGGCTATCACAACTTTTTTCCAGGGAATAACAGAAGACATGTGTCGTAGAGTGGTCGGAAACGTCACAGTTCGTCTCGAAGAGGTGGTATACGTCAACAAGGTGGACATATTAACATGTACTACACGCTCACTGAGCATACACATTCTGATGATTAATGTAAAAGAATATAATATTGACATGCTTTGGTTATTAAAACCTATATCAGCAATTGTCAATGTATGACACTTCGTGTGCCACTCTGTAGTGTTAAGAAAGCAACTTTTTATGAAAAGTTCTTCTTCAGGGAACATTAAAACGTCACTTGTAGTTCTAATGAAATGTGATGTAGTTTAACTTTCCCTACACGAGTACAGAATATGAAGAATATATATCTTATGTATTTATACAAATGTGTTACATTTTCATGAATTTACCTACACCACATTGTGTATCAGTGAGTGTATAAACAATTTCTGCAGAATCATCTTATCTACTTTATTTTAATCGGTTCAAACATTTGCAGGAATTGCTACATTACGGATTCGTTATGGGTCAGAAGGAATTGGAATTACTGAAATGTTTGAAAACTGGATGGCATTCGTTGACCTTAAAAGTCTCATACTCTTTCCATACAATTGAAAAAAAAAAAAAAACTGAATCTCGACAGGATTTAAAAGGAATGTCGAACAATTGAACACTTTCACGATGTCTACACTTTTTGTGCAGTACATAATCTTCAATTTTTAAAAGTTAAGCCAAATTATTTCCAGAGGAAGACACTTCACAGGTTGTTCTCAGTAATTTCAACAATATTTGCCTTATATTTCATTGAAAATATATTTTAAATATTGTGGATTAATAAAATCTGTTAGTACCATATTCGATAAACGATTACTGTGAATTATGTTTTTTCCTGAAAACATTCGTACCACATTTTTATGGGGTACTAAACTTAAATATAATGTTTGGTATTTATTCAACTTTTTATTTTGATTTATGCTTCCACAGATACATATAAACAGGCACAAACCCAAGGACATTTTTCTAAAAACGCTTTGTTTTGGAACACTTCTATGTATGCAATATATTTCAAAGTTTACTTTAAACTTTTAAACGCTATTAATGTTATGGTTTTCAGTATAAGAATTAAATAATATATTAGTAAAGAAATGGAAATTGATTTTTAAGTTCGCCTTTACCGGTATAGTACTTTGTTGAATAAAATATCAGTAAGTTTATTCATACTACTATAAGAATTTGTAAGATACAAATTAAGACTCTTATCACTAATTGATAGATTCAATGATTTTATAAAAACAAAGGGAGCTTTTCTCAAGGTATATAAAATATTTAGAACTGCTAAGAACTTGAGCAGGAAGCCCATGTTGTATACGTAATTATGGGGATTTAATAAGGAAGTTTGAGTAAACTTGTTCTGCTGCTAAGATAACATCTGGAAGGTAAAGGTAATCAATGATGTAACCGTTGCAGAAGTCTTTTGTACAAATTATGAAGTAAGTTGAAATATTAATGGAATTAATTGGTTGCAGCTTCAGATGAATAACACCACAGTTGGGGGTATTCTTAGAAATTATTTTAGCCTGTATCCATATATAATGAAACCAAGGTTTGCACACAAAAAAATGACAAGCGAGAAAGATATAATTTTGCTTTATTTATGTACGTTAGCGGACGTTAAAATAATAATGATTAGTTGGAAAACGTTTTTTTGCTGATTTCTGTCTTTAACTGTGGAGTAAATAAATATAATTGAGGAATATGGTAAGAAAGTTATTCTCAAACACTAACTCTTTTTTTTTCTAACAATAACAAAGGGAAGTCTGAAGGAAATAGTGATAAGGGAGATTGGGTGGCTTAATCTCAGCCTTAGGAGGTCCCGTTTAAATGTACCCTCATTATTCAAGGTGATTGTGATACTGCCGTCTATAACGGAGTTGTGCAAATTAACCGGTCCGCGTGGACAGAGACTATGAACGTGGTGTGGAAGAGTTGCGGTAAGTGGTAGGAGGATATTGTGTGTAATTCTCTTTATTGGAATTTTTGTGGAGGGCCAGGCTTCAGTGTGGAGGGCATTCTGGTACCAGATCGCTGGTGTTCTGCGTGGAGCGTCCTCAACTCCTGTAGATGACATTGAATTTCTGTGTAGATGTGGTCTTAGTGATGTCTCAAGTAACTGGTGGTATTCCTCTACACGATGCAGCTTATTCTCGCATGATGCAGGTGCTCGTCCAGGTGGTGCACGAGAGTGTTGGTTCCTATGGACATTGAAGTCAGTTGGTCATGGATAGCACTACGATTTTCGGGGGTAGTGGTCTTAATTGTGTCGTCCAGCGTTATGATGCGTGATACAATTGAAGTCAGTTGGTCCTAGATAGCGCGGTGATTTTCGGCAGTCGTGGTCTTAATTGTGTGGTCGAGCGCTATGATGCGTGCTGCTATGTTGAGGACTTCTGCGTGAAAGTCTTGTATGAAGTCTGCAGTGGTGGATGCGGCGATTTTGTCTTCCAGCTTAGCTAGGCGGTTGGTGATGCTCTGCACCTCATGGAGTAGGTTCTGCAAGGTAGCCCTCAGGTCCTCGCCGAGGGCGGCGACTGTTGCCACGAGTGTGGGCTGCGGTGAGGTCTGAGTAGTTGTTGCCGTGGAACTGCGTGGGCTGCGCGGATAAAGGGGGCACTGCGCCTGACCCGTGAAATGGCCAAAGCCATCGCACCTGGCGCAGTACCGGTGACGGAAGCGGAGGTCGTGTCTGGTGCACTGAGAAGTGAGACATGGTGCGCCGCAGTAGTGGCACCTGGGTGGTGCAGCGTAGGAGGTGGTGTCGTGTCCGTAACCACAGCATCGCCGATATGTTGTGTGTCGTGACGCTCTGCTAGCCTCGATTCAGAGGCACCGCCCTAATAAGGGCAGGACGGTCCTCAAGGCTGCTTCGAGTTCGGCGGGGTCAGCGAACTGTAGACGGACGAGGTTGGAAGGTCCGTAGTGAGTGGTGAATCTGGAGGCCCTTATTGTGTAGGGCCAACTTTGTGCGGCGGCGAGGATGAAGCAGGTAGGCAGATCCCGGGGTGCCCAGCGAATAACTGCTGAGTGTAGTGCTGGTTGGCCCTGTGTGACGACAGCGTTGGGTTCCCTGGGTGGAAGCCGTGCTGGCCCGGCGGCTGGAGGAGTAGAGAGAGAGCTTCGGCGTACTTCGGCTGCATGGGCTGGCCTGACCTTAACTCAAAACTGCCTTCGTGATTTAAAGGTTACTATATGATGTAACTTCAATTCACTCCTCATTTAGTAACGATTATTTCTTCGAAAGAAGAAAACAATGGAATAAGACTATCTGTAGATGGTGAGCGTTGCTATGACTGTTATTCCAGCATTTCGACTGAGAATTAGCGATATGGAAAACATCTTGATGAAAGATAGCAGTCCGTTCCATATCTACATCCCTGTTGGACAATTAACTATCCCGGTTCATCAGTAAACGCTTTCAAGCAAAGAGACCGTCGCAATCTTAGATCCCAATTCAACCTACTTTGGGTTTTGATGTTACATTCAAGATCTAGTTTATCTGAAACATTCAAAAAGTTGACAGAAAATAAAAGATGCACTCCCGCACGAAATTACTAATACTTCAGAACCTTACCTGCAAAATACTGTACATAGAATTAGAGAAAGAAGCACAACTTGCAAATGTTTTATAATCCCCATTGGTTTTCCAGTATGTGAAAAGTTTTCTTTTCTGTTTCGTTTTCTCAAATATTATAAAATTCATAGCGATTTAAAGTTTGAAGTGACTTTTGAAGCACCGTAATTTTAGTGAGATATATAAAATGTTACCTTTAATTTTCAGGGAATAGCCATTGCAGACTTCTTCCTCCTTCATTCTGGATAACTTCTATATAATTGTTAAGATGTAATAAGTGTATACACTACTATATAGAGTAATATGTATATATACAGAGAGAGACACTCAACGAAAATCTCTGTGAAGGACACACAATTATGTTTATTTTTGTGGAGTTGCGCATTTCCGATATATTCCTTGTTATTGATGTGATCTTCGCAATACTTAGTTTTATTTTTAACAAACGGGAGGTCGTTATTTCCTTTCCTGCTCATATAATTATAACGAAATAACAACCAGCAGATTTAACGTTAATCCTACCGTATTCTCCGTCATAAGAACTTTATAATTACGAAATTTAACAAATTGTGCCCTATATTCCTTCACGACCAATCACACATCACACTTCAATTTACGGCCAAGGTGAGGCGTTTCACGCAATAGCATAGGCGTTTATGAAGCAAGATATGAACAGCGTTTACCTTAATTTGTTTAATTGATTTGTTTATGATTTTCAAGCCGATCATTCTAAAACTCTACAGGTTTCATCTAGTTTATATTCAGTAAGCAAATATGGTTTCTTATCTAACACCGAGCCGAAGATTCAGATTTTATGACGATGGCATAAATGGATGGCATTCTCAGTATAACCTGAAAATTGATTGCGATAAGTCCTAGAAAAATAATAGGACCCATTTTATTTTATGAAACAGCTGCCGGTCTGTGAGTTAAAGATTATAGTGGTCATGTGCTGCACTATTTCGTCGGTTATTCTCGGTTGTCCCACACAGTGGAACTAGCCCACGAATATTTTTATGACCATATACATAATAAGTTGCCGAAAATCCATCACAGCAGGTACTTCTCTAAAACTGTAAAAACAGGAAGGCAAGGACAAAATTTCAGAAATACAGGTCTTTTGTTATATCCGCCCAAATGGCTAATTCTGCTAACGTTCCTACAAATCTTAAAGCTATCAATCCGAAACTGAAACATCATTTTCACATTGGATTTTGATAAATTCTAAGCAAATTCATTTAATTTATAATCCTCAGAAATAGACTGCACAACTAGCAACAGCACCTTACCACGAAAGGACAGTTGACTTTTAGGTGCATCTTGAGGTAATTGCCTACACCGCCTTTCTACAAAGCGTAACGCGCTAAGGACCCCATAACAAAGGTTAACATTTCCTAGTAAATGACCACAATTATACATAGGACATTACATGTTGAATTTAAATATAGATATGATTTATTGTAATTGTTTGCCTCAAATCATATTATTCGTGGAGAAAAATTTATATTTTACTCATCAGTCGCTTTTTAAATACAAATAAATAAGCCGAATGAAAAGGAGTTAATTATTTTAGAACAAGCCGGGTAGGATAACTAATTCAGCTTTGCAGCAACCATCCTTCTGGAGGCTTAAGGCAACTATCCTTTCAATAGCGTAGAAGTGAATTCCTGGTGAGATCAGAGTCTATTTTGAAACAAAAAGCTAACAATAGAATATGTCTTGTCCACAAACGTTTTCAGGACAATTTGGTACACACATACTCTGTCTCAGTCCCCCTCGAAATGCAACTTGCTGGGGATGGTCATAATCTAAAAAGCTGTCTGATGTGCAAGGAGTCACCAGTTAGATTCCCGGCTGCGGAGTGGGAATTCTGCTGTAGCGAAGACTCTTTATCAGAGACATTAGAGTACGAATGTGTGTGTGTGTGTGTGTGTGTGTGTGTGTGTGTGTGTGTGTGAGTGAGTGAGTGAGTATGTGTGTTTTTTGTGTCTGTGTGAAAGCAAGGAACGCAGCGTACTTTATACAAGTTAACATAATTGCCTATAGCGAGTACGTTTCCAAGAAAACGTTATATTGAAGCTATAAAAAAATTCACAAATGCTTCAGAGAATATTAAAAACTACGCAGTGTATTTTCGTGATCATATTTGACCTTTTCGTGGCTTGAGGTAAAACATGTTTTATTTTACTTGATCCATGCTTGATGTTGCCTAGGGCAAACTGAAGAGCGCCAAGGTTCATATCGCAATAAAAACGGCTAACTTTCAAAATATATAAAAAGTGGCATCATTCTAAGAAATTTTCGGAATAATGAAAGCTACACCATCGCATCAACGGCAGAATCCTGTACCACGCATTTATTTATACACTTTCACTTTTATTTGAGAAGCCTTAACACATGCTGTCGACATGGCGTTCCAGTTCTCATTGCATATCAACAATGAATTATATATCTGTTTATATAATTCCAATGTCTCATGATTGCTTTTAAGTATTTAAAGAAAAACGTAAAATAGGCCACTTTAAATATTAATTTCACAACTTCCAAGCATGCGACAGGTATATGCTTAAACGATTACACAATTAGAAATGTTTTTTGGATTTTTTATATTTTTAAAATTTACTGTAAGGATTTCAACTAAAATATCACATGTTTCAGGTAACTTTATGACAAGTGAAAAGTATATGAAGAATTCATGGTAAAAACTAGAGAAGCTTTCTTCATGCAGAGACGTTATTCAATGTAAAGTTCTTTAACTTCGGTTACACTAAAAATTTAACTTTAAACTTCATTCGGTTTACAACATGCACATATAACTGATATACTATAGGTAGACGTAGTGATATTTAGCATTTTGAAATCAGAAATATAGCCTTTGATTTTTACATTTAGAATTTTGTGGCATTTATACATCTCCAAGTTAGCATTTTATAACACATTTAGAAAAAGTTTAATTTGAGTTAATTTTTAAATGATGAATATAAATGTTATTTGCAATATATTTAAACACATTTATGGAGAGTTATTAATGACAGTGAGTTAACAGTGCATAAAGTATCAATTTACTTTACATTAATATAGGTTAAAGCAATACACAGAAATATAGAAAAAGCTGATACATGCTAAAGCATACTACTTGATACAAGAAAGATAAATCCATACTGATATAAAACAAGTACAGTAAAAAGGAAATGCACGAAATTTGCCTATGCCATAACTCATAATTTTATGATTCAATAACGCTGTTGAATGAAAGCAGTGAACATATTTCAAGATTCTGTTCCGTCATTTGAGTCCTCATGTTACTCACAATCAAATTATATTTACTGAAATATCTTTCAGCATCTTTGCTGTTGGTAGGACCCCAAATTCATTGCAGAGCAATGGTTGGTAATGGTGGAACAGCAAGCTAATTTAGCGGAAGGGTTACTTTCCACATTCCAGAGGAGTCGTCACCTAGTTGATAACTTTCTAAACATGCAAAGGTTAGACAAACTCTTCAGTTAAAGTTTCCAGAAGAAAAAGCATGTGAATAAAATTATTACTTGTAAAATTTACGATTTCGCATTTATATCGCATTTTGAGTCAATTTCTTACGTTATCACGCTAAATCGCATTTGCGAAAAATGACCATCCCTAAATATAAGTAATGGACAAAACAAAACAGCACACAAAATATAACTCTATATGAATTACACAGCTTCTTTCAAACACCCTTAAGTATTAATCAAGGCTTCGCGGGTGATCAGCCGTGTCAAATTAATAAACGTCGAGCTTTCGGCCATTGTAAACTCCATGGCTCCTTCAAGATCTGTAAGCTCGACGTTTATTAATTTGACACGGCTGATCACCAGCGAAGCCTTGATTAGTAGTGCTCGCCGTGAAAGCTTCAAGTCTTACCCTTAAGTATTGTCAGGCATTTCCTCTATATTTTCCAATACTATGTCACTCCAATATGTTGTCGCTATTTAGTTATTTCTTGTGAAGTCTTGTATTGTTTTAAAATCTATTACAGCTCATGCGAACCTGGGTTTTATGCATTCAACTACCGAATGCTAGCTAAGTACTACAAATTACCGTACGTACTCTCATAGAATTAATTTGAACTAGATAGAAAACAGGCTTTTGTGGGAATATGTTATGTAGGTTACATAAAAATAAGCGATAGTGGCTAGAGAAGCTGATGCAAAATGTATCACACAATGTTTTCCACAGCAATTACGCAAAAACAAGCGATCAAATGGCGATATATTTTTTTTTTATTTTGTATACCGCTTATCTATAATAAATAGAGAAACAACTGTATTCCACCCAAACTGTCAAATCGGCATTTCATAGTTTTGCACCATGTGCGCACGACTGTATTATTTTTAAATTTACGTTCTCCAACGCTGGCATTTAGGACAATGAATGAAATGGTGAAATGATGCCCAAATGAGCCAAGGGACCATAGAGCTTAGAGTTGCCGATATTAATCTTTAAGGGTAAGGGAAAACTTCGGTAAACCCTTAACTAGATAACTCACCCTGATGAGAATCGAACTTGGGATCTCTTAACATGCGGCAGACACGCAACCATCTGCGTGTCTGCGTGCATGATTGAGCCTTTGTGTGTGCATGTGTGTGTGTGTGTGTGTGTGTGTGTGTGTGTGTGTGTGTGTGTGTGTGTGTGTGTGTTTCTGTTTAGGGAGGAGCACAATTTAAAAAAACTTGGTACCTAACTTCAGGATTTTCTGTGGATGTGATTAGAAGATTTTCAAACAAATCTCCCTTTCCCAAAGTACACTTTAGATAGAGAAGCTAAATGAAAATTAATTTAATTAATTAATTAAATTAAATGTAAATTTCGATTTTTTCAATAATTTCTGTAACAGTTTGAAAACTTACATATGGTTAAAAAAGAAGCTTGCAATAGACTTAAAATATATAAGTATTTAAAATTTTTGGGAATAGTTTGTGAATTCCCTTTATTTGGGAAATACTTTGATATAGGTAATATTTAGATCCTAACAAGAAGATAAAAACATAAAAAACAAAACTTTAGATCTCGTTAAATCTTACAAAATTTTTGTAATAATTTTTGTTATCTTAAAAAATTTGTTATTGCTTTGAACTTTTGAATATCGATGTTGAAATTTTCTGGAGGTTATGCAAAGAATGTGAATTTGAAAGTCACCATTTACCTACACACCTTGTTAAACATTGGACTCGCTCTGCACACTAGATCCTTTTTATACTGTTTTTTAATTTTACATCCTTCAACATTAAGTCATAGCGGATGATGAATTAAATTGGTAAAATGGTGTTCAAATGAGCCAGGATCCACAGAGCATAGAATTACCTGATTTCGTTTTATTTGTTCCATTTATACCCCGCCTTTAACTCCAATGATCATATCGGTGGCCGTTCCCCTTTGGAACATATCGAAGCTGTTAACTCGTATTCGTTGGGTTTTAATCATTGGATCACACAAACATTCACACTCTCATTCATACTTCCAGACTCTGGAGATGAGTCCCTAGGGAGGAATTCTCTTTTTCGGAGAAAGATACCCAGCCCCACCGCCGGGAAACGAACCCGGGACCCCTAGCATGGCAAGTAGGTGCTCTACCGACTGAGCTACGGGGCCACCCTACCCGAAAATCATCTTTCAGGATAAAAGAAAACTATGGAAAATGTCCTCAACCAGATAATCACCCTGACCCGTATTGGAACTTGCGACCTCTTAAACCTGAGGCAGACACGCTACTACTTGCGCTACAGAGGTTGTTTAGAATTCGGTAAATGTGTAAAGCAAGTATTTTTAGTTAACATACAGAAGAATTAGCTTTCCTAAGGATAGTTTCTAGAACAGTTAGATTAGAAATTAATGTAAATATTTGAAACATTTCAGTTTCATTAGTTTGTGAGGTTTCTCATACTTCAGAGATTTTGTATTCCTATACAACCCAATTCTAATAATACTCCCTTCTATCTGGGTTTACCTCTAAAGGGATATTCCCGTTGAAGACTTTATGTAAACGTAGGTAAGAAGCGGAAAAGGTTGTTAGAATGACTCCCGTCGCGCTTTTACTGACGTAAGTGGATTTGATGAGGTCTGTCAGGTAAGGAACAAAGTTGTTTCCTCTCCCTGCTCATTGGTATGCCGGGCAGCATTATTAAATATCATTTAGAGAAGGGGCGGCACCCACTTCTGATGGATGACGCTTCAAACTCGGATTTATAATATGTGGGGAGCGCTCTCTAGTGGTCGATATTACGGAATCCCTCTGTGGGAACCCTTCACTACCCCTTCCTGCAGCTTCCGATAGAACCTGGCCAGTGGCGTGAGGATCTTCCGAGCTCTGAGATCCCCACAGATGTGTTAAAGCATTACTTATATACTAATACTTATATTATATTACCTGCTCTACAGCTTGTCTTTAGTAATTAGGGGAGGAATTATGAATTCCACCCAAAAGTCGACATACTGGTTATGAAACTCCCTGAGACCAAACTGGATGTAATGTATGCGACTTTCATTCGGGAGCTTGTGGGTTCAATCTACGCCGTCATTTAGAAGAAGACTGGGGTGCCTAATTTTACTCCACGATTGCCTTTCCATCATTTCCCTTAATACTATTTCCCTGTCATCTTTGAATCCTGGAGTATGGTGGTGCTGTACAGATGATGCAGATTCTGTCCCATACATCTCAGAGGTGAGAAAGAAACATCATCTGCAATGCAACAGCAATTTCCCACGTATTAATTCGATACCAAATGGCATCCCAAACTACGGCTTCGAGATAATCCACGGGATCATCATTTCATCATTCCTTTAGAATTACTTATGCATTTTTTCCCACTCTAGTCATGTGTAGGGAAAGGTAGGATCAGACTGAAAAATTCAGTGCCATAGTCGTGATTTGAATCACGGAACATCCGGTCTCCGACCGGCATCTCTTAACCATTGAGCTACCAGTGCCAACATGCCAGCATGATATATTCTCCATTTCTCGTGTTTTTTCGGATAAATCTCTAGGAGTTCTTATACATATATGAGATAAATAACTTAATGGCGACTTATTGTGCTGTAAGTACTTTAAGGCCCGGGCTTTATAGTTCAGTTCACCATTAGGTCAATTAAATGAAATTATTTGTTAATTGTTGATTTTCAATAAATGTAGTTTAATTTTAACTGACGTAATGGTGTTCTTAACTCTAAACCCGGGCCTTAAAGTACTTAGAGTACAGTAAGTCGCTATTAAGTTAGTTGCCTCATGTGTTTATGAGAACCACTAGTTGTTTACCGCGTGGAGCATGAGTTAGTTGAAGAATTAATGTCATGCTGGCATGCTAGCCATGGTAGCTAAATCGTTAAGAACAGCTGGATGGAGACCGAAAGATCCCTGGTTCAAATCCTGGCTGTGGCTTTGCGTTCCCGACATTCGCGGGAGATCGGGTACCTCCGGCCAGGCCTCGGCCGCCCGGATGGAGTGGATGGTTGCCTAAGAATTCCCGGGTACTAGCCTGCAGAACTAGTAGAAGGTGTGCTATATCACCAGGTGGCCCAACCTTGGTTTTCAGTAGTCTTCCCTGCTGATCTGACGCGCGTAAGTGGCGTATCCACTTCCATCCCATCTTGACGTTGTTGTCGATAGGGGGGGTGGCCTTTTAGACTCCAGGTATTGCCCTATGGAAAGAGCCCCGAAGTTTCAAATCGCTCCCGGGTTGATAGAGGCCGGGGTCTTCGGATTTTCGGGTAGACCTCGCTGCATAAATGTGCTGAAAGTCCTTGGAACCTCTCAACCTGGCTTGTCTGCACCTTTCGGTCACGCCTGAGACGTCGAATGCGTTGTGCACAACCTCGTGGAGTTATAGATCTTTTGCCTTGGTATGTCCAGTGCCTGCGCTACTCGAGGAGCAGTCAACCTCTGCACCCGACGCCGAGAGGAAATTTCAACCAGAAATTGGTAGAGAGAGACACAGCACCTGTACTCTCAACTGCTGGACTATGGCGGATAGCGCGGCGCACTGAAACAGATCTTGTCCAGCTTGCACAGTGGTTGTTTTCTTTTCTCTGGAATCATTATATATCTTTCCCCTACTCGGTAAAATAAACTCATACTCCTTCCAATTAATGAAAAAATGCTATACGTTGTTCTCTAATTCGTAATGGAAAATTCTAAATAAATTCAATTTGAAAATTACGCTTCTTTTGCGTATCCTAAAATAAATGTGAAGCTCTGTTCTACCAAACACAAAATTATGGCAAGCGTAGTATATATAATTATGTCGTAGATTCAAAAAGCGCTATGAATGCTGCAATAAAGTTTTATTGTTTGTGCGTGAACTCATTGTTTGCCAGGTTTGTCAAGTCGAAGAGCAAAACATGTACCTTCTTGAAGCACATATCTCCTTACGGCTTTTCACCAAATAATTCATATTAAAATTACTAATTAGTAAAGCTATAAATTAAGAAGTGGTATCCAGTTTAGATCAATAATGTTAAGAGTTCGCATGTCAATTTTATGACAAAAGAGGCTTTTGCTGGATTTTATTACATTGTCATACTTTAAAAGTACCCAAATTAAAGTTCCATTTATAAACGAATGCAACTATATACAAAATTCTTCTTTGCTTACACACATATGAGATTATTTGATAAAGTGAGGAAGAATAGTCTAACTCTGGCATTTGTTTCTGAAGATAGTCTGTATGTGACACAAGAGTTCATAAGTTACTGTAGCAGCAATGAGGACGTAACCAAAATGTACAATTTCAACTTAATTTACCTGACTTGAAAGCAAACCATTTGTTAAATAAATGCGATAAAATGAAAATAGTTCACAGTAAAATAGTTACCGAAAGCTGAAGAAGGAGCAGTGAATATAAATTAATTACACGTATTTATTTAATACGCAGTGTAGTGTTCAGCGTTATGGCTTCTCAGAGGTTGAAGCTATATTTACCGGCTGAGATGGGGGAATGTTTCTTTAATTAGAATATTTCCCTACCCTCTGTAGGGTCTGGAAGTATGCAGCAGGGAGTAAACGTGAGTGTGCCTCAAATTAGAATTGATATATGTCCAACGTTAAAGAATCTACAATTGAGTTGTTTCTCAGGTTAAAGTCCTCCATATATCTACCTTAAAGAACTTAAAGTTGGCTATACAAATGACTTTATGCGAGTGAGATAGCACCGCGGTAACATGCACACATCGCGGGCTCGATCCTCGATCGATCACTCTGTGGTTTCTCGATGTCACAGATGGATTAGGATTAGAATTGTACTACGGAGGGAATTGTACTACGTAGACCAATCTTGGAGCATTATGTGTATGCCCCCAATTGAGGTACACCTGGGAGGAAGGATGAGGTGAAAGGACAAAGGGGTGGCCGTCCCAAGTAGCCACGATAGTGCAGAGGGCAGTGTCTCTACAGTCTACTTAGATAAAGACTTCCCCGGCAGGCCAGGACAACGGAATCGCTCCCCTGCTGCGGGACGGCAACGAGCCCAGCAGTCCCAAAGGTCCCTAGTAGGAGGTCCCGAATTGGTCCACGTAGCAGGTGCGCAGACCGGCAACCGACCTACCGGAAGAGGAAGAAGTTTACTTCAGAGTAGATCATCCGGCCATGCAATGCCCAGACACCCGCCGACATTTTCGATGAAAGACACCACCACATGAGAGATGGTGTGAAATGATAACGAAAATAAAATGGAAGGACAGAAAATTCGGGGGTTGTAATTAACCTACCGAGCATTCGCCTAGCAACTCGAGAATACCCCAAAAAACCGTGGGTCAAGTAAGTCGGCCACGGGAATCGAACCCGGGTCTCTCGAATGCGGGCCACAAACGAAACTGCCTAAGTTGTCACAGATTAATACTGGGGTGAATTCTAGAATCCACAAATACCGTTTCCTATCTTTCTCATTTAATTTCCTTACCATTTTTAGGTGAGGAAGAAATAGAATAAGGAAAATATAGAAAAAAGTGAATCTGGTTCACAGATTCGGGCAGATGGTTAGAATGCTTGCACTATATAAACCTTCTTCATGGCCTTCTTAAAGTAACTGTTCAGGCCACCAGTCACTTACTCCCTCCCTCGCTCTCTCTCTCTGTCTCTCTCGCTCAGCCTGTCTCTCCCTCTTTCTGGGTGGCGGTAATTTTCGTGTCTCAAGTTGTACAACTCCTGCGCGTCTCTGGAGCTGTACTCTGTCTCACCGCTCTGCGGTCTATGTTTTTCTTTACCTTCGTAGTATCACAGGGATGCAGTGGGTGACCTGTTCCCCTCCGTTCTCTCACATCACATTACAGTACGAATTAATAGTTTTTTTTTTTTTTTTTTTCAAATAAACTGAAATATGTTCATGTCCAACTCGGAAACAAATGATAAGAAAAACAAATAATTGTAAAGTGGAAAATGTTGTTCAAATCTTCGTAAGCTAGATTAGGATACAGTTGCTCTTTGGACTTTAATGTTCCCACCATATTGATGTTAAGTCTTCCTTCTAATCTTAAACTTTTGATTTGTATGCAATGGTGGTTGTGCTGAGGTACTGCATCCGGAGAGGTGAATTGACCAGCTTATTTTTCTTTCTTTATTTACATAAAATATTTCTGATTCTGTACAATTTCATTTTTTCTTTTTTCTTTCATGACACAAAACTTAGCTAACGAGAATTCAAGGGAAAATAGGCATAGAATTTCTATCACTTACCTCTAGCAAATAGTGAAGTACTACTACATTCCAATAATACTGAGATTTAGAAGAATATACTCGTTGAAACTCCCCATATCTGTGCTTATCTGATCTTGAATAGTATAATGAGAATATTTGCGAACTCGGTTGGGCCAAACGTTGTCTTTAGCTTTGTGTTCCAAATGTGTGACACAGATTTCAACAAAACAATTTAGTCTTAAACTGCCTTTATATGGACGACGTTTTGAAGTATCTTAGTTTCTTCAAATGATTTTAACCGTTTGGATTGAAATACTGTGAATTATATGTATTTACTCACAAAATGAAATATCATACCAAATGGGTGAAGAATACTTGGCAACATATACAATTTTACCATGGTATTATTTAATTCTCACTTCCTGATGAAGTCCTTAATTCTGTTGACCTATGAGAACAGCGTAATACGAGATTTCACATGAGTTTAGCTTATGACTTTAATTTCCTTTCTACTCATGTTGACCACGTGCCGGTGGGCGGATATGTACTGTGTTAACTTACTAATCTGAGTCAACCAGGTGCTGAAACAGCCTTTGCCGGCCAATATATCCTAAGGCCCCTGGTAACGCTGGCGTTTGTTTGGGAAATGTATATTGTGACTTTGTGGGTTCCTGAAATAACAAGACGAGGTCACAAACGCACAAAACTACACTTTATTTCCCAAAAATACACCGTTTACCATTACAAATTGCTAGATCACCTCAAAACCGTTTATTTTGCAAACACTACGCTAAACTGTCTCTTCCGGTAACGATCGGCCTCGAAGTTTCCCGAATCTCCAACGGCCATCATTTATTCATCGGCTTCGCGAGTCTACCCCCAGGGTGACACTGCTCCCTCCTCAAGGCTGGTCGTCCCGAACAGCGCCTTCGTAGCGGGCCAGGTGATCCAGGTGTACCACCAACATCTTTCCTCGGGGCACCATCTGGATGCGGTAGACCACGTCGTTAATCCTCTTCACCACACGGTACGGTCCTTGCCATGGCTGCTGAAGCTTCGGGCAGCGTCCCTTGGTACGGGTCGGGCGGTACAACCAGACCAGGTCACCTTGCTGGAAACCTTGGCTGTTGGCTTGCCTGTCGTATCGGGTTTTCATGCGGTCGCTCGCGTTCTGGATATTCTGGCGAGCCATCTCGTGCATGTCGTGGAGGTGGTCCACCAGGTTCTCCACATCCCTCGAGAGTGGCCCCAAGTCTGCGTCCGCCAGCTGCTCCCTCCTCAGGCCGGCGCTATCCCAGCCATCGGCAGGCACTGCCGTGACTACTCGAACTGCTGCGGCACGATCCTTCCTCTCCACTCTTGTGCATTGGCCGCACTCTTCTGGACAGGGTCCTCGGGACATAGCGTCCGCGTTACCGTGACTCTTCCCTCTGCGATGTTCCGAGGTGAAGTCGTACTCCTGCTGCCTCTGGACCCAACGTGCTGTCTGGCCTTCCGGTCGCGCCGTCATCATCACATCGCTCCTCGCGGGGACAACCATGTCTTCGGTCAAGATGACCCTGCAAATTCCAAGGCGCTCTTCGGGTTGACGGAGTATAACCTCTTGTCCGTTGAGCCTCAGGACCTTCCTGCAGACGTCGACCGTCGCCTCGTGGCTCCATCCAGTCCCAGAATCACCTTCTCAGCCACCTTCGAGACGAACACCCACAGACGCACGGCACTCCATCCCAAGGTCAGCTCCAGCAGGGCCTCCTTCTCCACAGGCAAGGTGTTGCCCGATGCCGTGACAAGCTGGTATGGTCGGCTCGGCTTCCTTGGCAGCAAACCCTTCGCCACGTCAGGTCTGATGATGGTCACGGCCGCCTCGGTGTCCACCAGCACGCGACACGGCTTTCCTCTTACCCAGCCGTCCGCGATGAGGTTGTCATCCATCCGCCGGCAGACGGCGCGGATTGTCACTCGAGGGGATGGTGCCTCTCTCCACGCCGGGCCTTACTCGTTCTTCCGGCCGCTCTTCCTGGTGTGGGCAGTCTCTTTGCAGGTGCCCGGGCAGTCCACACCCCCAACACAGGCCACTAGGTGTTCGCCGGCGTCCCTCAGCTGGTCTTCTGTCTCCGGCGTAGCGCACACTCCTCGTTCTCGACGTCGGGATGGATGCTACCTTGGCCGCCTCCATCCTTAATGCCGCTGTCAGCGCCTCGTGGATGGTTTTATAATCGCCGAGCATTAGGCGCTGACGAATCTCCGTGTCCCGTACCCCGTCGACAAAGTTGTAGGCGGCTTCCCGGGATACGAACTCCAGTGACAGGTCAACCAAGGCCTTGCCAGCTAGCTGCTCAATCGCTATTGCGAACTCCTGCAGCGTCTCCCCCGGCTCCTGTGACCTTGCCTCTAGTTGGCTGCGGTACGCTGCGGCTAAGCGGTGGTTCCCGAAACGATTCTCCAGGGCCTACCAGATGTCCTTGGGCGCCGTCGTTGTCTGCACCGCGTTTAGGAGTTCCGCGGCCCGTCCCTGGAGGCTGTCTATTAGCTGTGTGGCCTCCTCCTCCGGTGAGCATCTGTTGTGCTTGTCCACTGAGTCGAACTTGTGACGGAAGACCTCAAATGTTGACGCGCCGTCATATTTCGGCGGTTTGACGTGCGCAGATGTTGTGTCGCGCCCCGGCGCGTTGGCCCTCAAATCCTTCAGACGACGTCCTCTACTATGGCGTTCAGGGACTTGACGCTGGTGTCGGCCTTTCCCTTCAGGTCGTCAACGCGGCTCGCCAGGTGCTCGACGCGCTCGTCCACTTGGCACATCCGCTTGCCCAGCTCCGTCACGTTATCCCTCACGCCGGCCAACTGTTCTTCAAACTTCACGGCAAGGGCCTCGTTTGCCGCTTTCATCTCCGTGGCCAGGCTGTCGTTCGCTGCCCTCATTTCTGTGGTCAGTTCGGTCATCTTTGCGGTCATTGTCGTGGCCAAGTTGTTACTTTCCGCTTCCGTCTTCGCTGTTATTTCCGCGGCCAGGTTGTTATTTGCCGCTTCCGTTTTTGCAGCGAGGTTTTCATTTGCCGTCTTCATTTCATCCATTTTCTCTAAAATCTTTGCCAATGCAGCTTCCGTTGTCGTATATCCCACTTCTGACACCAGTTGTGACTTTGTGGGTTCGTGAAATAACAAGACGAGGTTACAAACGCAAAAGCTACACTTTATTTTCCTAGCAATACACCGTTTACCATTACAAATTGCTAGATCACCTCAAAACTGTTTATTTTTCAAACTCTACGCTCAACTGTCTCTTCCGGCAACGATCGGCCCCGAAGTTTCCCGAATCTCCACCGGCCATCATTTATTCATTGGCTTCGCGAGTCTACCGCCACGGTGACAATATGTAGCATTTTGTAGCGTGGGAATGCCGACTGGGCTCTAGGACGCCATTTTGGTAGAATCGGTATCTAAGCGCTGCTTAAGCCAGCAACGAGAGGAGAGAGAGAGAGAGGGAGAGAGAGAGAGAGAGAGAGAGAGAGAGAGAGAGAGAGAGAGAGAGAGAGAGAGAGAGAGAGAGAGAGAATGAGTTAGAGAATGTAGGTTAGAGAGACAGTCAGCGAGATCCACAACTATACATGACCACGCACATCAAAGGTAAGCCCGGATGGTTCTTTAATATAATCATATTGTCAATGTTATTATTATACCCTTAATCCTCTTCAAGGTTTATTGTGTACTAGTAACTAGAATATCGTGAATAGGCTTAGTATGGAACTCTGTGTTGTCTACAGTTTTCGCCCTATCATCTGTCTCCGCAATCCCTTTAGCTGTGCCCCTAGTTATGGGGTAGATTGTGAACCTTAAGTTCCACAACTATCGGCTTCAGTCTAAAACATCCTCCACATATCGGAGGGTTGAAGCCTCGTGAAGTAACCTCACGGGGCCCGCCTCGGTAGCGTAGTGGTAGAGTGTCTGCCACACGTTCCCGAAGGGGAGGGGATCCGTTCCCTTCAGCTGCACTTGTGGTACCTCTGGCATTACTAGAAGAACCTCCGGCGGAACATTCGAGCCCCTCCCTGATGGAGAGTTGTTCGGATTCGGGGCAGTGGTTCCCAATACCCGTGGGAGATCGGGTACGTCTTCTGATGAGGTCGAGGGAAGCCATTAATATTCCAGTGTACTAGCCAGCATAGCTAGTAGAAGGTGTGCTAGATCACCAGGCGGCCCCACCGAGGTCATATTGGTAGCCTTCCCACTTTGTTGTTGGCGCGCGTAAGTGGCGTATCCACTTCCATCCCGTCTTGTGTCCTTGGACCAGATGGAGGGGCTTGCTAGTAACCCAGGTCTTGCCCTATGCAGAGCCCCATGGATGACGCCGGACGCCCTTTAGGAAAGCTCGGATACTCCCTGGTCGACAGGAGACCCGGGTCTTGGTCCTACGGGTCCAAGACTAATGGGAGTAGAACCTCTGGACTGAACAACTGTCTGCCTCACCTTCAAGAGGTCCAGAGTTCGAATCTCGGTCAGGGTGAGTTATCTGGTTAAGGTTTTACCCGGGGTTTCACCTTATTCAGAGAGACGAATGTCGGGTAACTCTAGGCTCTATTGACCCTGGGCTTATTTGAGCATCATTTCACCCATTCCATTCATCGTCCGATATGACTTAAAGTCGGAGGACGTAAAATTATAAAAAAGACCTCTCGGGGAACCGTCTGTATAGAGTAGATAACCCTAAGACATCTGTTCTGCACACGTTGGAGCAGCAGAAGGTTGGGTCCTGTAGTCATACCCCAGACTTCACATGCATAAGGTATTATGTGGAGGACTAAAGCCTGGAAAAGGCGTAGCTTCAGGGGAACGGGTATCGTGAAGCACAACATCGGGTAAAGTGAAGCCGTAGCCCCATTCGCCCGATGCGACATCCCACGAACGTGATCCTCGTAAGTTACGCGCTTGTCCAAAGTCACACCCAAGTATTTAATGGAATTCATCCACATTATGCATGTGAAAAAATATATATTACAAGTAATATTACTGTTTTCATGAGTCATATTAATAATGCTCGACTTTTTCAATACTTGTCATTTCTTTAAAGACCTTTCGATGTTTAATTTTTCTTCAATTACGTGAAAGGAGTATGGAATTTTAAGACCAGCAATAGTCTTCATTTATTAAAAATTTAACCATTGCCTTTCCCTTCGCTTCTATAACAAAATATATAAGATAGCTCTTTCTGAAAAGGTTTATCTCAATTAATACAAAATAAAAAGTAAATTTTTCCCTGCAAATAGTTTGTATCCCTGTAATAAACGCTTAAGCGTACAAAGACAAGCAATGTAGCACATCATGTTTTAAGTAAATATTTTCTCTTTATTCAAATGCGATAGTTTTGAAGGAAACAAGGTATAGGTTTCCACGCCCTGGCATCAGATAGTCTGTAAAACAAAATACAATCATTGTGTACATAATTTCACAGAATAGCTCTAATGATCTTAATAAAAATGTCAAATGTTTGAAATTGGCGTGTGTCAATACATTAAATATTCTGAATATACTCTGTCAATGTTCAGTAAAGCTGCCTTAATATCTGCAAGAGTTGTATAAGGTTTTTTATAAGTTTGAAACAAAATTAATGACATAAATTATTTAAAATTCATTAAAATATTAAGTTTGTCACTGTATGTTTATACTATAGGAGGATCGATTATGAAGTCTGGCAACTATTTTCGTTTTCCGACATAGGCACCAATGTGGAACAGTTAGTATATATGGTTGAAGGAATGTTGCATGACCTTCTGAATGTTGTCACTGGATAGGTTTTCTCACAAACTGACTTCTTCAGTTTAGCTATGAGATAAAATTCACAAAGACTTAAGATAGTTTGAGTACGGAGGATGTGGCTATACTACCCTCCCCAACGCCGTAAACAATGTAGTACCATCTGTGCAATGGAGGTTTAGCGTTGTCATGTGGGATTTTAGCGTTGTCTAATAATTCCGGACCTCTCTCGTACTGCACGACGAAGATGATAACACAGAAATCTCAGGCAATACTATGAATTTACAGTTCGGTCCTGAGAACACAAACACACCTGAGTGTCATGGGCCAATAAGATCATCAGTCTTGTGGATGATGGATTTCGTCGTACCTTCTGTCTTCGTTGTGATCAGGATGTCATTCATTGGATTGTTGCTGAAAATTTAAGCTCATATGCTCTTGTCCATTTTTCGTCAGTTGCAATGATGTGGTTCAGCATATCGTTTCCTTCACGGTGAAATCTTTCCGGGTTGATGCGACACATCTCTTCTGTACCCCAGTTAAGTGATGTGGTACCCACTTTGCAGCAATCTTCCGCACATTCAAGTTCTGCCGTAGGATTAAGCGCACTGTGGAAGCAGGAATACCTGTAAACTGGGCTAATTCCAGCACAGCCAGCGCCTGTCGTCTTGGAGGCGCTGTTGATTAACAGGCACCGATATGCCTTGTGGGCTCACACATAACGTCCACTGGGAGGCAGGTCGGTAGACCCTCTTCCTTCTTTGAAGGCCCTACCAACCTTGCCACTGTACGATAGGATAAGGCCCGTTCACACAGTGCTTGCTCCAGCTCTGCGTGGTATTCGCGTACATTGCAGACGAGAACAGCTATCTTTATATACAGACGTTCTTCAACTTTGATTACCTCCATTGTGCATCGCTATCAGCAGATGACTGATGTAAAGTGGCTGCTCATGCCCAAGCCAGTGCAAGCATACATATCCAGACTGATACTAACATTCGGAGGTTCATATAACACAGTTTCCGACGTATATACTAAATGTTATACGTCGGTGCCTGCTTGGAAAATAAAAAATAGGTGCTATGACTTCTTAATAGACTCTGTATAGATTTTTTCTTAGTCCAAATTACCTGCATCATTTGAAGACAGACCTTTGCAAGACTTCTACTTCACCCTTCCGTATCAGGAAGTCATTTAAAGTTCTGAATTTATTCTTCTGTGATTCCGATATAAATTAAAACGTTACCGCCATATGATGAACTTAACTAAATATAAAATAATGAATACATAGTAATATATATAGTGAAATTAATAATCCTTCCTAGTCAAAATTACCCTTGAATTAATAATAGCTTTAAGTAGATGCCCCAAAGAACTTGATGGGCCAAATAAGGCATGAGTTTAATTAATGATGTGGTGGATATATGGATAGTAGGGAGAAAATGATGGCAGGATTCTGGAAAGTAGTTAGATGTCGGTTCTAAAATATTGATAAACAAATTTTATGGAATACGATGGAGAAAAGAAGTTCATTAACATTTAATAAGGAATTTGGAGGTAATGAGGGGAATTATATGTATATTGAGGGGTGTAGTAAGGAGCAAATCAGATATTGCATGATTTAAACTAGTAGTTTTGAGATTAAACGGTTACCGAGGAGGAATAGAGGAAGGCGTCTATCCTATATGCAAAGGTATTAAGGTAGGGAGGATGTATGGCATATTTTATTAGAATGTACAGGTATTAACTTATGGAGGGAAGATTTTACTCACATTAGATGGTTAAAACTGTTAAAATCATTAACAGTGAGAAAATTTATTGTAATAGATTCCAGATTAACAATTTAGATCAACTTCTTTTAGAATGAATAAGAAATGGGTATGGTCAGTTAAGTGAATAGGGGTATGAGGTGGATATTGGTTGAAATCGTTAATAGAGAGATCGGGTAGTAGGAAGGGTGTATTAACTATCGTTTGTCTGTTGATTGTTAAGTATAAATTATATTATAGTGTTTGTCATTGGATATCGATTATTGTACACTGTTTGTAGTTGGATATGTCTGGCAAAGATCCTAGGCTGAATGTCCAGTTATATCCATGATTGTAAATGCCTAGCACTAATAAAGGAGTAGATTTAAACTCATGACATTGATTGCTTCTTTCAAATATTCAAAAGTCTATTATTTCTGTTAGAAGTTTCCTCTCATTTTACTTAATTCTGCGAGTGTATATTACGTCTGTTTTTTTTTTTTTTTTTTTTTTTTGCATGTTCATTTTTAATTCATGTCTCATATCCATGTTAGAATTTATTCTACCTACACTTGATATTCTGCAGTGGTTCCCCTGTACTTAACACGTTTCCATACATTTATCAAATACTGTAAAATTGATCCCTAAAGTTTCGCATACAATTTTGCACCAGTCACCTCTAAGACTTCTAATGTATAAAGTTGATATGTTAATGAACTGACTCCTGGGATAGGATAGAATCGTGCGGTGGGGATACAGCACTGTGACCAGTCTTCATCTATTGTATCTATGCCCCAAATGGTGCAACCCCGGGAGGAAGGATGAGGCGAGAGAAAGGCGACCGATTCAAGGAGTCACGACAATGATAGAGCAGGATCGTACATTTCGACCCCCGGCAGGCCAGTAAAATCAGTATCATATCCACCGTGGTCCTGAAATGGCTAACGGAGACCGGAGACCGTCCTATCAGAGGAGTTGCTTACTAGGAGTATATCACCCTCCGGGACTTCCGCCAAAACTTCTACCCTGAAAGAGAAAACCAGATGAGAGATGATGCAAAATCATAATGGAGATGAAATGGAAGGATAGTGAATTTGGGGAATGTAAATAACTTAACCAGCATTCGCCAGGCGACCCGGGAAGCTCCCATAAAATCCCATGAGTCAGGTAGACCGGACACCGGAATCGAACCCGACCTCTCGAATACGAACCAGAGACGGAACTGCCTGAGTCATCCCTCTCGGTCTGAAGTAATAAATTTTACCTCTTTGTAATTGTTTACAAAGTATTTACTTTCATAGTAGTAAATTTTAACGGTGTTATTGCATTAATTAGCCTTAAAATTAATGTTTTATAAACATAGCGAATTATATTAGGCATGACGCACGATGGTTTGAGAAAAATGTCATTATTTAAGACATATCCTTATATCAGACGAAAATGCGATAGGTAAAGAAAACATTGCAGCGATTATTCAAAGAAGGCCACCGCTAAACTGTTCCAGCAGTCAGGCAGCCAGATAAGAAAAGGTCACAGATAAAATAATATCCAGGAACCTCAATACAACCAAGAATCGAATTATGGACCTCAGGATTAATTGGGAAACACAGAACTTTTACTCCATGGGCGTGAAGTAAAATGGTTTATGGTTTTATTTTATCATAGTTTTAATTATGTCTCAGTTATTTACATGCTTAGTCTTTTACTTCTTGATGGTTAGGGACTTCAGCGTATATTTGCAATCTTGTTTGCCTGCGATCGATCCTGCGGCCTCCTGCGGTTCCCTAAATTCACCCCTAGGTGTGTTACTCACGGTAGATCTTTGTGGAGCTACCAGATGACCCCATTCGTTGTGTAATTTATATCTATTGCCCATAGCTAGGAATCTCTGATTAAAATTGGAAGATCGTTGAATGTGATCCATTTCTAAACATATGTGTTCTTCTACCTGCAAATAAACATCAAATGAAATATTCACACCGTTGATCCTTTGTCTGTTGATCCCATTGCTTGGGTATGTACAGTCTGACGTAGATTTATTCGTCATGCTGACCACTGGAATGAAACGTCTCAGTAAAATGTTCACAATAAAGTTTGCAGACACAAATAGTCCACAGACTATGCTAAAACTAGTGAGAAATATTAATATTCTATATGTAGTAAATACATAACATGCATGTATATGTAAGCTTTTGAATACTGGAAATAAAAGTTCTGCTCCTTCAGTCCAACTGGATAGTCATCCACAATTTTAATAATTGCCTTAATTTGTTCTTAAACTTATTTTTTAACGTGTTATAATCGTATTTCATTGCACTTACACTTTTATATAATACCTCAATTTGAACATTATTACTCATTTCCGCTGAACCATCCATCAGTTTCACACCGCTCTGCCCTGCAGATATCTGTAGACGCTCTCCGGGTCTATTCTTGAGGGCACATTTACGACAGGTCTCCTGCGGCTTGATGACTTAAACATCACTTGTTTCTCCTTCTGGGCTCCGGAATTGACGAGGCCAGAATCGAGTACTTTTAAGAATCGAATACACTGCATTCGAATACAAATTCTCGGGTGACATCAGATGCTGCGAACTGAGAACTCTTGTTTGTATTCGAAATCAAGTTCTCAGATACTCTAATCGAGAACATTTGCGAATACTCTATGCAAGAGCTCGGGGTCACTAGGGCGGATGTTTCCGTGTTCCGCTGCGTAGAGGATCGCGGGTTCAGGACCTGCCTTGGACATGGTGTTTATGTGTACTGCGTATATGTATATTAATACAAAAAAATAATATAAAAATAAAAACGACAAAAGCAAGGTAAGTGACATATTTCTTCCTTTTTTATTTAAAAAGATCGAGAATATTTACTTATATTCGAAAACATGTTCTCGGATACTACAAAATAGAAGATTTGTGTATCCATACAAGTGCTCGAGGTTACTACAGGAATGTCTTTGACGTTCATCTACGCAGAAAATCGCGGGTTAAATTCCCGCCTTGGGCTTGGTGTTTATGTGTAGGAATACAGAAAAGCAACATACTCGTAGAATTAAAAATTACTTTCGTGTTAACAACAATTTAAAGTATTCGAGAACAGTACTCAGTAAAAGCGCAAAAGAGAACTTTGCATATGTATTCGAATATACATTCAGGTTTCTAGAACATCTCGAGAACATTCAAGAATGGAATGCACCATTTTTTTTCCGAATTCACCACTCAGGACTGATTCCAACGAAGATAGTGCAGCAAGGTATAGTACGCGTGACTAGAAAGCCCATGACCTTTTTGGCATTACATTCTGTTATATTTTAAGTTATCGTAGATGTATTATATTAGGGAAGTGGCTATTAGAAAAGTGAATAGTACTCTGAAACTTTTAAAATTATATGACCGCTTTAGAGTACTATAATATATACAGGGTCGAAGTACCTACTTACTGATGTGAACCTTAAATACCTCAACAGTCAGTATTAAGGAATTGATATCAAATGCCTGGGTTATTTGATTGTGCTGAAAATAAACACGGTAAATGTGGTGTATTTTTATGCCAACATTCTGTTCCTTCCTTAAGATAAATAAAGAAGCTCAAAAGACTCATAGCTTTGAGGATTGATTCTAAGGAATCAAGAACATGCATGGGTTCGTAGTGTACTGGAACTCTGTATCTTCACAGAATAATGGTGAGGAGGACACAATAGCGAAGATATTTAATGCATCTGGAAATTTATATATGACTAACCTCTTTATTTCCAAAATTTGGCTGTCTTTGTTGTGCTCGAAATTTGATAAAGTTTGTCTAACATATAAGACAGGAAAGTTACTCGTCAATGGGAGATAGACGAATACCTTCAGGATGTATTCTAGAGTACAACAGTGTGGCTTATACTGCCCCATTGCAGTTCTAAATAATCATAATGGATTTGGCAAATTGTAGACAGTCAATTATCTGTGAAGACAAACAATTTAACTAGAATAACCCATCTTGAATTACACAGCATATTGTTCCATTACATCATGTGACCCCGAAGCGCAATACAGAACACTGCAGGAGAGTTACTTTTGAGACATTTGGAAAATTTATGTTGTTGTTGTTGTTGTTGTTGTTGTTCTTTTCAAATGCTAGGCTTTGGCAATGAAGCCATTAGCTCTCTTACTCTCCAATATTTCTGTGTAGTGGGTCCGGCAGGTAGGGCTTCACAGGTTAAAAGATGTTCTTCAGCCATTTCCTCTTCTTTGTTGCACAGAGGACAATTTGGACTTGTATAAATTCTTATTCTGTGTAAGTGTTATTTGGAAAATTTATTGTAATGCTAATTCTGAAACCATATGATGAAAAATAATTGTACCAATACAAACATCGTCAACGAACACGTATTTCATAATGTACAAATGGTATTTCTGTGGTGAATATGTATGTATATTTTCCACTGACCTCTCCACTAAGCAGCCTATTCAATAGCTCAGACACGCGATAACGCTCGTTTATGTAGCTGTGGAAAACCTGTTCAGCACAATTTAGAATGCTCTGAAAGAGAAAATTTCCAGAAGCCGTCAGCGCTTCCAGTGTTTCGCTAACTGAGTGAATTAGTTATCGTTATTCATCCTTCCGACTACCCATCACTGGTTTCGCAATAACATTCGGCCATAGCCACTGCATCATAATATGAATCCCCGACAGTAATGAATTCCTGCATCGCCGGTTCACACTGCCTGCTGACTCCTCGCCATGGAAACACCCTCGTACTGCCGTACGAGCTCCTATATAGTGTTTGCCATTACCGGCAAATTGTTCCAGTAGTCATATATTCTCCAGATACTTTCCAGAATGGTCGTCAACGGTGTTTGCAGAGTAATCATACCATTCGCCTCGTCATTGAAGGCAGGTTGATCTCTCAGACAGGGTCACTTCCACCTTCTTGATGACATCTAGCTGCTGGTTTTGAAAGCCGTAATAACTCTCATGAACTAATTCCCGTGAACGCCGTTATGACAGTACATACACACATACCGTTCATACGTACATACGTGCAGGCATACATAAGCACACTTTGTAGCATATGCTTCTAACGCCACTGACGGCCGCGTCGTTGCCATGACCCTGCTGTACTACATACCATCGTGCCGTGATTTAGAACCCACATTTTAACAAACATATGAAATATGCGCCAGAGTTTTCTCTGTGAAAGAAATGGGAATGGGGTGTCTCTTCCATTTAAATGCAGTGCAAGAAAGGCTTTTTCCCCCTTCTTCCCTTCTCCCTCCTTTCTTTAGTTATATATGTGAGGATCTAACGATCTTCGATCTTTCTTCTCCTGTTCCGAGGAAGTAAGAGAAAAGCGAGGTAATTTATACCAGTTTCCACAGTTCTTCCTCTTTGGACAGAAAGTCAAGATAAGGTTTGGCTTAATCTTCGCCCTCAGAAAAAGGAACTGACCCTTCTGATCTTCTCCTGTCCATTGATTAGCAGTCTTTTTTGTCTTATCTCCCACTGCAAGCCATTTTTAGTTGTCGATTAAAACCTGGAGCTGGAAAGAAATTTTTCAAAGTTGCGAATTTACTCCCAAGGGGTCAGCAAGCACATTCGCATTTCTTTTATGAGCAATAGAGTTATTCCCTGATGCTTGTGCCTTTAGGGAATGCGGTTGCTTTGATTTGTGAGTTTGTTTCAACCTCCTTAAAACTTGTAAAATTTACCACACTCTTGGATAAAAAGCACAGCGTTGTTTGAAAACACACTTCAAGTTTAATAAGTTTAGGGACAAACAATGGCATAACATTTAAGAATATTAGGGTATGTAACCTCTATCAGTATATGAATGTAATGCACAAAAACTTCCTTAATTTTTTCACTGAAGCTTGTAGACTTCCAGAGTGCTATTTATTCATGATATAGATAATGAATTAGGCATCCACATCACATACTGGCATAGGAATTTAAAATTTATTCCCAAAATTGGTATATAATTTCTAATACTACTTAGATACACATTTGTTTTATGGTTGTCAGTTTTCCACACCGTACTGAAGACAAAATATGCAGTAAGAATGGTTTACAAAGCACTTCAGAACTATTCATCTGTATTATCGTATTATCTCATAACTCTAGTAAAATGATTTACGAGGGCTGTTTAATAAAGAAAGATCATAGTTTTTATGCTCATAATTTTTAGCAATAAAATTCAATCTTATTATATTCTGTTAACTTAATGAGAAACAAACACGCCGTAGTAGTTTCATTGTTGGTACTCTGGGTTCCCGTCTGTGAGAACCCGGCAATTTCAGATATGTTCAGTATCGCCTACCGCTGCAATGGAGGTAACATGCAGTTAAAGTTGATGTTAGAGGAAGATCCGGAGTTTCTTTCAAGCATCCTCACTGCTGATGAATCTTGGCTACATCATTTTGATCCTGAGAGCAAACAGCAAGGCTCAGTGTGAAAGGCTCCTTCATCACTAACCCCCCAAAAAGCAAACGTGGCTGCTTCTGCTGGGAAAGTTATGGTCATCTCATTTTTTGATATTCACGGAATGGTTTATCAGTATGTTGTACCCGCGCACACATCAGTAACTGGATGTCCTGGAAACATTGCAACATGGCGCAAAAGAGCACATTTCCATGAAGCGGGCTGAATGCTGCACCACAATAATGCGCGGCCGCATATTACCAATGTTGTTGCTGAATATCTTGCAAAAATGAACGTGAAGTGCATCCTTCACCCTCCCTATAGTCTGGGTTTAGCCCCATGTGACTTTTTCTATTCCATAACTTGAAGAAACGCGTTCGTGGGAGGCATTATCCATAATCAGAAGCAGTGTTGAAGGCTGCGGAGGCCATTTTGAAGGACCTCTCAAACATGATTTCCAGCATGTCTTTGAAGACTGGCAGAAACGCTGGGAAAAGTGAATCGATTTCAGGGGAGACTATTTTGAGGACCATCAAAATTATGAGGATGAGTAAAGGTACGTTTGTCAAAAAAAATGTAATCATTCTTTATCGAACAGCCCTGGTATATTGAAATATTATCAAATTCTCAATTTTTATTTTGCCTTATAGATCTTAACATTTACTGAAAAATTATCAGCATGTTATCCTGATATTTAAAATCGTTTTTTAAGCTCTAGGGTGTCATGTAAGACATAATTTTGGTAGCTACTTCAGAAACCTTGTGGCAACTGACTATTAACTCCAGCAAGAAAATAAGAAAAAAAAATCCAACACTTCATATATTTTCCTATACAAGTTAAATGTATTGCACAGCAGGAAGTAAAATGCACTAAAAGTAAATTTCAGCATTCTAGTTCCAACTCTCTGGCTAATAAATGTAAACCTTACATTTCTTAAGACTATTTGGTCGTAGGAATGTAACCTACCGTGGATTATTATCCAATAATCTCAGCTGAACTTAATATATTACCACGTCAACGTGCAGTAAGTTACGATACCTTCTACTCCTTTTTTCTTTTCCAGAGTTCTGATAATGTAATATATAGGCTAGATTACTGTAAATGCAATAAGTTGTTTGCAAATTGAATCACATAAATCACACACGCTTTACAGCTACAAGTTATACAACTCGGCTGATTACGGCATCCAGAGTGGTTTCTTAATCCATATAAAAGTATCCTACCTAGGTTTCTAAATACATGAAATGAAAATATGGAATTCTTTTTATTGAAATTTCCTGATATGTTGATTCAAATGTATTTATTAATTCAATATCGTTATATATACATATTCTAAAGATATATTACGAGGAGTTTTAAGAAAATACCCACAAATATACTTCATATGAATATTCACTGTATCTTAATTCATTAAAAATTGCGCTATTATAATTTATGAATTTATTAAAACATATATTTTGATGCTTCTGAGCTAAGTATACGTTATGAAAGGGTCGAGCCAGACTGAAAAATTCAATGCCATTGCCGGGATTTGAAACACGGGTCTTCTGATGTCCGTCCAGCCGCTCTAAATCATTGAGGTACTATGGCCAATGTGCCAACATGACATTAAATTCTCTGACTCGTGATTTATCTGGTAAACCTCTAGGAGTTCTCGTAAAAACATGAGACAACTAAGATAATGGTGACTTACTATGCTGTAAATATTTTAAGGCCCAGGCTTTATATTTCGGACCACTATTAGGTACAATTAATGGAAATTAAGTACTTACAACATAGTAAGTCGCCATTAAGGTAGTTGTCTCATGTGTTTATGGGAACTCCTAGAGATTTACCGGAAAAAACACGAGTCAGTTGGAGGATTTAATGTCATTTCGGCACGTTGGCCGTAGTACCTCAATGGTTTAGAGTGGCTGGACGGAGACCAGAAATCCGTGGTTCAAACCCCGGCTAAGGCATTGAATTTTTAAGTCTGTCTCTACCCTTGCGTAGTGCGTCCTACACACGGATAGTGTAAAAGAATAATTAATTTATATTAAATATATATTACTTTCTCTAATCATATTCCATAAACTGCTCTTAAAAAGCAAATAGTCTAACTATCCCTTAATCTAGATCATCTTACAACCACATTTGAACTTTTCGTTGGACAATACAGTGGGTAAAGAATTCTCAGTGTTATAGCTGAGAAAGTACAGGCAACTTCAATGACCATGAGGAAAAAAAATTAATAATGATTTCCCATTTGAGGGAAGTATACATTTTTGAAAATTCAAACCAACAAAAGTAAATATTTCGGAAATGGTTAACTTCACAAAATGTATTTGATATTAATTGTGTTCTTTAACGAGGTGTAAGCCTTGTGGGAACTAATATGTTGTCCATGTCTTACGGTTCACCATTTTTAAAAAGTCCTTCAACTTAAAAACACATCAGAGGCTATTTGTCAGTAAACTGAAACTGTACAGGATGTCCCACCTAATTTTGCTATCTCAAATATTTCTGAAATGAAACAAAATATAGCTAATCCAATTCAGTAGCAATGTACCTATGGAAGGAGCTCACACAATGAGACAGTATGCAGAATGAACGCAAAGTTGGATTTTTCAAAATGGTTCATGTACGTTTATTTTAGCAAAATGAAAGCTAGAGCTACAATTCGTGACAAAACCTTTGGTTTGAGAACCTCATACTTTCTGAAATATGTGAATTTTAGTGTGGCAATAGCGTCACAGTTCCTGGCGTAATGCAACGCATGTAATGCTGTGCTCAGAGCAAGGATGCTTCCACTGGCCTGTAGCCTGTTATAAACAAACCAATATCAGTTCTGCACGTTTTAACTTCAGTGTACTAATATATCCGGCACTGATAGAATATTGAAACTAATTCACGTACGTTTCGGATACTGCTTTCCATATTGATAACTTAAACCCGCTTTCGTGTGGCTTGTTACGTCATCTAGTCGATACGCCTAGATAGTACTACGGCGAATGTCGCAGAAATACAACCAAGCTGCGGCACTGCACTCTGAACGCAACCCAGATCGACATAACCTTCATCGGTTTCATCCGTTCCATATCTTACCGCATAAAAAACTGTAGGGAATGACTTTGAATCCCGCATTGTACTCTGGCGTTCTGTACTTCAGCAGTTGCAAGGTAATCCAGTATTCCTATGTAGTACGTTATTTACGACGAAGCTTTATTTACAAAGCATGGACATGGAACATGCGCTATTGTGCTTGCAAAATACCTGCTGGGTTCAACAAGTCGCTCATCAACGACAGTGGAGTGATATGTTCGTTGCGGTAGCCTTATTTTTGTCAGGGAATATTAAAGGGACTGCAATAGGTGTCATTTTTTCATCAAAGTCTGCACCTCCTCATGGAGGATTGGGATTGAAAACGCGTTGATCAATGTGGTCTTAGTATGATACATGTTCCGTACATCATGCACGTGTTTCCAGAGGCGTTGTGGCTACGAACGGGGAGGTTCTGTGACATAGCCAGCTACGTCCCCCGAATTGGCATCATTAGAGTTCCTTCTTTGCGGCGCCGTGAAAGATAGTGTATCAAGAACACCCAAAGATTGTAAAGGATATGCGACATTGTATTACTGCAATGTGTGGAGCAAAATCAACAATTTGTGAAACACTTTCTTGTTACCCGTCTCAAAACGTGCATAGATGTAAACGAGGAAAATTTAAACATCTGTTGAAATGACACATATCCAATGGACAAGATGCTACTGAGGATTTGTGAATGCATTTTCCATACCGGATTGACCGTGATGATAGCAAAATGTTTGCTTCCTTGCTCCATGATGGTAATGAAATTCACAGGTTGTGCTGAGACATAGGCAAGAGAAACTAAAGGTGTCCTGAACGTCATACCTGGGAATGGGCAGGACCATGGAGAAAGAAATGTCCCCAGGATTAGTTAATACTAGATATGTTCAGTTCAAATGTTTTAATTTGCAATTAATTATAGCATGAGATATGTTCATTATGTAAGTTTAACAATTCTTTGTCCCTATTCGGTTTTGAGATTTGTGTCATTCAAAACACGTTTGGGTCTGTATTTAGAATATTTACCCCCAAATTAAGCCAGTGGATTCTCAAAAACCCAATGAGCCACCCAGACTAAGTCACGGTCCAGAACTAGCGTTAAGGAAAGCACAAACATAATAGATCCCATGAAACTCGACACGCATCAATCTCTGCACTCTGGAGGGCATCAACATTAACCACTTCGAGCCTAGACCAAAATCCCAGGCAGGCATCGAGCACGCCTAAAGCACTGCGAGAGTCGGACATAACAACTAAAAGCAGAGGAAGACCGCTTCGAGAGGTGTGACGTATTTCAGGCAGGAATCGTGTTGTACCAAGTTTCCTATATAAATGGCGCTGTAAGTATAGAATCTGAGGGTTCAGTCAGGTGTAGCTCACTCGATGACAATGTAGTCCTCACGTACCTAATGGAACTGTTAAATTTACAATGTGACGATTTATTGGAGTACAAAATATACACACAATAAACACTTGACTGATTTTTACAAGAATGTCCCCAAAACCAAATTTCGACGTTATATTCACCTGCCACATGGATATTGTTTATGTTTGGCTCGACGTATATGTACAAAAAACTCTAATTTTCTGTTATGAAATTAGCTAAGTCCAAATCCCGAAGTACCTTGTCGTTTCACAATCTAACATGCAGCCTTCGATTACAGATTTCCCAGACATTACGTGCTGACATTGATAAACTAGTTAGAGAAAAACGAAACAGAAAGTGTCGGAAAATGTCCACGTTTTTGTACTGAATGAATCTCTTCTAATTTGCAAGGAAAACTACTTTGTTTTATTTTATCTACTTTATAACATGCCTAATATTCAGATAAACTACGAGTTGAAGTTTTATATATTTTCTCATAGCACAGAGCTAAAATGTAATTGTTTATAAACTGTGACCAATTGCGTAATTAAAGCAGTCAGCATGAATATTACAACAACCTCGCTGTCGGAACCCGAATACATACATTCCTTCCTCTTGGGCAGCAGAAATCAGTGCGGTGACGTTACACGCTAAACTGTCTTTCGTTCGAGGGCATATTTGACTGTTATAGCTGACGGAGATGACGTCACACCGTCACTGCCTGTCTTCCCCTGACTAAAAGTATGCGCAAGGCTCATCCTTGCGGATGCTTACAAAATTAACAGAAACAAGATAATTTGAAATCGCAATATGTGCGAAGAGGACAAGGTGTAATGGACAACAATGAGGTTTCTGTAGGCTATAGGCCACCAGCAAATGTGTTTAGAAAAGTGAAACCAAGTGTGTTATCAGCAGTTGTTACTGTAGTTTTCATTTCGTTAGAATAAACATGCATGTTCCACTAACAAACGCAACTTTATGTTGCCAGAGCTATTTGTTTAGTTTTATATACTGTGTATACCAACAGATGTATTTTTATATCTTGATCGGTTGAGAGTAATGCGCAGTGGTATCTGGACGAGTCCACTTCAGAACGGTTGCAACTGGAGGGGAGGGCAGTTTAGTTTCGATCAAGTAAACAAGTGCAGAGCTACTGACTAATACTACTGCTTGTTTCAAAATGTGCGTGTCTCCTTGTTCCAAGAGAGCATTTAAAAATGACGCTATGGTGCTACATTTAAAAACACGATAGGTAATAACCAATATCTATAATTTTTTTCAAAAAGGAACTATGGTCTGGGTCTGCTTTGAAAATCTGGGAAAGGCTGTCTGAGGCAACAGTTGTGTGTGAAAGAAGTTTAGGAGACTTATTAAGAAAAGAAAAACCATTGGTGCTATTGCAACAACGCCCTTCTCTATGCCCAGAAAACAAAGATTAAGAACATGCACAGAATGGCTTTAATTCAGAAGTAAGTAGGCGAACTCTGAATAATTTTTACAACACATAAAAACAAAGACTAACTCTCAAGAAAGTGCTCATGAAGCTTCAAAATTCTATTGACTTCCAAGTCAATGTCTCAAAATTGAGAAGAGTTCTTTTGAAGCTAGTATTTATATAGAAGAAAACCAAACATGACAGACAGATTGTAATGTAACATCGTACCATACGGGCAAAAAGGCCAAAGTATTTACGAAATATTCAGAGATATCGCAGTGAATTTTTTATAGTTTATGTAGATGAAAGTTATATAAATGCAGCACATACAGACCATATGCGGACTGACGGACTGAAACTCCTTACAGGGACTCAGCAGCAATCTCGAAAAGCCAACAGTTGGTTGTCATGCATGCTGGAGGAGAACAGGGTTTTTGTTTCAAACGCCTATATACTATGTACTATTTAAAATCCAACAAAATCGTGGAGATTACTACGACAGTAAGAATTACAAATGAATTTTTAACAGCTGCAAAACTGGCTTCGAGAGTGAGATTTGTTTTTAGATAGCTTGTGCAGCATACTCCCCTCTGGTAATCTTACGCGCGTGACGCATTGTAACGATAGGTGCACTATTCCCACCACAATTGCTACTCATCCCTACCGCGCAGGATTTTCTGTCAAGATAAAATAATGTATCTGTACTAATTATGTAAGACCCTGACATAGTTACATTCCTAACCATTTGGATTTGTCATATTTTCTTTCATTTCGGAAATGTTTCAGGATGAGGAATTACAACTTGTACAAGTTAATTTATCATGAAATGACTTAGACATAGGTATTGTGATCCAAATCGTTAAGAATTACACTTATGGGGACCGAAAAAAAGAAAATTGTTTAGTAAAGTAGTTGGGGATTTTCTTGAAAGTTTCTTGAAAGATGCTGAAATTATATGCCAAGTTTGGTATTTATTTTTTCGGTTGTTATCTATTTAATTTTTTGATGGAATGCAATAGTTTATTTAATTAATGAAGGGAATCAGTAGAAAAACTTCGCAAGGAGAAAGTTAAACACAAACGTCTCTAGGAGATATATTCTAGCATGGTCATGCTAGGTAAGAGTCGTGCATAATACGTAGAAGAAAATAATATGTGATTGCTGCACATCAATTGTGGAATCAGTGCATAATTAGATGAGTTAATGGGTGAGCCCACAAATTCTTTCGTTTCTTAAGTAGCAGCTTTGGGCACAAAAATCTCTTTAGGAATACGTATTATGTTATACGATGGAAAATTAGGTGCATAGTTTTTGTATATTGTGTGTTCCTTCAAGTCAATAAAATGGGTGTCAAGTGGACAACTAAGACAATATTTGCCACATTATACTTTTTGAGTTTAAGGAACCAAGCTGCTCGAGCAGCTGGGGCCAAAAATTCTCTTTGCTGTCGACAAAAGCATGTGGTTTATAATATTTTTAAAAAAATTTACACGGAATCATTGCATTTTACACTCTTTGGTTTTGGATTCTTTCGCTATACTGGCATTCTTGATCATAAAGTTAGCTCACCACAGCCACAACTTCAAGAGCGTTTTTGTTATCAGTAAAACCCGAACATGCATGTCACTTTTATTCCGTAGCGCATTTTATGTTCAGTTAATGAGACATATTCTCTACTGTTTTAAATACGAAAATAGGTTATGCGGTAAAACAAATAGATGATCGTCGAAAGGTCGCCCAGAAAAAAAAATGAACGACTGCACGCTAAGCGCCGTCATTTTATATATCCTCACTCATTCAGACTGCGGAATGGAATAAATGAGCACAGGTAAGAGTGTGTTGTTGAACTTCCACCTTGTAGTATTTTGTGCCATGTAAATGTGTAACAGCGATGATGTACTGCATTCCACAATAATGTAATTTAAACGGCCTTACCCGCACATGAAAAGGGGAAAAACTAGTTCAGTTAAGACTTTGCTTAAGAATACTTTGTTGTCAAGAAGGAAAAGAAAGGAAAGAAGGGAAGGGAGAAAGGGAGGAAGGGATGAGGAATGGGGAGGGAGGAAGGAAGCCCTTATTTACTCCAGCCTTTTTTTCCCCGATATTTTCAGTCATCCATCTGCATTTGTCCATTCTTTATCTTTTAACTTACACCAGCTTTCCTTGGTCGTGCATACTCTCTTAAACGTAAGCCTACAATAACTGGCAAAGAGGCAAATTGTAGTAGTGAGCCTACTAGTTTAACTAGTTGCTGTTCTGCCGATCTGCGAAAAGTAAATCGGTGAAAATACAGCGAAGAATATCTAAGTTTCGCATTTGTTCGAGCTGGAACTGAAGATGAACAAAAACCTCAATGTGATTTGTGCTATTATGTACTGTGCAATGACGTAATAAAGCATGCTAAGCTGTGAAGACACTTAGAGACGAAACATCCGGATTGCATTGGTAAAACCTATTTTAAAATAACAAGTAAAGAGATTTAAATGAGTAAATCTAGAATATAAAAAGGTTTCTACTGGAACCATTAGCGTAAAGTAACACTAGCTTCCTGTGAAGTAAGAACACAAGAAAGAGCTTGTTGAAGACCAACTGTTTTGTAGGGAAGTATTGCATAACATTCTAAGGAAGTCTTTAAGACACTTGCTGGATTTATTTCAGAACAATGATTTGAGCGGAAAGTTTGTGAAGCCGTAAGCACCAACTTCGGCTCCCGAAGTGATGTCTGGACACAACACTGGATTGAAAGCTCGATTTCAAGCTCTCAATCCCGAGATTGAGTGAACTCATTGCTCGATACATAGAGAGGCGTTGGTTGAAAAAAATTCGCCAGATTTGATGGAAACATTTGAAGAGTTGGTTAAAATTGTGAACTATATTAAACCCCGTCCTCTTAACTCACGGATATTCAAGAAACTAAGAGAATAAATGGGAAGCGAACATAAACAACTGTTCTTGCACACAGACGTTCGCTGGCTTTCTTATGGAAATATTCTTTACCGATTTTTTGATTACGTGATGAAGTGAGGCCATTTTTTGAAGACAGCATGCACGAAAAGTTTCCCCTCAGCAAACGTCTGTGTGAATTTTAATTACTGTGCAAAGTGGCATATCTGGATAGTATTTTCTCACACCGAAAATTGTAAGAACCAGACCAGATGTTTTCACGGTTAAGGGGAACACTGAAGCAATGATAGGAATACTTCAAGTGCGGAAAGGTCGTGTAGAAAAGAAATCCTTAGGTTCCTTTCCTATTTTGGTTCCAATTCTGACTTCATTAGAAGAAATTTTGCCTAAAAATATTAAGAAACCATACTATAACACCTAAATGGCCTATCAAAATCTTTGTGGAAGTACTTTCCAGCACCGTCAGATAATCAGAAAGAGGGGAAAAAGTATTCCTAAAGACATAGGCAACATTGATAGCCTTTCGGAAAAAGGAACAGGACCAAGTAAGAGTTATTTAACAGCAAAGAATGGAAGGTTGTATACCAGAAAAATGAAGTTGAAAAATTTTGGTTTCTGACACAGAGTGAATTTAATGAACTTACTACCAAAGCACAAGTATATTTTCCCCTTACCAACCACCTATCTGTGTAAGCAAACATTTTCAGTGTTGTGCAACATGAACCCATTAAAGAGAAACAGACTTGCCAATGTAGAAACTGAATTAAGAATAAAAATCACCATTAATTCAGCCCAGCATAACTAAGCTTATGCAATAAAAAACAGTTGCATTTGATGGATAGAGTCAACATGAAAAATTCAATGCCATGGCCGGGATTTGAACCACGGATCTCCTGGTTTCCGTCCAGTCGCTCTTAACCTTTGAGCCACCATGGCCAACGCACCGTCCTGACATTAAATTCTCCAGTTGACTCGTATATTTCCCCGGTAGACTCATGTTGACTCTATCCATCAAATATCTTAGCCTATATACGGCTAGTGTGGAGAAATGATTAATTTCCATCAATTAACTAAAACAGTTGCATTGGTCACATTAACATATTCCAATGAACAAAGTTTCAATCTTTCATCGCATAAACTCATTTTTAGTATGGTCAAATGGTGGAATCAGAACATTATGAATAACTTTTTATATGTATAAAAATGGTTTCTTTATTCGGAAGGTAAATTAATTTTATAACATGTGCCTAATGTTATTAATCCTTGGGCAATCCAAAGAATGTGGTATTTCAAATTTTTACTGACGTAACGCTAAAGCTAAATAAAAACCTAGTTAGGCAAACTGGTATAAAATTTACTTCAAAGAGAAAAAAAAATTAATAAGTACAATTTAAAGGTATATATTTTTATTTAAAATACATTTATACTCAAGTTTATTTTATTTAGTTAATTTTAATTTTTTAAATTTATTATTAATTAAATTTAAAATTAAACATGCGAGAAAATATCTTAAATTACAAATATCGTAATTATTTAAATTCCAATAACAGAATTTAACCAAAAGTCTACTCGTTCTTATAAGTTGAGTTGCCAAACTATGGGTGTCCGAGAAAAAGTTGTTAGTTTGAGAAACACTGATAAAGCGGATATAGCTTGAACAGTTCCCAAAATATTATACAGAACATCACACAGCAACGTCTTTCACAAAATGTTATTTATACGGAAAGTAAAATATTAATATGTAATATTGAATAAAAAAAGGAAATAAATTTGTTAGTTGCTCTAATGAATTAAAAAATTAGCTCCAGTTTTAAACTGACACAGATAAGGTTTCGGATCCAAACCACTATAGATATATTTCATAAAAATAGTAAAACATATTCTATGAGGCACATAACATTCAGACTCTGTCTCCATCTAAAATACCAGCACTGTTTGTAACCATTGCCACAAATGACCTGGAAGGGGAATGAATTACTAATCCTTAACATCACAGCAGTAAAAAATTGCAATATAAGTGGATTTTCAGATTTATGGAAGGATAAAGGACCTTTAGACTTCTCTTATGCATTTAACATACTGAATGCTCTTTGCTGAATTACTATAGTATGAAGAAGAAATATTGCATTCTATTCAAAATGTTAGCACCCAGATTTCATCGGATATACATGATGCATGACTTCCTGAACAAGAAAGGTGTTTCTGTTTGTGCGTTTTCTTTTCTTTCTTTTTAAGCGTATATCAACAGCATAACTCAAAAACGAAAAGCAGGTTCAATACAAAATTTGATATTTAAATTCCGTTCTGGATGGAAGACCACATGTACTGATCGGGAAGAACCTAGGAGCTGAGCGTGTTCACCTTCCAGTACGGCATCCACTAATAACACCTACGGTGGGCAGAGGTAGGGGAGCAGCAACCAGGTGATATAACCTATGCCCAATAAGGGTTATTGCTTCGCGGGTTTGGTTATTTAAATTCAGCATACCTATTCACAGATTTGACATTAGGGCTTTAAGTACTCAAGGCCAATCATTACCCTTAAACTATTTCTTGGAACATTTTTCTTTCGTTGTTTCTTAAGATATTTGTATTAATATACGAATTTAGCAAATATTTTCTTGAAAACTAAATATATTTCTTCAATTTTGTGAGGAAAGCTAGTGAACTCTTTATTTATAATGACTTTTAATTTTGTTAACTATTATAATAAATAATTTGTCAACCAAATGTAGCGCTAACCATTTGCGACTATAGTTTTTCACTGGTTTCAGTTATTAAGTTCTGGAGCTTTTGTTTTCTTTTGTTTTAAGCGGTTAGTTCCTATGCGTATTTTCCAGAATGTCGTACAAAACAGAATGGAATTTTGGTGTATAGTATGTTTTTCACATCCACGCTGAAATGACGGTAAATGGCATTATGAAAGTATATGTGGATTAACAATATAATACAGTTAGAAGAACAAGCGTTATAAATACTATTTTATGGAAGAATGAGTAAAGAAATTCATGCGAATCTGACAAATCTGATTCCTTCGTAAGGTATACATGAATGCACAATTTAAAATATTCTAAGACATAAATAAATACAGAAATATAAATATACGCAATATTTGGAAGTTGAAAAATCATTCAGAGGAGCATTATCGTCAATGAGTAAGTTTGTATATATATAGTGTTTACTTATATCTGTGATTTTACCATGCAACATTTGATTTCATCAATAGCATCGCTGATGGAGCAAGTTTATATACAATTACCCTAGCAGCTTACGATCGTATTCTATGTCCTGACAGCAAGTACGAGGCCTCCCTCTACCGGTAGGTCAATATATTATTTGAGAGGTGGAAATGCCCGCGTAATATAAAGCTGCGTAATTTCGCCAGGTGCATAGATGCCATAACTATTTTTAATAAACTGTATACTGCAATGCAATGCACTGCAAAGCTGATTATGCAGCCATAAAAATATACTATGAAGAATATACGAAATGATAAGTCAGTGAAAACTTATTTCACAATGAACATCTGTTTTTCTGTTATAGTAGACTTATGCATATGGTAAACCAGTCACATAAACTAGAAATATTTCAGTTTGATCTCAATACTTTTCTACCACGCTCAGTTTCCTCAATGTAACTTCATCACAAACTAGAAAATTAGCAGAAAATATTCAAGGAATGAAAAATAAATTAATGTTACAATATGTACAAAGCTTTTATCCAAGCCTAATCTTGTACACAGTCTTGTGTGTCCATTTTCTTATATTTCCTTTCTCTCTTCTCCTTAAATACTGTATGTATTACGAGAAGGTATGCTTGAGGCCTTTCTGTCATAACATTATTTATTACTTCTAGATTGGAACCAGTCACTGTATAGCGTCCAGTGCCTCTACTTTTTTACGAGTAACTGATCCTGTATCTAGCTAATTTTTGATGCACCTATTGGTTTTAAAAGACCTAAGGATACCAACATTAATAGACATTTTAATTAAGCATGAGAGTGACACGAAATTTAAATCTTATACTGATAAACGTAAGACGTTTATGTTGCAAAGGAAAATATGTCAATTTGACGGTACCTGGACATCTTTGATAACATCACGCTCCGAGGAACTTGTCTGAATGCTGGATAGCGTTGTATAATTCCTCTATGCAGTGGTTTAAATCATATTTATATGTCGCACCAGTTTTCATGCCGGTACGAAAGTAGCATTCAACCATGAAAACGCAGCGCTCTGTGTTCAGCAGTTCTCTCTGCTGGTTGTATTAGTTATTAACAAAACCACATTCAGAGCACTATAGTTTGCTTACTGTTGTGCAAAAATTACCGCTTCTTCTCCGTAGAGGGCACTATGATTTCAAGTTAGACTCATCAGTCAACTATGATGTCATTCTTTCTCAAACGTAGGGCGGGAAATAACGAATAAAAATGAACACTGTGTGTATATCAAGGAACATTAATGTTTACAGGTTATTTCAGTAATTTTCGCTGCAGCCCTTTTCTCACTAAAGCGGTGCGACTTCACCGCTGGTCATTGATTTGTTTTACTAATCAGTAGCATGAATCAGGCTTGTAGTTTGTGTTATTCAGAAGCCGATTTACTTTCCACAACCAGAAATATACGCAGGTGCACCATAACTTCTCTGCATTTCGCTTTTTTGCCTTTGGTCGTGTGACTTTGTTATCGATGTCCTCCTTTGTTTTTCCTTTACATGATAACGATAATTGATGCAAGATACAAATGACAAATAACGAAAGCAGTCCGGTCTGTAATGTAACAGTTGACAAACGACTCGCGTCACGGCACCTTGTTTCGCACACATCTGACATGAGACCTGAAAGTTGCTGCTGCCACGTTTGCTTTATTTGCACTTGAGCGGCGACTGTTTGTCACTTTCAACATGGGAGGAATTAATGCATGTAATTATTATGCCTGTGAATAGTTACAAAAACATCTCTAACAAATTGAAAATGTTCTATTAAAGAACTGATAAAGTAACATGATATCTGTGTTCAGTCATTTATAAGCTGTGTTTGTATTATTTGTTATAGCAGTCTTCGAAGGCATCTGCATCATTGATACTATTATTATAATTTGTCAAATATTATTTCTTTTTGAAAGAATGGATAACTAAGTCCTAAAGACGCAATTGCTGCTATTATTATGTTTCTGATTAAGAGCACAACTTACAAATGCTTGCTTCACAAGAGGTATACTACAGGGTGTTGTACAGTTTTAAGTATCACCATTTAAAAATGTGATAGAGAGTTTGTGTTGATATGTGCCTCTTAGTTCCTCTCTATCACATTGTTCGATCCCAGGCGACCGCAAAGTGAGATTTATGGTGGACAACACGACGCTGGGGCGGGTTTTCTCCGGGACCTCCGGTTTCCCCCGCCATCTCATTCCACCGGTGCTCCATCTTCATCTCATGTATCATCAGTGTCACCGCCTGCGGTGCCGTATGTAGTAAAAGCGGGCGTTAAACACTACACATTTCTCTACCACATTTACAAACTTTTGCCAGCGTTTCTTGACCTTTCGAATACCTTGATTTCAGAAGTATGCAAAATTCGCTTTAAATCACTCAACTTCATTAATTACGTCATTTTTGTTGTCAAATCGGCGACCATGCAACGGATTCTTCATTTGCGGGAACAAGAAAAAGTCATTTGATGCGAGATCGGGTGAATAAGGCGGAGGCTGTCAGGTCTCAAAGTAACATTCCTTTGTTTTTTCAACTGCAACTTGAGATGAATGAGCTGGTGCATTGTCAGCCAGAAGAGAACATCTTTGGGGTACATACCACGTCGTTTCTTAATCAGAGCTGCTCGTAACTTGTCCAGAAGATTGCAGCAGTATCTTCCAGTGATGGTTTGACCCTTGGCAAGATAATGACCTTCTCAGCTGACTTTTACACCTTAGCCTTTTTGGGATTAGGGAATTGGCATTTTTACATTCCACGCTCATGGTTATTTTTTTCTCTGGGTCATACTGATAGATCCAAGATACATCCATGGTTACCCAATGATAAAAAATCATCTTCATCCTATTCCAACAGCATCAACATCTGTCTTGAAAGATCACGCCGTGGTTGCTTTTAGAAAGGGGTTAGCAAACGTGGAACCCACCGTGTGAACACCTTAGACATGTGCAGCTCGTCTTGAATAATTTTCCACACACTACCCTAACTAAGATGTGTATCATTCATGAACATTTGGATGGTTGTTCGTCTGTCTTCCAGTATTAAACCCTCCACTTTCTTCACTGTGACAGCATCATCTATCATTGATGGTTTACCAGCTCTTAGTTCATCTGTTAGGGACATGTGACCAGTTTGAAAATTTCTCTTCCACCTCACAATAGTGTCACACGATGGGAAATAATTTCCATAAACAGCTGTCATCTCATCATGGAATTCCAGGGCAGTTTTGCAATTTAAATGCAGAAACATGATCACACCATGATCACACGGGCCTCAATGTTCTCCATCTTACACCTCAGTCACTTCTGGCACTCACTGTAAAAACAAACAAAAGGACTCAAATCACTGAAACTGCCAACATTATGTTCCGAGGGATCAGTGATGGTACTGAAATATTTTCATCACTCTAGCATAATAACTACCAGGATATAATTAAACATTTATGACACCCCCTCGTATTAACACAAAAATAAAAGTGGAAGTCTACTAAGAACCGGAGTAATAGAAAAAATAAATAATGTTGTTATTAAATAACTTTACAAATGCATTTCTTTGGCTACACATTACTGTACGTATACCTAAAACAATAGCGTTAGGTTGTCGTGTACCAACTCCACAGAAAGACCTTCTCTACTCTTCTGTTTACTCTGTAGTTGATTCCATCTAACTATCGTTTAGATTGAGATTTGTAGATTTGAATGAAGACCTGTTATAAACTCAGGAAAAAATTACATTTTATACATCGTTGGGTTTAAATAGTATTTTCTTTGGTAATAACTCGATTGGTGTACAACTCCGTTTGAACAATTAGTATCTCAGTGCTGTCCACTTTTCGAAAATATGAGGAATTTTTTATTGTTGCCATAACTATGTCAAATGGCACGAACACAAAGCTATAGTGTTTCCACCACTGAACCACTGTTAACACCAATGAATATATAGATCGTATGATAATTCTGGTAAAAAACCCATTAATATTTTATTTTTCTTGAACATATCACCTTATTTCTCGACACAGTCTCCAATGATGGGTATACACTTGGTCCAGCGATGTTCCAGCTTTTACATATCTTCAGAAAATTATGTTCCTCAAGGTCAGCAAAACACTCGTTGACGGCGATCATCACTTCTTCATTTGATGAAAATGTCTTACCACTAAGACAAATTTTCCAGTTTGGGAACCGGAAGAAGTCACTTGAGGCTAAATCTGGTGAATAAGGTGGATGAGGAACCAATTCAAAGCTCAGCTCAGGTACTTTCGCCATGGCTATTTTTGATGCGTGTGACGGTGTATTATCCAGGTGAAAGAGCACCTTTTGAGTTTAAATCTTGGTCTCTTTTCAATCAAATTATGTTTCAAACGATTTAAAAACGAAGCTTAATAGGCTCCAGTTATAGTTCTGGCTTTTTCCAAACAGTCAAAGCATTGTTCCCTGAGAATACCAAAAAAGAGTTGCCATCACCTTACCAGCTTACAAAATGGTCCTGCCTCTTTTAGTGTACTTTCACCAGACTTCCGTCACTGTTTTGGCTACTATTTTAACTTTGGTTTGTAAGAATGGATCCAAAATTTCATTCACAGCTAAGATGGGCGCAAAAGGTCTTGCGAACTGCGATTGAACATTGCCAGATACTGGATAGAAGTATTCTTCCGAATGCGCTTTAGGTCAACTGTGAGCAATCGCGGCACCCATCTTGCATACAGCTTCTTTTATTGCCAATTTTTCATGAAGGATATTGTGCACTTGTTTGGTTGAGATGCCCACAGCCTCAGCAACTTCACCAATTTTGATTTGGCGGTCTTGCATAAACAGGTCGTGGATTTCTTTTTTTTTAATGGTTTCCTGTATGGTGACTTTAAATGGGCGAGCAGTGTGCGATTCATATTCGATGCTTCTACGAACACGTTTAAACTCATTGCTCCAAAAGTAAATGATCTTGAATGTTGGCACAGAATCCGCGTGAACTATATTCAATTCAGTTTTGACTTCTGCGGCAGTCCAGCCTTCAAATTAAAATGTTTAATAGTAACACGAAACTGTTTTTTCCATTTTCAAACGTAGTTATCACACTGGCCAGTTCAGATGGCTGTCAACAATGAACTATGCATTGTAACACATTCAAATTTTCTGTGCAATCATTTGAATAATCAGGCTTACCACCTACATAGTTGCAACAATAAATTTGCATCCCTTCATGGAAATTTACCAGACTTAAACGATCCCTGAAAATTATTTCAGTGTATCATTAGGATTAGAATTAATTTATTTTAATGGCAATAAATAGGTGCAAAAGTTAATTCATTTTCCTCTGATAGGCCCTTATACAACATAAATGAAAACTGATGCTTTATGTAAACATTACTTGAAACTGAAAGAGCTGGAAAGCATAAAACACCAGAGATTGGATTTGTATGCTGGTCAAATTCCATCAGCGAATAACATCGGCGAATAATCTTTTCAATTTAGAATTATACCGTTTTCAATTTAGCTCTTTACGTGATCAGAATCAGGAGTCGTCTTTCATATTATAATTTCCATTTAGTGATACCTTTATTTCCTAATTATATATTTTTTCCTTCACACATTTAATAAATCTGGGTCTTCTTGTTTTCGAATAACGATGCACTTAGTCACGAAATGCCAATAACACATATGAAATAGTCATTCATGGGGTCAGCTGGTCATTAATAGAAGTGGATCTCAATGAATTAGTTGAGTAATAATTCAAATGTTTTTTGATAATGTTTACGAAATTGCTGCGATTCGCTGTAAATTACTTCAAGTACCCGAAGTTCAGTTTCACAGTGTTTGATAGATTTAATTTCTTCAATTTAGAGAGAAAAGATTTTGTTCCATTGATTTCAACCTTATCCTTTATAGAACATTTCCATATATTCAGCAGACAAAAATAGAAGTTCAATATCATTTTTCTTTTTGGTATAAATTTAAGAGAGAAACATTTTGAAATAGCGTGAATTGAAGGTAATACGTATATTCAAAATATTTTGGAACTTCAAGCCAGGTGTCGATTTTGCTAGGACCAGCGGCTAAAAGTAAGTTACTGGGAGCGGAGTGTTAGGAAGGTTTTGGCCACTTCCTCACAGAGGAGCACGGTAAAGGTGATGCTGGTTCTCAGTTTAGTTCCTCTTGGAAACTGGCCTTAATAATGGAAATCAATCGGGTCAAGAAGCGAAAATATATAGGGTTTGAACGTCAAATTTTGCAGTCACGTTTTCTATGTCCTAACTAGTTTTCTCCACACAAGCCATCCCCTGATATAGTATTTAATTTACTACAGTCCTTTGTTCTGGGATTCAAGTATTGGTAGTGTTTTGTTGTTAATTTTTTGTTATCTCATTTTAGTGTTTAATAACATTTCTTTATTTATTCATCATCCTGATGATGGAAGAGATGTACCTCCAGAAACGTTGGAGTCTAATCGTCTTCACACCTGGCTTGAAGCGTGTGAATATCTTCAATATATTCGTCGCCCGGAAAACTTCATATCTTATTTTACGTAACAAGTAGTTCACAAATATGAAAATTAACAACTTCAGCAGAGAATAAAGCCAAAGTAGAAGAAATGTGGCTTCATTTCACTGGGCCCTTACATTTTAATGTACAATAAAAGATATGAAAAGCAATATTCCGCAGATAAACCTTATCTGTGCTGCTATGTATGTATGTCTCTATCTTTCTCTGCTGACAAAATGATTCACAACCCTACATTTTTAAGGAAGGAAACTGAATCCAACATAATTTTACTACAATCTTAACAACTCACACACACCATTCATGTCAGATATCCTTGCGTAGTTTTCTTAACTCTATTCTAAAGTTGTACTTAAGTTCATCTGTGGAATGTAGATTTTTCCTATGAGCAGTATGTGATATTTATATGATTCATTTACAACGTATGTTTGAATAGAATAGTTCTCTTTTCAAGTGATTGTTTCCAGTGGGCATTTTACTGCGTCGAATAAATGCTCACTATCAAAGAAAAGCAACGTGGGATCTTAGAATAGGACCAAGATCGATTGGGAGACCGAAGACTCGGTGGACAGACGACTTTAGGGAAAGCAGGAACACTATGGACGAGACAAGCTAAACGTGTATAAAACTGGAAAACGCAGCCACACACAAATACACCACCTCCTAGTTTTCAACAGAAATGTCTGTGTTAGTGTTAGTTTTAGTGTCAGTGATAAGTTGAAGTGCAGTTGAAGCAGAAGTAGGATCAATGTAAATTACAAAAGTCAAGTTGCGCAAGGGGAACTTCGATGATGGAACACCAGATTTAGTAATGTTCAAATTATAGAAATTTTACAGATCCATTGCCTTAAGCTCAGTGGAACATCGGTTACAGAACATTGATAAAAAACAATCTAACGCAGATGTAAGTACACGGTGTATAGTATACAGAACATTAGATTACTATTACGTGTTTCAAAGGAAAGAGTTCTCGCCTGTAGCGAATCAGAAGTGTTAGAGCCTTTAGCGTTGCTACCTCGTTACCCCCATTCATTTAATATTTCTCTCTCCCCCCCCCTCTCTCTCTCTCACACACACACACACACACACACACACACACACACACACACACACACACACAAAGTTCCGAGTCTTCTTGGCGCTAAATGTAAGAGAATACAAACTGAATTTGCCAAAGTTTTAAAGTAATACAGTTGTTAAAATCAGAATTACAACATGGATATTCCTGTATAAAAACATGTTTTAAGTATATCGTTTAAAACTAATTCAAGTTTATGAATGACCTATTGTTCTAATCCAACGAAAAATGCCAGCATCCATATAGTTGTGAATGTTAGTTTAAGAGATAATTCGTCCTTGGCATTGTCTTATTCATCTGAGTACTGCAAATTTATGATGATAGGTTCCAAAATCCCGTCACGTGCTATTCCAAAAGTCCTTTTCTTGTAGTTTATCTCATGTCTGACACAGCTTTCCCAGTCTTGTTGTGTTCGTTGTCAGTTTCTTCGTTAATAAGTCATTCAACTTCAGTCAGTTTAAAAGTATTATATATGTTTGCAACATAAATTGAGCCAACATTCACTCAATAACACGTGTGTCATTTCAGTTGCCGGCTGATCCAGCTGATACACTTTCCCTGGTTTTTGAACGAAAGAACAACTGAATAATGCTGTTTTGAACTCTCTAGAGTAAATAGAGGTTACGAAATCATTCATAAACAAAGATATGTGACCAGACACGTTCTGCTAGGCCAGTAGGAATTGTATCGTTTCCTCTCGTTCAAATTTAACGAACACGTTGGCTTATTCAAAGTAATTCTTTTATCACGTCATATCACGCGTTTATCAAAATTCACAGACAGTGAGTTCTCGGAAAGAGTTACCTAATACATAACCAGGTTACTGTAGTGCAAGCGAGCTACGCATGTTTCAATCGTTTGCCTGGCTATAAGTAAAACACCTCTTGCATCAGTATGGCTTTACACTGGAACACCAATAAAATGTAGTGCTATTTTACTAGATAAAAAGCTGATCTAGAAGGTACATATTAATCACGCAATTGTCTCTAAGTAATACCCGTTAGGCGAAAACGCTACAAACTTGGACTGAAATGTTCAGTGTTCTATAGAAATTGCTGATCTCCACTTGTTACCAGCTGCTGCAGTATGAGATGGAAACACATTCATCGATTAGAGTTCTACGAAATACATTTCTTGGAACTACATATGAAGCGGGAAATAAAATACCCTCCGTCTGTATTACATATCTCGAAGATCTCACTAGCATCTGCATCAATCCCAAGCTTGCTCAGCAGAGCTATGAGAGGTAAAAATCCTCAGAGTTCAAGCTTTTTATCAAGTTCTGTTGCTTTGAAACTTGATATTAATTGTTCAACGTATGGGATCACATATATAATATTAATTCAGTTGTTATGCAACAAATATATTCATAACAAATATATGTTAATCTAATTTAATCTAAATTGTAGATTTATGAAGAGGTTTAAGGGATGGAACGCTAGATCTGTTCTCGTTGCCAGCCAGACACGAAGTGTGTTGGAGAAGCGCGGTCAACGGCTCGGCGCTTTACTTCAAAATCTGTCCGTTAGGCAACCACTGCTTTCAAATCAATACTCATTTATTTATTATCTTGTTATTTAGTATCATTTTATTTCATATTTTGGCTGTTATTTTCTATTTATATTTTCATTATTGTTTATCTCCCTTATTCGCTTATTAATTATAATGTATAAATGTCTCTTTCAATCTGCCTTCAAAACTTTATCTTATTTGAAATTAATTCTTCTTTTACAGTGGCCATATTTAGGCTAAATTGTGGAAACGTAGCGTCAGACTGAAAAATTCAATGCCATAGCCGGAATTTGAACCACGGATCTTCTGGTTTCCGTCCAGCCGCTCTACCACAATTTAGCATACACACGGCCAATGTGAAAGAACAATTAATTTCTATTAATTCACCTAATAGTGGTTAACTATGAAGCCCGGGCCTTCAAGTACTTACATGTTGTAAGTCGCCATTAAGGTAGTGGTCTGATGTGTTTATGAGCACTCCTAAGTGGTTTACAGGGAAAATACGAGTCAGTTGGAGAATTTAATGTCATATCGGCACGTTGGCCATAATAGCTCAATGGTAGAGCGGCTGGACGGAAAACTAAAGATCCGTGGTTTAAATCCTGGCTATGGCATTGAATTTCTCAGTCTGACTCTACATTTCCAAAATTTATCTTATTTATTTAACCCAGATATGCCTTAAATGAGTTTCAACTTAAATTTTACTTCAATTCCTACGTATTGTGTTGTTTTAAGTTAGTTTTACTTATTGTACAGGTTTTACTGCCGAATATTCTGGTGTCTATGAATAATCAAGTATCCCATATGTGAGACGTTAGGGACAAGGGCAGGTAAGGATAGTGACTATGTGCCAAGGGAAGGCGCTGTGTACTGTATACTAGAATCAAGAGTAACATTTAAGTAGACAAATACTGCCATTAAAGATATAGAATTAGTGATTGTAGAAATCAAATTGAATACAAATTAAAGCTATTTTTCATACACAAAATAAAGAAAATTTTAAAAATATTTTCCATAATGCTATTATGCTTTGGTATGGTATGCAAGAAAACATTTCACATGCAGACCCACTTCACATTTATTGCATATGGTTGGAGTCTTCATGTGGCACAACTGAGAACGTGTTTTGTTCTTCTGTAGTGCTACAAAATGATCAGTGTGATCATATCTGGAGTCCACATTCTCATGCTTTGGTGGTTCATCAGCAGCTTGTTTTGGAACTCCATGTCTGCAGAGTATTGCTGTTGCAATTCTTCTACAAAACTCTAAATGTTCCAGTTTTCCACCACATTTTTCTTTGATTTAGGCTCAGAAGTTCCTTCAGCTCCTGCAGAGTGGCTAGTCGTATGCATATCTGTCTTAGTCCGAAGCACACTTCCGGGCAGATTGTTGATGTTCATGTTGGCTTCTTCGCCAGAATCTTCATCGGTAACACCTCCACAAGAATTTTCTGGAGGTTGCAGGAGGATGTCAATTTCATTGTATGTATCCAAATCATCTTCTTTCTTAAAAATGGTAAGCATTTCAGCTACACTTAACCCCCTAAATAAAAATATAACTAATGTTAGTTAGTTAGTTAGTTACTAACACTCCCCACATGGCAACCTTGGCCTTCGGGGTAACCTCACCCCACCAAGTGATGACCGGACCCATTTCTCAGGTGGAGGCACCCAGAGGGCGGTGTCCATTACCTCCGATGATAGGGTGATAGTGAAGATGGCGGTGAGGTGAGAGGACCTACAGTTTTTACCGTGGACTCCGAACCACGTTGGGCATAGGGGATACTTCACATGTGCTAGACAGAGGTGATATAACTAATGTTTATATATATTGAATTATGTATTAATTATAAATTATCATATTTATAATATATTAGATATTGAATATATTTAATATAAAAAATAGAACGTCCGACTTCTGAAAATAGCAACGTCCCTTTCCCTTACTATGCCTACTACATAAAAGTTTCCATATGTGCCTAGCGTCCCATATGTGGGACACCAAACTTATCATAACCCCATTGTCAGCATATTATATGATAGGTAGTTCAGCATTAGTCATAGTGATTTATACAATATTTCTTTCTAGAACTAAGTATATACTAATGCTATAATATGATAATAATTCTGTAAAACCTTATCTTTGGTAACACACTGCAAAACTATGTAAAATTTCCGGAGTTCGGCTTTAGTTCCAGCTGATGAGCCATCCCATAACTGAGACGTCAGGCATATTTGGGTTAATGTAGCGTTATACTGTTGACGTCAAATAAAATCCCTTACTACTAACCCCCAATTAATTTCAGTATTATTTACTAGTCCTCTTCATAAGAAATTAGATATTCCTTCCTCATAACAATATATAAGGTCACATTTTTCCAGGTTCTACTTTTCCATACCTTCACTTGAACACGGCTAGCGTGATAACAACTTCCAATAACTGAACTAATAGTGGTCTGAACTATTAAGTCCGGGAAGTAGCTACACGTTGGAAGTTGCTGTTAATGTAGTTGCCTCAAATGCATATGAGAGCTTCTAGTGATTTAGCAGGGAAAATGCGAGTCAGTTGGAGAATTTGAAGTCGTTCTGGCACGTAGCCATGGTAGCTCAGTGGATGGAGCAACTAGACTAGAAGATACATAGTTTTCATCCCTGCCATGGTATTAAGCGTTTTAGTTTTTATCTGCCTTTCCAAACCTTGCTCTACACATGGCTAATGTGAAAGAACAATTATATTTCCAGAATATGATATATTTATTAAATTCATAAGGTCATCTGTAAAAAAATGAGTAAATAACCAAATATTTTGTTTTGCAGAGATTCTGCTGGAAGTGTTTATGTGGCATCTCTTAAATATACAGAATTTAAGCCAAGTTCAATATCATTTTCTTCGTTATAATGAAACACTTCGGATTCTTATGGCATTGTAAATCCGTAAGACTGTACTCTTTTTCTAAATAAAAACTGTATTTTCTTGGTTCTAGTACGCACACTTTGCTTTCACTTAAATTCTCCTTTACTGCATAAAAGGGATGACGCTTAAAGAAGGAACGCATTTTAAGTGCAGGAAAAAGCTAGGCAAGCCAAATATAACAGATCAGAGATAACAATGAGTTACTGTTACAGCTGCATAAGAGCTTTTCTCATTACTTGAGCGTGCTAAAACAAATATAAGACATGAAAAAACTAGGTCAATTTTCTATGCGTAAGCAAAAAGGTAAAATTAAAGGGCTCTAAAATCACTTTGAGGTGATATGAGAGTGGGAATTCTCAACACAGAGATTGTTCGACTGATAATGATGGAAACTGGGAATGAATACAGGAAAACCACTAAAAACTGCACAAGCCCTCAAAAGTAAAGTAATAATTATTGTAAAATTCAAACAAGTAACAAGACATATATTGGAAATTATTTATTGAAAAATTACTTTACATAATTACGTAGAAAATGAAGCTAGCTACAGTGAAGCAATGAATATTACACAAATATAAATATTTGAAACTAAAAGCTTCACTACCTTAAGAAAATGGTGTTAATATCTTCTTTATAATGGAGATCGATTTCACAAAAAGATCGCTTGCAACTTCATTGGTGGACTGAAGATGCAAGCGATTTGTTTATGGAATCGATCTCCATTAGAAAGAATTAACACCATTTTATTATGATAAGTGAAGTTTTTTGTTAAAAATATTTATATTTGGGTAATATCTTACATAAATTCTGTTTCTAAGAAGATCAATATTTTTGTGTAGTAAGGTTTAGCCTATCTCTTTTGGATCAAAAACTGTTCAAAGGTAGCCAGGAGTACATCATTCACGGAAATAACAAAATGTATATTAATATATATTTCATATGTCATGGGAACATATGTTTCATGTTACTGAAACATATTGTGCTTTGCGACATAAGTAGATAGCTATAAAATTTACATCCCATGGCACATATCCACGTTCAATACTTCGGCACTCTTTATCGAATAGATGTTTCTAATTGGCCCACCAGAATTAATAATACCGAATCAAGATTACTTTGAACGAAACATGTGTTTTTTCATTGATGTCAGGCTGTTGCAATTTGAGAAGAATTATATCTCTTTAACAAGATTCTGAGTCTGAAAGAGGGAAATGTAATGTGACTTTGTGGGTTCGTGAAATGAAAAGTCCAATCACACCACTCAAAAATGTTCTTTATTTCCACTGACTTACAGTTAAACTCTTGCCAATTACACAGAATTACGTAATGCACACAATTACGATTCACCAGTTCGTCCGTTACAATTTCACTTGCACTCGTAATTACGTACAATCTTCCGATGCTCTCACACAGTCTTCTCGTCGCACACTAGCACTGCATTCTTACACCAAGAACTGACTGTCTCCTCACTCGACGTGTTGCTTATATAGGGTCCGCTTGCCGATCTAGAAGGTTCTCGATTAGATTGAAGAATGTCCCGAGTTTCCAAAGAAAATGGCACTTTTAAGGTGTCAAATGTCAGCAAGTTTCAATTTAATCTTCGTTTCAACACATCACGACTGCGCTAAAAATTATATGGGTATCTTCAATACATTTGTGGAGCAGCTGGATGATATCCAATTGAGAGAAGGTTATTCCCAGCAATATGGAGCAATTTGCCATACATCTAATGACACCATGGAACTTGTAACCAGTTTCTTTGATAATCGAATAAACTCAAAATGTCTGTGCCCCCCCACCCGATCTCCTGTCCTAAACTCACCGGACTTTTTCTTGTGGGGGTATCTAAAATTAGAGTGTACAAAAATAGGGCAAGGTAATTGATCTTCTCAAAGAATCCATTTGAACCCAAATAAGTAACATTGGCGAGGATACTCTCCGTTAAACTTCAGAGAATAAGGTGAGACGAGTGCAAACATGTATAGATGGTGGTGGAGGACACTTCCAACATTTTCTCTGAGATGTAAATACTGTAATGTAATCTCCCAATTGTGTACTATATTCTCCCAAAGTTTACGTGTGTCCTATTATTGATTCAAAGGTTATGACATTTTGAAATGTTTCAGGTTTTATATGAATCGCACTGTAGCTATAACAAAGGCGGAATGTTATCACCTAAATAGTAATATGAAATTATACTGGCATTAAGGTTTACATTTGTTGTTTTACATCATGTAAATGGAATAAGTATTATAACAGCTTGAACGAAAACAGTTAAAACTTTGGTTTTATTATAGTCTTTTAACTTTAATGTGCCGATACAGAAGCTAAGATACGCCACTGGTAAGGCTTTGGTTATACGAACGGTAATTTATTTTAAGCTTATATCTTAACGGTTCTAGAAACAAGGTACAACTTTAATTAAGAAGTGGCTTTTCATCTTCAGAGATGAAAAGCTTGTTTTGTTTTACCCTAAATACCGAAAAGGTTTTAGTAATTCAGAAGCAGTTTAAATTATTTCTTTCGTAGAGAGAGAAGGGTCGAAATTAAATAGCTTTTCTTCCCACTGCGGCCATTATTTTTCCAAGACTTTATTATTTAATTGAGTGAAAAGTTAACGTGCAACTTTCTTGGAGCGGGCAGGCACCTCCTGCAAGAGCAAAATGTAACGACAACATAGCGGCCTGTAAATTGATTTTAAGTCACGTCGTAAAACATGGTGGGATCAGAGTTTAGATAACCAGCCGTTTATAAAAATATATGTTTGCATTAGAACAACATTCTGTGCACGTAAGCTACTAGATATCTGTGTACGTGAGTGTGTTTCCACACGAACAGTAGTTGCACCACAGTGTTTTTATATCGTTGCGTGCCTGACCAAGTTGTGTTCTAACAAGTTCACAGCAACACACAAATAAAGCTTCGGGCTACGACACAAGATGTCAGTCGTGCTCGTATAATATTCATCGACCTGCAGACAGCTGGAAATTTTATCGTTGCCTCGACATGAATAACATATCAGACATATGAAAACTTTTTGTTAAAATATGAATTACTATCAGGTAATTAATATTTTAAGGATCTGGAGCAGTTCCACTTTACTAGTCATTAGTTGTAAATTTTTGCTAAATGAAATACATTTCATTGAGTTTATCGAATTAAATCATTTAAAAACCTATTTACCAGGAGAAAAACAAGAAGGAAAAGAGCCCAAGTTACCAATTTACCTGACTAATACTAACTATTAGACATAGGAATTCTAAAGGGTTTGCTTAAAGTTATGCACATTCAAATCTTCATCAATACAAATAATGCAAAATACAGCAGTGACGAGTCTCTGGTAGGACTTAACCACTCTCAATGGTGTGTGCACTTTGAAAGACTGTAGGAGGGATGCCGGTGGTTTGTCAATTGCAGCAGAACATATCATCTTTATTTCTGTCCATCTTGGTTTAAAGATTAGCTACCAAAATTGCGAAATGCACTAATTTTTAATACTTACACAATAGCACCATTTTCACCGTTTTAATATTTCCCACCATTTACGAGGTGCATTCAAGTTATAACACCTATTTTTCAGGACTGGGACGAGATAAGAACCTCTGTTTTTGTTTAAATACACGTGGACTCTTTGTGAATGAGTGATAGAGATGGTAGCACTCTACAGTGCATAGAAGTCTCGTGGCAGCGAGGAGAATTAGGTCTGTTTTTGTTACTTAAAAGGGCCACGTTTTCATTGCAAGAACAGCGTGTAATTATTCGTTTTTTCTATTTTCGTGGTGTGACGTATATTGAAATTCATCACCAGTTGAATGAGGCATGTGGTGATGGTACCATGGATGTGTCTAATGTGCGTTCCTTGGTGCGACAATTCAAGAACGTCGTGTGACCACATACCAAGGCAGTCACGACCTCCCACCACCAGGTCCGATGACATGATCCAGCGACTGGAGAACGTTGTTTTGGAGGATCACCGATTGAGCATTTTTAGATCTTCATGCAGGAATGTGTGCACAGATCACACGGAAATACAAATTTTGGAGGCGATATCTGCAACTGTCTTGGTCTGTTGTCACACGATATTCTGCCTTCATTGAACTTTCGCACCTAGGACCGCACATTAGACACATCCATGATACCATCAACACATGCCTCACTCAACTGGCAATGAATTTCAAAAAAAAAAAAAATGTAGCAAACGAATTATTATACGCTATACTTGCAAAGAAAACGTGGCCATTTTAAATATCAAAAACAGTCCATACTCTCGTCGCTGCCACAAGAGTTATATGCACTGCGCAGTGCTGCCATCTCTGTTAGGCATTTACACAGAGTTCACGTGTATTAAAAACACAGAAATGCCTATCTGGTAATCCTGAAACAAAAATAGGGGGTGTTATAACTTGAACGCAACGCGTACATGGAAATAGGGGACCGCTTAAGAACTGAAATGTATTCGGAATCTCCCGAAAGTGTCTTAAAACTGCAAGAAAGGCATGTATAAACTAGGTACCTCTCGACAAAGTGATGGTCGTGACTACTCTTAAACATGGCTGAACTGGTTACAAATTATAGACAGCAACAAGAAAGTGTGGCAAAGAAACAGAAAAGGAAAACAAAAGAGAGAGCATTATACAAACCTGCATAAAAGCTCAAGAGATGTGTAACTAGATATACTAGCTCTTGAAAACAGTATAGCAAATTATGACAGCAGATTTGAGTATATTTTTATAAGCGAAAGCATAGGCGATGGCAAAATAAAAGGGAAACGGCTCATTATCCCCTGGGGTAATGCGTAATCTATCACTATATCAATCATCTTAAAAGGAGGAGGATGAGAAGAACTGGAACATAACAACAACGACAGTGAAAATGTTAAGTTGTACGTTATTCTTAATGCATTTCCTTCCCTTATGATTTACTAGTTACTTAAAATTCATTAAAAATTAGAAATAGTTCAAATTGTTAATAAGAAAATCCATAGGAGAAACGTTCCTAAAATATTACCCGGTATTCTGAAAGAACTTATACGTATTTGTTTGCAGCATTCCGCATCAATATAGAATTAAATATTTTATTAATATAATAAAAATATATTAAAATACATTATTAGTCGATGATAAGAATCAATGACACTTAATAGTAATAGCTGTATAGGCTGATTTTATTTAAAAGTTGTTTAATAATTGACACACGTTTGTGGAGGATTCGCTATAATGAGGAAATTAACCAACTTATAAAAGGAGAAGTTATAGTACGCTTTATTAAAGCAACAAGGCCACAATGGATGGGACTTCTGGAACGAATGTAAACGAATAGAATACCTTTAAGAGTGTTTAAAACAAAACTCTACTCGACAACGAAGAAAGGAAGACCTAGGATGAGGTAGATAGATTGAGTGATTGGCGATTTGAACAATGAAGGTAAAAGGATGGAGAGAGAAAATTAAGGATAGGAAAGCATGGCGGCTGATTGTGAAGGAGGCTAAGGCCCACATAGGGCTGTAGTGCCGGATAGTCAGTCAGTCACTAATTGACACACAAATTCAAAGCACAGAAATATATACTTCGCTAAGCCAATAATCAAAATAACAAAATAAGCAAATAAGGCTAATAAAATTAATTCTTCTTTAATTGCCCTCTTGTTCCTCTACCTGTTGTCAGGGTATCTATGTTCCTCTGAACTCTTATGCGGTTTGAGGAACGGAATCTCTGGAGGGCACTTCTAGTATTTTCTCTGAGATGTAAATAGTGAAGTGTGACCTTCCAATTGTGTATTATATTCTCCCAAAGTTGAATGTGTGTCTTATTATTGGTTCAAAATTTATGACCTATTGAAGTGGTTCAGGTTTATATGGATCGCACTGTACTTGATTATGTGCTGGATGTAGATTTAAGATATGCAAAAAATATGGTAACGAAATATCTAAACGCGTTTTAAACCATTCTTATCTGGTACTTATATTCGGCTCAGATACTGGACGTTATGTCTTCGAGACGTTGAATTAAGGATGTAAGCAACTTTTATGTGAGACTGCTCAACTAATCCCTATGCAGAATTGTTATTTTAGATTTCTCAGTATGTTGATTTTCATAGGTCTAAATAAATTCCTGTATTAAGTAACTGTGACACAAAGTTTGGATACATAGTGAATACTCTATGGCGATGAAATTAATTTAGCATGAAAGCAGCTATGAAGAAAACTTATCCAAAGAAGGCCGTGACGTCATAAGACAGTGTTACACCTGAGTGATATATGGAGCACTTTGCTAGTGCAAGAACATTCCTGCAGGAGGTGCGCTGAGTGTTATGGTAATGACCAACAATAGGCAGTTCGCGTGATTGTAATCAATTTCCTCCTGGTGGTCGCCGGCGTGTCGGCATCATGCTGCTTCAAGTGTTTTGTTAGGCTGACGTTGGCTTTACATCGTCATGTTCAGGGTAGGGATGTCAAAATGTCGTCTTAGATTAAGAACATACGTTTTACCCTTCTGTGTACGCTTATGTAAAACGGAACCGCTAATTGCAATATATCTGGATTGAATATGTCATAAGGCTGGCCGATTATAAGCAAACATTTTGCTCACGTAAGTTTAAGCGAATGTCGAAATGTCTAACCACATTTTGTAAGGCTTCGGATTTGTTAGACATTTCTTCTCGCACTGTATTACGTGTTTTATTGATTGTACCTCTATTTGTGCTATTAGACAAATTGTTCTTGAATTTTCGTCCCAGAATAAACAGCTAATGTGAATTTTTGTGTTCTCAATTACAACTTGCAACACATACAGATATAAAGATGAACAATTAGACATGACATCTATTTTGAAATGAATCACAGCTCATTAGGAACTAAACACTCCAGTAACTATGAGTTCATTGGCTGCTGTTAAAAGACCTGGTTCCCTTCTTCAGCTTATTTACTTTCTATTTTTAATACTACCCATAGTAGTAGGGAAGAGTATTGTGTTGTTTCCAAAAGTTCGATACCGGGATTTCATGCCTTGAAATCCACTAAATCTAACAATGGGCCTTTGTACAGATTTTTAATATAGTATATTATATTTATTATATTACCATATCAAATGAATTGAACATATTTCATTCTCTGAGAATGTCCTCTGAAGTCCTCCTCACTCTAGAGGACTTTTCCATTACTGATAGGCAAAAAGAGATAGAACCTTCAAAAATGCAGATCTCGTTAAAACATATAGTTTATGTCAACTAAAACTTTTTTATTTGTTGTTGAAATTCACTACATTTTATTCTTTCCTTTTCAGTTTTGAACCCTCCAATACTTATACATTTTCAAATAGAAAGTCGTTATTCGTTTCTTTGTCTCGTCTTTAGAAAACAAGTGACTTTTAAAGCCGTCACGTATGGATCACTTATTGAAGTAGTTGACTATCAGTTAAGCCTACTTTCCTATTCTCCTGTTCTCCTTATACCCATAAGGAAATATGTAACAAAAATAGTTTTATAAATATTTATGTCGATTAACTTGAAGTAGACAGATCATAATTTATTATAAAGATGTCTTGTATAAGTATGAGTAAAGATTGCGTGAGTGTACGCATTAGATTTTTTCCTCTGAAGAAAACTCCTTATACACTGAAAAAGTGAACTTAGGTATAAATTTCTATGTTTCAGAAATGAATACAGGTCTCTACTTTAGAATTTGCTCTTATACATTCAGGTGTGATTAAAACCAAGAGTTGCCATGTAATCAGAGACAGTAGTGCTAATGACGTAAGCACTGCAGCGCTCTTGTACTGGTTTTATGAACAAAAGTCTATGGCAGCCCTACTCCGCGGACAGCAATCACATTTACGTACAGCGATTTTAAATATACAAGAAATATAACCCAGAACTCGTTCGATTAATCAGCGTCCTTTATAATTGCTTTCTAAACCCTTTCCAATATCAAATAAAGTAAGGTGAAATAATCAGTGCCATCTGAATTACACACTTTAAAAAGGGAAGGAAAAAAAAAACATCTGCCAGTAACGAAGTTCGATTCAGAAAACATCGGAAGCATTCGCTTACGCTGACTACACAATATGCGGCAATATACGCTTTAGAAAGGTAGAGTCAGACTTAAAAGTTGCATGATTTGAATCGCAGCTATGGCATTGAAGATTTCACTCTGACTTTCCATACTTTGACTTACACACGGATAGCGTGAAAGAACAATTAATTTTTCCAATATACGCTTTGATAACACTATAGCTGCACTTCAAACCTATGCGATAGACAGGCGACTTGGCCGCACGCATGGTAGCCCAGCGGTAAAACGCATGTATCGTAAGCAGAAAAACATGTGTTCGAAACATTGATGTGCTTGTTTGTTTATATTGTTGTTACTTTAATAGCAATGCCTTATTCTTTTTTTTGCAGAAGTTAAATGGATATTATTTTAAACCCATTAATTTCTAAAAACTCAAATTACATGCTCTTATCGTTTTCAAAATAAATATCATGTTATTAGAAAAATGCCACAATATTTGTTGTGTAAACACTCGCGCTCATTCATCTGTTATGAATGGTGCTGACACATAATGGGAATTACTCTGTCGTGAAAACTTCATTAGGCATTTGGTCTCTAATTCCCATTATGTATTGTATTTCAGTTAGTTTAAAAACAAATAGGACTGTTACAGTTTTTATGTGGCTATTTTATTTTATTTTTATAAAATAAAGTCAACCTTAGCAATTGGAAGTTGTATTACAATGTGCGTAAATCACATTTCGTGTTTCTACAGTAAAGAAATGAAAATAACTCCTGGGATTCGGAGCTAAACATTTGTAGATCTAGCTCCTACATACTTGTGTATAACTTTCCAGCTATCTGTGTACGTTTAGAATTGAGACTCAGTTATGTGTCAACTATGGGGCTCAATTTTTCGCACACACTACACGGTCCTCCAGGTGGATTACATTTCTTCTATATTCATTTGAGAATTATAATGTCCATTAACCACAAGCTTTATTCCCCAGAGAAGAACGTATGATGTCGTCCTTAGTTGATTGGGCAATGTTAAAGGTTTATTTAATTATTTCAGTCAATGTTTAAAATATATTAAAAACCAAAACGACCTTAATCACTGCTGCATGCACATTTTAAAGTTTACAGCTGCAACCGATTACACTGTTAGATGTTTGATTTTCATAAACAGGTAATATAACTTAACTCACAAAGTTCAATTTGATTACACGATATATTTAATCAACCTTTTGTTGTTATTGTTATGCTGTGAAATTTGGAAAATAACGGTAGGAAGACATATGGCTGCCGCTCAACTGCGTTCTAGGATATCTCTAGTGCGTACTGTTCCGAATACGAGAGTGGGCCCACCCCGTTGCAGTTCTTTATATATTTGGAGATAATAAATGTATACAATCAACTATTTACTGAAGGAAAAATAGTGTATTGTTGATGATGATGGTATTAAGAATAATAGTAATAATAGGTAATAATAAATTGCACAAATAATTATACTTTGCCACCTTTATATCTATTACCTCCAACGGTCCTTTCAATATAATTTTGAGACGAAAAACTGCAGGAGACTCACATTTGAAGACTTCAGAACATATATTATAATGCACTGTAATGGAGATTCTCAAATATAAAAGCATGCCCTTAACACGAAACTAATTAATAAAGAAATCTTATGTCAATGAATACTGTATTTCACAATGGACATCTGGTAACTTAATGACTGTAAAACTGTCACATATTTGACTGAACGGAATAAGAAAACAAAATAACTATGCTAAGAAAAGTACTAAATTTATTTCCCAGGTATTTTCAACCGTGAACAGTGATATATTTAGTTCGAGTGTTGCGACGCATTCGTATCAGTTTAGTTTGACCTGCTGCCCCCTCAGCACTTCTGACCATCACAACACATGCTCAGAAACATATCCATAGTCAATGTAACGTGTTTCATTGATATCCAAGTTGGATATCCACCTGGTCATTATGTTCCTTTAAAATGCTTCACTGATATTAAAAATTGCAAAATTATACTTCAGCGGTTGTGGACGTCATGGATAATTTAAAATATAACTGAATCGCTTACAGGGATCAGGTTAGCTATTCCTAATAAGCAGTGGTTATTTAGTTACGTCTATTGCCTGTATATGTTACGTGTAAGACCCACTGTCAGTGCCAGTATACTGGTTCCTTTGTTTCCATTGATTTCATTAATTTGAGAAACAGATTCCATTAACAATCGCGAGAGAAGATAGGAAGTCGAATTTTCATCTTAGAAGTTAAAAGAACAATATGATTTACTTTCTCGTTTTGCTCTGGATATTACTTGTTTCCAGATAAAGCGTTATATAACGATACATCTGTTTTAAAAATGAGAAAGTTTGTTTAATTTTAATGTTTTTTGTTGGGGGAATAATCATAAAGTAATCCTTACCACCTAGTTGTGTTTATCCAACCGAGAAAATGTAAAACATCATTATGTAACAAAAATACACGGATTTGAGGCAATTAGAGAATGGTAGAAGTGATCCTCGGTGAAAGCCAAGAGTAGATATGCTGATGTGAATAAAGAGGATTTTTACCTCCCAGAGCAGATTAATACATTTTAATTTCACGTTGGAAGAATACAGCTGCTCCAGGTTTAGCCATCAGTTATTTGTTCAACGTCCATAAACTTCATTATTCGTTCCTACTTTCAGCCCACACGTTGTTACTCTGCCTTGCAGCGTAATATGATTATACATATTTGCGAATTTATTTAACAAGTAAGGCGAACACTAGCTAACATTTTCTGAAAAATACTCGCTTTTAATAATCTCATGTAAGTATTCTTTAGGATTTATTTACTCAGGCTTATTTATACAAAATAACATTTGTTGTTAATCTAATGTTCGACATAAATGCTTTCAATACATATTTATTGGACATGTTTATGCTCGTGCAACTTATAGTTCATATCACCATTTATTCTATTAAGATAATATTACAATTTGGAAAACTACCAATCCCATTGAACAGCATCATAGAGTCGGATACTTTTGGCGAATTACATAACATTGAGTATATGTGTAGATAGGTTTAACCAAGAATATTAGAAAGTCAAGTATACCACTACATTCGCGCAAATCGCCTGCTGCAAGTATTCTCTAAGGATATGGCAAGTCGAAAGGGCACATTAACAGTAGTTGCCCAGAAGGGTGTAACGTCTATTTCATATTATTTCATATATTTGGGAATTTGTTCTCGATTGTTATAGAAAATATGATTTGTATGAAATAGCATGTAAAACTGGTTAGGCCACAGAATAACACAAGATGTGGTGCAGATCTGCAAGTCTACAGAAACTTGACGTGCAAAGATGACGTGTTATTCATTTTATGAAACTGCATAATTTACTAAGTTTAACATTGTAATTAGATATATTAATGGTTTTTGTAGAATAAATTCCAACATTTTTTTAAAGAAGAAAAAAGTTGTTATTCTTTTATAAAACTTATTTAAGCTCCGATACTACGGCCAGAGAGAGAGAGAGAGAGAGAGAGAGAGAGAGAGAGAGAGAGAGAGAGAGAGAGAGAGAGAGAGAGAGAGAGAGAGAGAGAGAGAGAGAGAGAGAGAGAGAGAGAGAGAGAGAGAAGACTTTGCTCCAGAGCGCCGAGGTATACATCTACACAAGAAAACCTTCAAGATCAACAGAAAAGGTGAGAATAATTACATTGAACGACAATGAAAATGTTTCGGGCTCAAAAGTAGTCAGTTCAAATGTATTTCCGTCTGCTGAATTCAAAAATCGCCGTAAATATGACAGATTAGCTCTTGCTTCGGTGATAAAGTGACATTTCATTTTAATGTCGACATTTTCAACATAGGAAATTGCATTATATTAAAGAATACTGGCAAACAAGGAATCTTAACATTGCTAAGAAAATGTCCTTATCAAGTCTCTCGTAGACCCAAAAGATGTTCTGTCCCCCCCCCCACTCCCCGCTGCATATCAAGCTGGGTTTCATAAAAAAAATGTCAAAATTATGAACCAAGAAGGACGGGCGTTTAAGTACATAAGAGAGAAATTTCCGAAATTAAGTGACGAAAAAGTTAAGGAAGACATTTTTGTCGGGTCACAAATTCGAGAACTTGTAAAGGATTCTGCACTGGAACAAGTTTTGGAGGGAAAAGAAAATGAAGCTTGAGAAGCCTTCAAGGGAGTTTGTTCGTCGATTTTTAGGCAACAAAAGAGATGATCACAGCACTATTTGGTGGCAGTGCTCCTGCAAAGCTACCATAACCTTAGATGTAACATATTCCTTAAAATCCATTTTCTCCACTCCGCCCTAGAATTTTTCCCTCCTAGCTGTGGAGCTGTAAGTGATGAACGTGGAGAAAGATTTCATCAGGACATTTCAGTTATGGAATTAAGATATCAGGGCCCTTGGAATGAACCAATGCTTACTGTTGGTCTTCATGTAGGAATGCTCCCGAACTCCCTTTCAAGAGGCAAGTTAAAAGACGACGATCTCATGAAGTCACCATATGATTCTCTTTAGACATGATCATCTGCGAGGTAATCTTCCAGGAAATTAGAACCTTTAGAATGCAACTACCATTTATAAAAAATCAAATGAACTTTGAATGTCGTTAGCATATTTAACTAAAATGTATGTTTTGCTCTTAATCCGTTAATATGAAATAAGTCTATCTTGTGTGTATCACAGAAACCAGAGTTAAGTAAAAATTTGCATTGTCATATTTATTTTTCTCAAACCAGAATAAGTAAGGATTGACTCATGAAGTACTGGAAACATTCAAAAATATGTTTTTAGTTGCCCAGTGTTATCACTTATCCCTCGGGCCTTTTGCAGCAAATTATTCCGTTTCAAGGGGTATACAAATATTAATGAGAAATGGCGAGATAATGCCCAGGAGTTTCTTTCGAGAAATAGTACTGATATGTGCAGTTGTAATTAACTTTATGAGTTTGCTGGTTAAACCTAATGCGAAATGTTCGTCTGTTGGTTGTAGTATGTCTGATGTATTAAATTAAGTCATAGTAAGGAATAATAGAATGCGCCATGCTATGTGGCTGTCTTGTGACTTGTTTAACGGCTTCCTTTGCTCTTCTGATGCCTGTGATATCATGTAAGAAAGGTTAAGAGAACAATTTCATTGCATTAAGAAGCTATCCTGTTTAAGAATGTCTGGGCATAAAATACTAAGAATTTGAAGGAAAATCTTTCTTAGAGTGTTGTCAAATACTTTTAGAAGCTGTGAATTTATCACTGTGTATGTTTAATTAGAACTGAATGTCAAGTGCAGAAAAATTCAAAGAGACGCTGAGAAAACCCAACTCGCATAGAAACTGTGCAGCACAGCTATTAATGTTGCTTGTTTTGGAGTCGTAAAAAGATACTAGTTTATAATCTTTTGCTATATAGTCCAAAAATTTCACGCTATATTTGAAGATAGGCGTGGCTATGAGTATCAATGGTTTGCTCAGGGGGTATCAATTGTGGGAGTGTGTAGCTCACATGGATGAGTAGTCTTCAAAGGAGCTAGAAGGATCATAGGGGTTGTGGTTTGCCGAATATACTTACATGTGATTTTTTTCATATCATTAATATCTTTGTGTATACTTATTTTTCTTTTTTCCTCATTTTACTGTTTTTTACTGTTTCCGTTTTTCCTGCATTTTTTTACAATATGTGTATATAAAATATACACATAAACACCCATGTCCAAAACAGGACACGAACCCGCGACCCTCTACACGGCGGATGCTATTGTTATACAAACTAGCCACCACGGCTACACAGCCGGCGTATGATTAGAAATTCTGCTAGAGGAATAAGTCATAACTAAGGGGCGGACTTTTGCCTATTTGCCTATTTTATTCCTTTGTTCAAAAACGTAGGCTTTTAAGTTATAAGCACGTTTCCTAAAATTATTAGCCTAATTTCTTAGATTTATAGTGCATATAAATGCCTATTTCATAAGTTTGTGCCTATTCTGCTTATTAGTGCCCTAAACTTCCAATTTAAGCAATTTCTTCTGCTCGTAATTTGGGGCAACAGCTTCTGCATTTGCTGGTTTAACGTGAAGTTTTCGTGGAAGAGAAATTTCTTACTGCTGCACATTGGTTATAAAAAGGGGTTTATGAAGGAGACACATTTGTGCAAATTGGCCCAAAACTTACAATACCAAATTTAGTTTTCTGTCTTAAAATTAACATAGTGTCACCCAAACGTCGGAACTCCCTATAGAAGCGGCAGCAGCAGCAGGAGACGGTCGGTGTTCGCCACGTCCACTCGTTTGTTTTATAGCGGTAACGAGGGGTGGCTGAAAAAAAAAACATCACTGCGTCGCCTCTTTCTGTTCCACCTGAGTTCTCGAACTTACGGGATATTTCATCTAATCCAGAACGTTCATGATTGGCCAGCTGACCCTATATAAGCAACACGTCGGGCTGGGGGAGTCAGTTCTTGGCGAGCAGCTAAGCAGCGGACGAGAAGACTGTGTACGTGCGTCGGAGGAGTTTACGTACTTGCGAGTGCAAGTGGAATTCTAACGGACGAACTGGTGAATCGTAATTGTGTGCATTACGTAATTCTGTGTAATTGGCAAGTGCTTAACTGTAAGTCGGTGGAAATAAAGAACATTTTTGAGTGGTGTAATTGGACTTTTCATTTTACGAATCCACAAAGTCACACTGGTGTCAGGAAGCGGGACAACAACATCACCGAACATTACAACCATGGACGCGGCATTGGAAGGGCAGCTGCATATTAAGTGTACCCATTGACATTTGCTGTGCTTTAGTTACTTGTATTGAAAAGCATTATAATACTTATTTCTTACTGAAAACTCTTAGGAAAATAAAAATTGTTAAATAGGTGTGATTCTTTTTCCCTTCGTTGATATGGCGAAGACAAATATTTCACATAGGTTAAAATGGGTGCAGAACCTTAAACCCAAAATATTAATTTTTAAAATTACAATATGTGGAACATTTTGAAAACTGCCTATAATCTAGACATAAACTGTTAATTCCTCAGAAACTATTGTAACTAGAAATCTGAAACTTGGGATTACTCCTTTCTTGATCGATCACAAAAATAAATGCTAGAAATTTGAAACAAATCTAACCAAAGCATCAGATATTTCAATGTTCACCCGTAAGCTTGCCCTCAAACTTATGTTTTTGTTTTCTGACAGGGTTAATTACATTACACCTTCTGCACATTTTGGTTCATACTTAGTGAAATGGATTTATATGTATTTTAATTATACGACAACATCCGTTATTTTAACTTGCTGTGAAGCCATTTATGAAATTTGGAATAAATGTAGAACTATTTCGCCTAGGGAACCGCAAAATAGTATGTGTTTAGCTAATTTGTTGCGGCATATGTTGCGATGTTGTCATTTTGTCATAGTGCATTTATAGTGCATTTTAAGAGCCATTTTAATGAAATTGTGTATTTCAATGCGTTTACTTAGTAAATTTTAGTGCCTATTTAAGTGCCTATTTTGCCCATTTTAGTGCATTTTGCCTGCCTATTTCACACATTTTGGTGCCTATAAATCCACTCCCTGGTCATAACCTATAATGGGTTGCAACGTGTTTCAAAAATATATATAAATGATTTTAGGAATTGGTCGAGGGATACTGTAGTAGATGGGTTAAACTGAGAATAATGTGTCCAGATAAAATTATAATTTAGATTTTGGAAAGCATTAGTATATTTGAGCTTCCACCAGAGCAAAGCATCAGTTGTAAAATAATCTTCATAAAATTCACTCTGGATGTCGCAGAAAGAACAGCTCCGTATCAGAAATCGCTGTAAACGCTAAAAGGTTTGTAGTCATTTGTTAAACCAAATTGGATGCTACTGTTATAGTAGTGAGTGGTCAGGTGAATTGGAATAAAGAAGTATGATAAATTTTGGAAACACTTAACAATCCAAATGTAAGGGGAGAAAGCGAAGAAATAATGAAATTCTGGCACAAATGGATACTTAAGTGAGTCATTTGAAATTATTTTAAGTCTTGGGCATTTATTATTGCACTAATGTAATTCATATTTGACTGAAGGAATGCCAGTTTCGCAGTTCGGTTCTCGTTTGGTGAAAAATTGTAGATAAATCAAAAGGTGGAACTCTTTATCCTAAGACACTTTGATTATAACTTCGATCGCTGCAGCTGGTGGCAACATATTGACTATTTTCTGGGAAACTATTGTCATGAACAGAATATTTGTAATTGTATTTAATGTGTTACCACATACGTATATATCGACTTCGTTTCACAATTCTTACTACATTTTAAGTATATAATGAATACATAAAATACATTATTACCTTTTAATTCATTTTCAATTTAATGTATCTAAACTTTATTGTTGAAGTGCATAACTTTCATACTATATAGTGATGTTTACTTTTTATAATAGTTTCTGGAGTCCAGCAAATTGCAACAGGAGATTTTTAACAGTAGCTCTCCAGAACCTTGGTGAAATGGAACGTAGCGATATTCAAGAAGTGTTTTACGGCATACTCCAAATTTAACAAATAAAATTAAATGAAGTTAAAAATAAACTTAATATTTAAATATGAATGGCCAGTCTCAGGTATTCTTCCATCACATCCAAAGCTTTCAAATATCTGATAAAATACTTCTGTCTTTCTGTTTACTTGAATCTATTATTTAAAGTAAACCAATTTTTCATTTTTGATTTTTCAGGAGATGACGCCAATCAGTTTTAGCTGATTTCATGGTTCATCCTGAAATGTATGGCTATAATTACCAGAGGCGCTATTTTATGAGATTTATTCAATTGCTCATACATTTTTACAAGGTATACAAATATCTCCTTTCCGTTCGGTTTATATAATAACCTATTTTTCTATCCAAGGCACTCTTTCCCAAGAAGTAAAGAAAGGGCCAGATATAAGTAAAAGGTAAATAAATAAATGGATGGATGGACGGACGGGCGGACGGAGGGAAGGAGGGACGGAGGGAGGGAGGGAGGGAGGGAGGGAGGAAGGAAGGGATGGATGGATCATGCCTGCTTCACACACAAAAGGTTCCAAGTTAGTTTTCTAAATTAAGTTTTCTTCCCTGATTTTCACTTATTCGGAGAACACAAATGCCGGATAACTCTAAGCTCTAAGTAATGTCGAGTCCATTTAAGTATCATTTCAATAATTTCGTTCTTTTAAAGTGTGATTTATAATATGAGATTGAATTCTAAGCAAAGTGAATAAATTAACAATAAGAAGAAATAAATAAATAGAACGCAGCTTAGTACTTTTCCGAATTCATTAATAACCAACTCATATTTCAAATAAATTCTACACCTCATCGATATTTATAAAGCTCACAAATTGCTAATCTTCAGGCAAGGACGATGTTCTTCGCGTCAAAGAAAACTATATCTTTAAAGAATATTTACAGAAAAAAGGTAGATATTGTTTTTAACATACACAACAATGATGCCATTCTTGACGGGAAAATATTCTTAAGGTTGCGGCCATAAAATATACTTTGGAATTTAAGAATCTTTTCGTCACCTAGTGGTATACATCTCTTTCACACACATAAATACACACTTGCGCGAAGTAATACCGTGTTGCTGTTGCAATTCAAACAACGCGAGGAAACAATAAATAACATAAGTTGATTTAGAGAAGCTATGTAGGAGCTCAACATCTGAAAAATTAAAGTAATAATCATGAAAGTTCAGTGAACGGCGATTGCTACAAAAGCTTATTAAATTTAAATAGTCTGTGTTAATGATTTCGTGGAGTGGTGAAGGAAAATCTTATGTTCCTGTTATGGTCTGACGATTAGAGAAAATTCATAACATTGAAAATGTTATAAAAAGGATAACATTTGAGAACGTGGAACATAAACAAAGCGCGTTTAGTAAAAATTGTGTTACTGCTCTAGAAGCTTTCTTTAGAATCTTCATTTGGCATTATCAAATAGTGTCGTAATCAAGTATAAAATTTTATAAATGTCGGATTTTAATTTTCAGCTAAGCGCTTCACGAAGCGCCAGAATTCTGGCTTCTAAAGGAAAAATATTCCAATTTGGATTCATTGGACCGCTTAAATGGTATTTTCGTTGAACTGTTGTTATATATGAGACTATATATCAGCATATGACAACCCTCACTGGTCTATCGGAAAACACATGAGTCATTTGGAGAATTTAATGTCATGCTGGTATGTTGGCCATAGTAGCTCAGTGGTTTAGAGCAACCGCACTGTGAGCAGGAGATCTGTGGTTCAATTCCGGCTATGGCATGGGATACTTTAGTCTGGCTCTGCTCATTAAAACCTTAGCCTACACACGCATAGTGTGGAATAAATTATTATTTCCATGTTATTATATAATTTTTAACAATAAAGTGATATTTTCTCTTCCAAAATTACGAGGGATGTTCAATGAAGAATGATCATAATTTTTTACGGTCATAATTTTTCGCACTAAAATTCAAACTTAGTATATTCTCTTAGCTTAATGTGAAATAAACCCACAGTAGTAGTTTCATTTCTGGTACTCCTGGTTCCCGCCTGTGAGAACCAGGCAAGTTCAGACATGTTCAGTATCGCCTACCGCTGCAGTGGAGATTACATGCAGTTAAAGTTGATGTTAGAGGAAGATCCGGAGTTTCTTTAAAACGTAATCACTGCTGATGAAACTTGGCTACATCATTTTCATCCTGAGAGCAAACAGCAAAGCTCAGTGTGGAAATCTCCTTCATCACCAACCTCCCAAAAAGGAAAAGTGGTTGCTTCTGCTGGGACAGTATAGTTATCTCATTGTCGATATTCATGGAATGGTTTATCAGCATATTGTACCTGCACGCACATCAGTAACTGGACAATACTACAGGGATGTCCTGAAAACATTGTAAGTCCATATCAGGTGCAAAAGACCAGATTTCCGTGAAGCAGGTTGGATGCAGCACCACGATAATGCGCGGCTGCATATTGCCAATGTTGTTGCTGAATATCTTGCAAAATTCAAAGTCAAGTGCATCCCTCAACCTCCCTATAGTCCGGATTTAGCTCCATGTGAATGTTTTTCTATTCCCTGGCTTGAAGAAACGCCTTCTTTGGAAGCATTATCCTTCATCAGAAGCAGTGGTAAAGGCTGCGGAGGCGATTTTGAAGGATCTCTCAGAAAATTGTTTCCAGCATGTCGTTGAAGACTGGCAGAAACGCTGGGAAAAGCGCATCGCATTTAGGGGAGACTATTTTGAATAGGACCATCAAAATTATGAGGATAAGTAAAGGTACGTTGTCAAAACAAAATTATCATCATTCTTTATTGAAAAGACCTCGTATGTAAATTAAAGCACGAGAAATCTGTCATACTCATACATGGTCATACTCCATATATTTTAATATATTCAAATAGTAAATTTATTGAAACGTGTATTCAAGAACTTCGTTTTTATTAAAACCAAAATTTAAACTATAAATTTACATCATAAGCAGCAAAATCTTAGTTATATGAAGTAGTAAATTCAATTGGGAATATATACCAAACGCTTAAGTATGAGTATAAAAATCTGACATTTAATTTTGGCGAAATGCGATCATCCATAAACGAAGAAAAATCATTAAAAGCAATCGTTTTATATAATTAATCTTGCTAGTTATACCACAATAAGTAACAAAGTGCAATAAAAATTTTAGTGATGGGTTTTTGATTTTAAATTAGTTTAGTACAGAAGATAATAAATAGAACATCCCAAATTACTAGAAAGGTAATCCCTACATTGTTTTTGGTGAAGGTAAACTAGAGTAGCTCTTCCAATCAGGGCGGGAGAAACTGGAAATAAAATGGCGTTTTTACTAAATCTGATGTTGGTAGTTCCCTAGGTGATTAATTTTCAGCTCCAGAAGCTCACTGATACATTGCCTATGGCACGGGCGGCACCAACAAACGCACCCAATTAAGCATGTAACACTAGGGCTAACTGTTTACGCTTGATGAGGTGAGTGATAATGTTTCTCCAGGCCATATGGGCTTTCAAACGAACATATCATCATGTAATACACTGTAATAAAACAGCAAGAGGCGGTGTAACCATGAAGATACACTTAGGTATTGTTTTTAACAATTTAAAATGCAACAACATCTTTTGTTAAAATAATTTCGTTGCTCCCTGGTGACTTAGAAAGTATTTTATACAGATTAATATTAATTCTTGTAGCAATTTTTATCTTTAAGGGCGTCGTTATGGTACTAGACTTTCTGTGGTTAAGAGATATGGTAATGAATTGAAGCTGAAGGTTTGACACAAAAGGCAATTTCGTAATTTTCTCAAAAGGTTGGCAAGATTTCAGCCATTGTTTCCTTTAATACTTCTTTGGATGATGAATACAAAGTTATATTCTCTAGCACTTAAATGTCATTATTGTTCGTAATGTTAAACACCAAAACTCTTCAGCTACATTAGACTTTTATGATTCTTTAATAGATATCTCATTGTGACAAAACTTGCGACACTTCAATTAATTTTTATTCTAGAATAATTTACTCGTTTAATGCAGTTATAGATTAACCCAGATCATATTTTTTCTATATTCATGGCAAACATTAAGCATGTGACACAAACATACAAATTTGGGTGATTTGAATCTAAAATACATTAACAAAATACAAAAAGTCAGTAATTTTACAGATTTAATAAGATAGTATGCTTTCTGGTTTCTGCAAACTCCTTGTCAATATATGATTTCCCGCTTACGGTCTCTGTTTCTGGACCGCTGCGCCCAATTCCTTTGGAACACCGCGTGAGATCACTGATGCTCTTCCTACCTTGCAATTGTTTGTGGGTTACAAGTGCCGTTACGATCTCCAGATATGGTCTGACCATAATTCTTAAAAACTCATGAGGGAGCTGCGTTTAGAATTTGGCGATGTTCTGTGCTTTACCTCTGATAACTCCGCTTACACTTTCTTTACCTACTTACGTGCCTAATGTAGCTCCCTGCTCGTTACCTTTTCTGAACGTATTATTAATTTATCCCTGCTCATTTTGTATGCCAGCTCTCTGCTGCGGTTTATCTTAACTGATGCAGAAGTGTAAATTCTGATAGCAGATTGATGAGGGTTGTATAGATGTGAATAATGCATGTTAAATTTACATGAATAAATAAAAACATTTTTGGTAGAAGCAGGTGCCAAAGTAAGCAACTTTGAAATGCACCGTTTGTCTTAGGTACAATTATAGAAATGGATGAGGATTTAAATAATAAGGAACAATTCTGACAACGGTTTTCCCTCGTCAACTATACCGAACATCTGGATAAATAATTTTAATTACAAAATAAAACGTTACAACTCTCGCATTTCAGGCATTATAGATTAACAATAAGCTTAATTAACATGAGACTTCAGTCACCGAGAAATTGGGAGGTGTCCCAGCGTATTTGAAAACTCAAATTATTGGGAATATAAGGTAGTCGCTCCGAGAATTAGTGCCCTGAAATTTAACGTAAGGGCAACCCAGGCAGGTGGACGATCAGCAAAGTACTAAATCCCAAAGCTTAATATCAAAACCAGACTATCTCACCGTCCGCGTGCCATGAGAATTGAGCCACGACTCCCTTTGTCTCGCTTGCTTAGAGGTATCTGGAAGGAAAGGCAAGGCATCAATCACGCGCCCTCGCGGGAAAAACGGTAAACCTGAAACACTTATGTGCAGAGGATCTACCCAAAAGTCCGAAGACCTTGGTCTCCTTCTACCCTGGAGCGGTGGATAACTCCGGGGCTCTTTCCATAGGGCAATACCTGATTTCTTAAAAAGCCCCCTCCCCATAGACAACAACGTGTAGACGGCGTCAACCCCGCAGAGAAGACTAGCGAAAACCTCAGTGGTGCGGCCTGGTGATCTAGCACACCTTCTACTAGCTCTGCAGGCTAGTGCCCTGGACTTATGAGGCAACCCTCTACCCCCTCCGGGCGGCCGTAGCCTCGCCGGAGATACCCAATTTCCCGTGGGTGTCGGGAACACACTGCCACCTCGAGTCCAACCCAGTCTAAACAACTCCTCGAAGGCAGGGGTTCGGCAGTTCGGCACGAGGTTCCTCTAGTAACGTCAGAGGTACCACGAGTGCTACCGGTCCGCAGCGCTCGCACCATGGCAGCTGAATGGGACGGATACCCTCCCTTACGCGGGTAAACGAGGAATAAATGAAACATGAGCCTCAGCAACAGTGTGCAATCAGCACAACTTAGAATCTATAGAAATGCTATAAAATCACACTAGTGCATTTGGCTAGCATAGCTAATTATTCTCAACCGGTTCTGACTAAGCACATACCGTTAGAAATTTCGCAAGTTATATACTTCTATTGAAACCCTGATGTAGCAGTAGCAAGAGCAAATTTAGACCCTGTTTTTCTACTGAGCCCTTGCTCTGATTGCCAAATAGTTGTATGTCTCCGGGTCGAGCGCATATAGCCCCTGAATATGCGGCAACTACTCTATCACCTCTGTGAGATAGAAGTGTAGCAGCAGGGGCGTACTGGAGGCAACCTTTCCTATCGACTATTCACTGCGACACTCTGGTTCAGTGATCAGATTATTTACCTTTAATCAAGACGATCCGGGAAGCCCCTTGGTTGAGTTTGCGGTGGAATTAACGCTTTTGAAGAGGTTTCCTTTACCAGGAAGACTTCAGGGATCTTGCCCGTGAAGTATCACACAGGTGACTAAACTCAAACTTGAAAGTCCACTTGTAACATACACGGTGTTTCGGAATGCCCGTCCCTATCTTGAAGTTAATCTGGCCTCGTAACTGTGCAAGAAGCGTTAATAATGTCGTATATGCTACAGAGGGTAAACAATTGATATTTACGCTTTGTTGTACATATATTAAGCATTGTAAATATAACACACTGAGAAGCACGCCTTTGCAGTATAGATGGTAGCGTCTCTGCCTCGCGTTCAAGAGGTCCAGAGTTCGAATCTGAGTCAGGTTGAGTTACCTGGATAAGGTTTCTCCAGAGTTTTCCCTCATCCTGAAAGCCGAATGTCGGGTAACTCTAATCTCTATGGAGCCTGGGCTCGTTTGAGCATCATTTCACCCATTTCATTCATCGTCCGATGTGAATTAAAGTTGGAGGACGTAAATAAAAATAAAAAACACTTCAAAGGGGAGTGGAATTTGAATAAGGAACCTATTCACTAGAAACCCGGTACCCAAATTGAACACGGTGACGGATATGTAAGGCACATAACATTCATTTATGTTATTCAGGGCATATAGGCCGTCGTGTTATTGGCTTGTACTATACTATGGAATGATGGAAGTTTTCATATCATAAAGATGAAAGACTTGAGGCGTGTACGTTTTCCCTAGTTATACTGCACATGGATTATTCTGTTATCTGTCGCTTATGTAGACATATGTAGGTAAGTATAGCCTGACCATGACAACCACCTCACTGCCAGAGGAAACAATACAGTCGCGTTGTACTACACTTTGAACTTACATCTGAAAACACTTGAAAGCCAATGCTTCACTAGCTCGCAGAGCATTACGTTATGTTGTTTTTGACGTTTGCACATTTGATGATCGTGCTGTACATCTGACATCATTCATACTGACGCGACTTATTTTCACATCGATTACTTATACACTGGAAAATGTTGCTCCACGCATTGGTCGCTAATTTGATGCAGCTTATTCTTACGTTGTAATTTTGAAGCACTGTGACCTATCCTCAGGTTAGAGCAAGAGTTTCGTCAAAGGGTATGCCTGGATATGTATGGGAGTAAAGATGGTTCTAATGACATTGGAATGCACGTTTCAGACTGGTTTAATGACTGCTTCTTTTTTATCATCACATCAATCACGAAGTTGCCAACCAAGGGTTACCAATATATCACTATTCAGAGTTGCCGGATGCCCACCTCGATAGTGTAGATGGCAGCGTGTCTGCCTAGCGTTCAAGAGCTCCCTAGTTTGAATCTTGGTCAGGGTGAGTTACCTGGATGTGTTTTTTCCAGGGTTTTCCCTTATTCTGAAGGGTGAATGTCGGGTAACTCTAAGCTCTAAGGACCCTGGGCTCATTTGAGCATCATTTCACTCATTCCATTCATCGTCCGATACGACTTAACTTTGGAGGACGAAAAATTTTAAAAATAAGTGTTTGCGTATGTAAAATGCATATTAGCAATAACACTTAATTCGTTATTTACGTAGGAACCGATAGATACCTTTTCTCCTCGGTTCTCGTCTGCCTTCCCCGAAGACCGAACTAGTTGTGTCTTTCTTAATGGACCACCAGCCCAGTTGTGTGTCTTCCTCACTGTAGCTGCGTGTGACTTTTGCCTCTAGAAGCCTGTCTTTATTCACACCAAAATTCCTTTTTGGACTATTTTGTCAATTGTGATAATTAGTCTTAGTCATGCCATTATTAAGGGTCCGAACAATGCATTTTCAAGTGTTATCTACTTAGAATGCCTGCTAAGAAACCGCTTTCTCCCATCACTTTGTTAAACTACTCACCGCAACTGCACCTGCTCGCGTTTTAACGATTCTTTATTCATTGCATCCCTTAATTGCGGTATCAATACTCTGTGTCTAACTTGTATCGCATGCGAGCGTTCATCCCTTCGGCCTTTATTGTTAGCATACAAATTATTCAGTTAACAGTAGACCAAATTATCACATGTCGCTACAAAAAGAGAAAAGTAGTGATATTTGCTTCAGATCTGCAATAGCAGTATTCTTTCAAATAAAGTATGAAACAATAACTATAAAGACCAACGTGATGTAATGGTAAAACAGAAGATTTATACACTACTATACAAACGTCATTTTATTGTAGTAACATGTATTCAGATAGCATCAATATTAAGATCGTATAAAATCGGCTTCATTTTCCTGCCGCAGATGAGACAAGGTTAAAAAATGTATGATGCGCATTTAATCTGATATGCGAAAGAAAACATTTCTTATTTGTAGGAAAATACGATGACACTCATTTTAACGCAGATGAAGGAAATGAAAATGTGTGTTGAATCAGAAGTTCTGTATTTAAATATCAGCAGGACATTGTCCATCCTTTTCTCTTTATAATTTGCTGGATTTAAATTTATCATTTAGAATAAAGGTACATAATTATATTTACCAGCGTAATTATTAAAAATGTCCTCTTATTAGTAAATGAGCAAGCATTTAAAATATAATACTATACGCGATGCAAGAGCCATCGTCAAATAAAGCAACTTTTGTCACATTATAGACCCATTTTTCAATTATTATTTTGCATCTACTGCAGCCCGTTCTTCAGTATGATATTGTAGGATCGGACAGTTGCACGGACTCGCATTGTAATGTTATTACAACAAATACTAGTTAAATTACGAAGAAACTGTTAATCTCACAGAACTTCCCTTTGGAATTCAATGTAGATACTGGAAGTCTATAAAATTTACTGCAATGTTCTATTGAAGTAAATACGCAAAATCAGAGTAAATTTTCTTAGCATCTCCATATGTAAATATGACATTAAAATATGATTTTATAGTACTTTTATTAATGTAAATAATTATTAACTGATAAGGCCTTTAAACATTAATAACAGTCCACAATGAAATAATAAACACTCTGAACTAGTGCGCAAGAGCAATTAATTTGTACAAATAGACCTAATCCTTGTTTCACATAAGCTTGCCCCGTATCTCTTAACGGTCACGTGACCTTACCACCTCTCATTGACTGTTATTGTAGTATAGACAGTTGTGCGGTAAAAATTAGTCCGTTATTTAAAATGGTGATATATCGTTAAATGTAGGAAGAGAATTGTCAAATTTATATTTTCGTAACTGTTTGAGTGAAATATATTACGCAACAGAGTTGATTTATCTGAAATGCATGTTAATTCTTAAACGAAGTAAAGAGGAGTTTCCTTTGCTCCTCTCAAGCCCGCCTTTCATATGACCCGATTGCACGGACTTTAGCGGTAGTGGTGACATATTAGTTTATATGACTTTTATCACTGACATTGTTTTGACCTGGATTAGTCATATATTGCCATTCGAAGGTGTGTTGTGCCGAGTGCGAGAGCTAAATTATTTTTTGATCATTTGTTGTGCGTGTAAAATGGTAGACTTTACCTCCAGTTTTTCGCTGAAGCATCCTAAGCGAAAGCCTTTACAAAACGGCGAAAAAGTAATTTTGGTGCATGTGTTTAATGCACTCACAGAGAAGAATCCGTCTTTGTCAGTGAGAGAAGTCGAACAACTCTGCTCTGAACCTACAGGTGTGAGTGTTAGATGCGTAGGAACATCGCGACATGAAATTGAGACAACAGGAAAACTTACCACTCCAGGGACGATATTGCTGTGTGGCTAAGACGTAATTTAGGGACAATCAGACTGTACCGGAATACAAGTCGCAAAATATAGTACCTAGACGAGTCTTCGGTGAAGGAAGAACACACGACAAATATGGCATGACACGACTTTTAAGACTAAAAGGCAAGCATTTTTGCAAGGTATGCGTGCTCTTTCTAGAAAATCCCAGTGGAAAAGGCGGAAGGCCTTTCATTATAAACTTGTTTTAGTTTCATTGCTTATTCATTCAGTTTCAACTTGCTCAGTTTCATTATAAACTTGTATTTTTGCATGCCTTCATATTCTTATTTGTATGGTTTTATCTATCTTCCTAGCAATTATTATGTTTACTGCAGGTTTAAATATGACGGGAAGGCACCGTCGATGGTCTATGGCGTGAAAGCATTAGCCAATTAGGGTGAGAGGGAGGTAGGTGCACGCGGAGCGATAAATGTCAGCGGAGCAAGGTTATATGAAACAGAGATTAGGTCTAACTATGAAGTCTGTGACTTAAAGTACTTAATGCACTGTAACTACCACAAATGGGATTTCCTGGTGGTTTACCGGAAAAAATACGAATAAGTTGGAGAACTTAGTGTAATTCTGGCAATGGTAGCTCAATAGTGAAGAGCAACCGGTCGAAGACGGGAGACTCGTGGTTGCAATGCCGCTAGAATTTTTTCAGTTTAATTCTATATATCCAAACTTTGCTCTATGCACGACGAGTGTGTAACAAAAATTAATTTACAAATAATTAAGAGTTTTTTCAGGTTCGCAGTCATGTTGAATTTAGGTCACAAAGCTCACCTAAAATCACTCTTATGATTTGATTTCATAGCCGCCATTTGTTTATTGTTACTATGGCTATTAGTTTAACACATAATATGTTCCATTATATTTGAGAATTCTGTAAATAAATTAACTTGTAAATATAGAGGTTATCTTACTATTATAAACATTACGTATTTTAGTTCTGCATTGTTAATTATATCTCCCGTACCCTGAGATTTATATTATCCTGGTTAGCTTTACTGTTTAAATTTTATATAGTATTTACCAAGCAAATGCATGAACGAAAGTACCTCTTCTAAATTATTGAGATATTGTTCGAACATAAACACTTTAGCATGTAAATGTTCGAAGGAACGGAATGGATAGCAATTTAAATAGGACTGTTTAGAATGCATAGAATAAGTATTATATTTATAGATATCTACATACCCAGATATGTAAAGATACCTAAGTTGTTTCACGTTTTCTTCGTTAGTTTAAGGAAATGTTCAAAAATGCTATAAGGATGTGCAATTATGATATACTAAGAAAAATGAGATGCATTCATTAAGTTTCAAGTGCATATATTGTGCAATAAAATGATAAATTTATTTGTGACTTGTCTACTACTTTAAATACTGAATAGAAGAGAGGGAATGTCTTAATTCAACCGAAAGATCATATTTCAAGAGCAATACACCTCATGGAAGTGCTCCCAAATATAGTCCCATCCATTACACGTACTACAGCTCGCGCGCATGTGTGTATGTGTGTGTTATCAAATTACGCATAGTAAGGAAATAGGAAAATTAACTAAAGATATTCCCAAATTTTAGGCTGGTGTGTTGTGGTTTCTGTCTAAGACATCAAGGAAAGCCACCCGCTTTATGTTGCCAATGTGGTTTTTTATTTAACCAGCGAATCTATTTTAAAAACCGGAATATTTTCCTAAATTGCAACTTCGGAGAGACTCAAATCTACCATCTCTGCCTCATTATCCATCGTCAAACAAGGTAGAAAAGAAAGTGTGCGAATGATGATAATGATGGTGATGGTGATGATGATAAATGGTAAGAAGAATACGAGTAGGAATGACCATCCAATAAAAAGGGCAGATTTATACTTGATTCAGTTTGTTATATACACAGTTCATCAGTTAATACAGTTCATACATATTTCGTTACAAAGTAAACCTCTAGCCGAGGAATAGCTTATGCATTAATACGGAACTTTAATGACAGTATCACTGTTCAACAATGTGTAGGTATATAATGATACCGTGTTTCAAATGTGTAACCTGTAATCGATTTGTTAATACCTCAGTGTTTTGTTGTGAGTATGTTGATTCCTAAATGGTTGCTTGGTTACCAACACACCCCACATGGTACCCTTGGCCTTTGGGGTAACCTCGCCCCACCACTTGATGTTTGGACCTATTTCTTAGGTGGAGGCACCCAGAGGGTGCTGACCGTTGGTGAGGCGAGAGGACCTACAGCTTATACCGTGCTAGACAGAGGTGAAGGCGTGGATAGGACCGACTTAAAATCGCCATCGGGAGCCACGAACGAAACCACTGAAACCACGAAACCCCAGCGTCCATTTGATTCTTCAATTGTTCCAAATATTCCATCCTGGTAAGTCACAATACTTTAATGTGACACTTAATAAAATTGAAGGTAAAATATTTTAATAAAATTCGTTTTCTTGGAAAATCACTTTACATTGAGATCTTTTCGTGTTTTACATCCAGAAAAAGATTTTTTATTAAATTATTATATGCTTGAATCATTTGAATGTTCCAATTAATAGGTCAAAATATGAAATATGCAGCTAAATTTTCTAAAACTAATATTTAGCCTTCAAAAGCAGAACCTTTCAAAGATTAACACTGCTGTCTTTGTGCCATATACAGTTCTGTGGAAATTTATTGTCCCTCGAATACCCTATTCCCATTGTTGGTATGAAAGTGTAAACTTTACAAACATTACACAGTGAGCTTTCAATTAAGCACTGTGTTTCTAATGTGTCGTGTAGATATAAGGTAGGATTATAGTGGCATATTGGGAATTTAGCTCAAGGACTAGAGGAAACCGCTAATTTAAAATGTAATTGTTATCAGTACTTAGTATATGGTACTCGAAACTTCGTACATCTTGATTGCTATCTTGAGAAACGAACGAGCAGTATCAGCCTTAAAATGGCACAAGCATAGTTCATGAAAGAAGTTTCCCAAATCAAATTATCTGAAACAGTCAACGGCGCTTACATTTCACACATTTTATATTCAGGTATGTTGTTTCATATTTCGTTTAAGCTAATATCCTTGTTATATGAGAATAATAGCAGAGTACCTTCTTCTCATTCTTATTGTTCAACAATAGGACAAATTCTTGTTTTTTTCCAAAGTTCAAGCTTTTTCCTCAGTGGATGAATATCCACTCTCTTTCCATCTTTTCGGATGTCTTCCTCTGTCTCTTTTGATGTTCAATGGAATATCTTCTTTCGCTCTCTTTCTTAAACGATATTACCCTATCCTATGTGCTCCTTGCAGTTCTTCCTTCGTTCATTGATAAATGTTGTAATATCTATTATGTCGCAGTTTTCTATAATTACAGTATCAGGTATTCTGTCAAATAATGTTTCACTTTGGATTTTCCTTAATATATCACTTCACATGTATTCACTTTTGGTTTTTTTCTTCAAATACCTGTTCATGGTTTTGCTACGTATGCGGAAATCGGTCTTACTACTGTTTTATAAAACCATATTTTGCTTTCTAAATTCAAGCATTTATTTCACCAGATTATATCCTTCATATACTCTGACATTCATGCTGCCTTATCTTCTCAGGTCTTTACTTCATGATATAGCTTTCTGTAATTTTTATAGTACCATTTTAGGTAAAATATACTGTCTATCCGCGAGCTGATTGCTCCAAATAAATGAAGAGAAGGGGAGAGAAATCCCATACAGTCTAATCTGAGTTTTATAAACATCCGCCCAAAACTTTTGCTTCAGGTGTTGCGAACCTACTCCTCCAATGTTACTGACGCTGTTCACTCACATCAAATTTCTCTTAGTTGAAATTGTAAAATCCTACGTATCACTATTATGTCGGAAGTAAAGATAAAAGGTGACACATTCTTAGACTAAGCAAATAATTAGGAAAGTGATTGAGGCGTGTAATTATAAATCGAGGAAGACTATAAAACAAAACTACAAAACTTCCAGTGAGACAAACAACTGCCATAGCAGTTTATACAGAAGTTTATGAAAAAAAAAAACAATCAACAAATCGCAAAGAGGTTCAAATGGCTCAGTAAGTACCGAAAGCAGTGTTCTCTGTTGTGAACGTGGTTGATTTTGATATGTGTGTGATACGGAGAATTATATATGACTTTTATGTTGTCAAAAATCGTGTTCCTACTCTAAATACCTGTTTTTTTTTTCAAGGGAAAACACATTTTCCATGAGCACGAGCTTCCATTTGGAAAGCAATTTCAGAGCGGGAATTTATATGGAGGAAATGTCAGAACAAAAGAAAGGTACTTATAGAGCTCCCTCATATCCTTGCTTGGTGGCACGAATATTTGATCAAAACAAAGCGTTTGCGACAAGAAAGGTAAAAGTACTTTTTATATTGATGCAAGCTAGGTGGATACCAACGTCACTTTCGGCAACAGCTGGCAAAGTCAGGAGGAATTTGGCATCCACGATGCAGGCAATAGATTGATAATAGTTCCTGTAATTAGCGTAAATGGGTTTCTAGAAAACCCTTTTCTCGTTTACAAAGCCGGAACATATTAACCATGTGAACTTTGAAAAATGGATCCCAGAAAAGCTGGTTCGTATAACTCCCCCTATTTCTGTTTTGGTGTTAGAAATGCTCCTTATCACAGTGCAGGACTGGATAAACCCCACCTAGGAGTACTGAGAAATCTGCTATGATATTGTGATTGCAAAACAAGGGGTTCAGTGTGACAGTACAAAGTGCAAAACAAATCTCTACAGGCTGATTGAAACAAACAAACCCAAATACAAACATTCTAAAGGGGATGTATGTTTGGATTCGTTTGGCCACACTGTTGCTCACTTGCGGCCATACATATTTGATTTAAATCCTATAGAACTATCTTGGGCCAAAGTGAAACAAACAGTAAGAGAAAGAAATGTAACAGGTGACATCCTTGCTGAAATTGCGTGATAATACGCTTGAAGGATAATCACTTGTGACCGAAACAAACTGGCAAGGCTTGTATAAACATGTAGAAAAGGTAGAACATGAGTACTGGGAGAAGAATGTTGTAGTTGGAAACATCTTCCACAGCATTGTGATTTCAATGGGAGATGAGAGAAGCTATTCTTCTCTCTCCTCTTCCTACTGCTGCACTGAAAATGAACCTAGCTCACAAGAAGTGTTGGCTACTCCACTTGCTTGAAGTGAGTGTATTGCTTTTATAAGGTAAACATACTGCATGAAATAAATAACTCAATAACATTTAGGTTTCGCTCTTTTTAGCGACTTCTTTGCTTTAATGTGGCGAGAATATACATTTCAAGGTTGGTAATGGTGTTATCATAACCAGAACCACGTCTCTGGATTCAGATATTGCCGTATACCTAAAATTGTTTACTCACCTCGCATTCCTGCCAGGAGGCATGAGCTTATGAACAAACAATAAGTTTAGCGACAGGTTATTGGTTGCTTGGCAATGATGCGACCCTTTTTCTTTACTAGCAGATAATTGATCGGACTGTTAAAGCTGAAGCTTTGAAGCCTTATAATGTCAGGTGTCAGTACCATATTTATTAATTATTCAGGTGATTAAATAACAGGATACCACAGAAATAACCCGCGAATAGTCATAGTTACGTGTGTAGTGTTTAACGCCCGCTTTTACTACATACGGCACCGCAGGCGGTGTCATAGTTACGGTTCGTATGTAGTAAACTACAGAAAAGCGTGAGACTGGTAACTGAGGATACGTGAAAGTTAAAATTCATTTCTCTGACATGATGTTGATGATATATGTATAAGGGCGCTCAACTGCAGAGGTTATCAGCGCCCTTTAAAAATTTAGTCATGGCTAAAGCCAGATATAAATAGCTCTAAAACTATACACAAATGTAAATAAACTTACAAAAATACATGTACATAACAAACAAAAAATAATAAAATAAACTATAAAGAAATATAAATGCAAACTACAAAAAATGTTCTTCGCTATATTCTAAAATCTAACATAGAAAAGAACTTCAAAACCTTCTCCACTACTTTGTTATCGTCTGCTAGCATTTCTGCTAAGCTGGCCGGCAGCTGCAGAGACGTCCTAAGGTGTGCTAGGCAAAAATACTTTAGCAGCATGTTTCGGACAGATAACGCTTCGTTGCAAAACGGATACAGTGGAGCAGGCTCCTTTCTAAATAAAAAGCTATGAGTAAAAAGCAGTGCCCAATGCGTAACCGAGCCAAAGTCACCTCCTCACGACGAGATGAACGACAGGAGGTTACCCAGGGAATCGACAGTTCTTTCACAGATCTAAGTTTATTGCTGTGGAGAGCAGACCACACTTCCTGCCAGCAGGTTTGCACAGCTCTCCGCATTAAAGTCCTAAAATCTTCCGATGTCACAGATGTTACTCGAACCCTGGGCTTCATGGTAGCCGTCTTGGCTGCTGAATCCGCCATTCCATTCCCCTGCAAGCCTACGTGACCAGGGAACCATGCACACACCACGCTAACTCCGGAAGCGTATAAAAGGTGGAGGGCATCCTGAATACGCTGCACAGTAGGGTGGTAGTTGTACAGCTGCAGTAGGCTTTGATTTCTCTGGCATGGCTCGTGAATAATACAGAAGTATGCATGTGTACTCCACAAAATTCAATTTTAGTTGCTTTCTTTTCAATACTATACATAGCCAATTTGTAGTGAGAGGTAGTACAGACAGTTAAAGGTTTTAGCTCCCCATTGAATTCGATATGAGAAAATAAGCGTGTTTAGATGTTTCACAATAATCATAACAATTATTAACAAAAGGTGATTCATTACTTGCAGGATATTACATGGAAAGATATATTCTGTATGGTGAACTGTGCTTCACACTTTCATCAACTCCAGGTTTTTATTTGACAAAAGTGACAGACCAAACAGCTATCCACAGTTCAATAAAGCTCTAATATACAAATGCATGCACCAAAGGTACCAGTGGTACTTACAAAGCCATGAAACGACAATAGCGTTGCAAACGAAATCTCTGGAGTGATGCACAAAAACTGCAGCAGTCATATGTGAAAATGTGTTTTGTACTGCAGTGTTTTGTCTCTTTTGTGTCATCCAAGAGTTTGAAAGTCTATACTGCATGTCTGAGCTTGATTAAAGATAGGAGATACAAATGAAAACCCACTAACTGCTAACATCTGCAAAGAATGTGTCATTTGAGGAGATCTAGTCATTGTACACAGTATTTTCGCTTATCTAGAGGAAGTACTCTTTCATCCAAACATTCTATATTAATTGTACACCACTTACCAATGTTTTACCAAGTAATACATAAAAGAGATTTTTGGAGATGTACTTTAATGTACATAAGAGAAAATAGGTGGGAGCATACTTGAGAGTGCCAGAACTTGAATAAATTACTATGTTATATTTATTTTATCCTAAAGGACTCTACGATTTTCTTTACAAATCATACTTCATCATACTTCATAGATTGTCATAAGAGGCTTCTTCCAGCCTCATTCCATGTTGATTTGGCTTAACAGTTTCCTCTTCTCTTTGGGCTGTAGTTCATAATCAGTTTGGTATGCCATTATCGTTTCACTTTTAGCATTTATTCTATCTCTTAATTTAAATACGTTTAATTAGCTCCTTATAATCCTAATTTTTATCTATTAATGTATAACCCAAAACAGATCTTAACATATCACATCCTCTACTTCCATTCCTCTTCACGTAAAACAACGAGGTTGCTTTGTAGAATGTAATCTTAGTTTCCTTTCTGATGTTTTTAGAGATATATTAATAAAGTCACATAAGTGAATGAGTTTACTGATTTTATTTTGAATGCCACATTTGTCGTACTAGAAATTTTAAAACCAAAGTTTACCAAAGATTAAAACAAGTAATCTTCCCATGGGTTTCTACTTTCATAATAATTTTAGTTGTAACTAGTTCTACTCCTATATACCTACTTTTCGTTTACTTAAAGTATTCAAATTGAAGGCTTTACTTATATTACCTTTTTTGTCAGAAAGTTTCAGGACAGACGTCCCAAAATAGAACATTACTCTTACCAAATAATTCTAATCTAAGGTAGTCCCCTTGACTCTTTGTAAAGAATTGTCAACGTTTCTGGAAATCTTGGAAGCGAACAGGAAAATTTTCGTCCTCGATACTTGTAAGCCCATTTGGCCAGTTATTCGCTAACTGATGAAATAGTATGGGCTCCTGTATCCTCATTGCTGGCAACCAGGACGGTTTGCTCTGTCGTCTAAGCTTGCGCGGTAAGGTAAAATAAAAATAGTTGTTTCTTTTAGTACTGCAAACTCAAACATAAAAAAGCTCCTGAAATTTTCTGACAAATGATGTATTTAATCGGAATAGAGATCCTAAGCGTTGTTTTCATAGCAAGATGTTAAAATAGATTATCCGCAAAGAGAAACTATCCATAATGAAATTCGTCATATCAACATTAGGGATTCTAGGGGCATTTTAAATGTTCTATGATTAATCTTGACATTTCCATTATTCTTATTGAATTCTGCAGTTTAACCAAATGCCACAAGTAATAAATAATACTTTACAGTTATAGCGCATTAACAAATATAATTTTTGGGAATTTATCTTTACCTTTTCAAGTTTTTTAAGTGCCTCGCTGAAGGAAGGTACTTCAAGTTTACATATTTTTGAATGAGTAGTGCCTGACTGAAAAAAATGCAATGCCATAGTCGTGATTTGAACCACGGAACTCCCGCTCTCAATGCGGTTGCTCTAAACCACTGCTCTAAACCAGACGGAAAGCAGGAGATCCGTGGTAAAAACCCGGCTATGGCATTGAATTTTCAGTCTGGCTCTACTCATTCATACCTTGGCCTACACACGGCTATGTGGAAGAAATTATTATTTACATATTTTTCTTTTTCCTTTCCTTCGTAATACCTCGCTACCACGACTTCTGAGTGTATTTTTCCTTATCCCTGATAAATATTTGGTGGTATTTTGTGTAATTTGTAACTTAGGATATATCATATTGAATGGGATGGCTCAGTTGACAGTGTTGAGGTAACATTGGGAAGGTCACTGGTGAACTCTATCGGGTTCTTTTTGCTGATTTTTCAGGTTTGCGGGTGAATGCCGAGCTGAACTAAATACATTACCACGAAATTACTTATCCCTCATTTCCCTTCTTTTTTCTCTTTTCTTTAGATCCTTCAATAATGGACGACGGTATATGCTATGTGGTGGATGTATGTGGAAGAACATTTTTTCCCCTCCTTGCATTGAACTTTCTGGCAGAACATATTCCAACAGGTAGAAGGGCAATGAAGGGCCATGAAATATATTTTAGTCTGGAAACTTAGGAATTTCGCTGCGCTGCGACCTCTGGCCACTCATCATCATCATCATCATCATCATCATCATCATCATCATCATCATCATCATCATCATCATCATCATCATCATCATCATCATCATCATCATCATCATCATCATCATCATCATCATCATCATCATCATCATCATCATCATTTGCTCTGGTGACGTCTCTCTTTGAAGACCCAGCAATATCGCACTTCGACCAATCTGCTACCGGTTTGTGCAATGTTGAATAATGAAATGTTTCTCTCAGCTATGCGTGGCTAATATGTGTGAAATGGCATCACCAGTTAAGTTGGCTGAAACTTTAGTGGAGGTTCTGATGAACGAACTGGAGCGAATTGCCGAGTGATAGAGAAAGCAGTTTTGAAAATTTAAATCTTCTGACATATCAGTACTCAACGGTTTGGCATGAATTTTTAATTATAATAATCAGAAGCGAATGTTTCCATGATCCGTTATTTCTATACATGTCTTAGTAATGTTAATCAGACCTATGACTGCCCGCCTCGGTGGCGTAAATGGTAGCATGTGTGCCTCACGTTCAAGAGGTCCAAAGTTCGAATCTCGGTTAGGATGAGTTGCCTGGATAAGGTTTTTCCGGGGTTTTCCCTTATCCTTCAAGACGAATGTCACGTAACTCTAAGCTCCATGGACCCTCGACTTATTTTAACATCATTCACCCAATTCATTCTCCACCCTGTATGACCTAAAGTTTTGAGGACGTAAATTACAAAAAAATATCTATGATCTAATCTTAAACTAATACGATTTTTGCTGAATGAGTTTAGAGTAAAAATAGAATCTTGCTGGACAGTTATCCTTAAAGCATGTGCGTTACTTCAATATTTTTAGTGGGGTTAAACATTTCAGTAATATTGGAGTTATTAGTTGGAATGTTCAAACAATTATACTTTACTGAAATGAGGAGTCGTTATTGGTCATTTGCCTTTCGTGATAATGTAAAGAAAACGAAATCTAAACTAATAAACTCTTAAAAATTTAACTATCGCTTAATTTTATTGTATTCTAATTATATCTATAAGGAAACGTGTAGAAATCTGTTCTGTAAACATTTATTTGACCTGCATGAAGCAGTTGTTCAAACGATTAGTTTTTTTAAGAATCGGCAGAGAAATTAAGTAAATGTAGAATATTATAATGTTCTCATTGTATTAGTTTCTTAGTATGAATCTAATTATTTATTTAGATCCGTAGTCTTATTATAAGGATGTGGACAAGAAAATACTTTGATTAAACATCATACATGATTGTGAGACCATGTAACGGCAAGTGCAGCGTGTAGGTATCAGAAAGATGAAGGGGTCTCAAGAAACTGATTACAAACCGATTACATGCAACGAAAATGTGCAGTAGCACGTGCGGTCCTTAACACTTTTAGATGAACTACTTTTCAGCACAGTTGGCATTGCCTAATTCCTATGATAAAGAAATAGGCTATCAAACCTATTAAGCTATTAAACCTCAGGTATAAATCTGTCCAAAGCATAAATTCACCGTCTAGCCGCAACGCTGCAATTACCAGTACCTGATCCTTCAGCCCCAAAACCGATGAAGGGTACGGGGACGGAAAATGTGTTAGAAAGTGGTATCACCACTACCTTCTCTACCGTACGAGGGAAATTGCGCAAAAGCATCACAAAGTGGCTGATCCTAGGCCTACATACCATGAAGCCATTTCGCTTTCTGAGCAGTATATAACTGTTTGACACTGAAAGTGATGCCCACTTTAACTTATTATGTTATCTTCGTAATTGTTTCAAAATATTATTGCTCCCTCTCCCTCTTCCTTTGCTTGTTAATTATAATTTTATTTTATAGTTACTGTTGACAGCCGAAGGTAAATTGTACTTATTTACTTGTTCAAAGCCTTTAGTTATATATATTGCGGCATTAGGATAGCGTAGACACTTGGTAACAGCATTTTTATTGTCAAAGAATTCAAATGCCTAAATCATAACAAATGTTAACAACATCGAAGTACAATCCTTTTTGCTCTGTATGAAAGTCCCAGCAACGTCGACGCACCTTCAGATAGAACTACAGAGTCCAGCACCAAATAATAAAACTATTGTTTAGAAAGCCTAAAGACGCTGCACTTAAGCTTTCTGACAGAGAAACAGAAAGTGCTTTGTGTGTTATCCATTTTAAGAATCTTTGGATTCCATATCTTCTTTAGTGCACAAGCTAAATCTCTCCCGGCAAGACTGCAATTAGCATTAACCATAAATTTTATTCCTTCGTGTCACTGTTTCGCACTTCCTCTGCTGCATTTTGTTGGTGCCATTTTGGCTAGTGTCCCAGAACAAGGGTAACAACTGGCAAATAAACAATTGCAACAACTAGGGCCAGTATCACCAATTCAAAACTTTTCTGATACCTTCTTCCTCTCCATAAAACACACACGCTCACACTTAGAAGAAACACTTCTCACGAAGCTTCATAAATATGAAACGATGATTCCTTGTATAGGGCAGGTTTCCCTTCGTACATGAATATTTTGGTTTGGTTTCTTTGTTTGGTGAGGGAACAAGTGTAGGAAATTTAAATCAGCAGACGTATTTCCGTTGTCAAGAGCAGGTTTTATTCCACTATGAAAATCTCCCGATGCTTCATCTCCCTTTCAGCATCCGGGGAGAGGGGCATAAACTCAAATGCGCTATGCTTTCTTTCACTTGCCTTGTTTATTATTTCACTTTCTTATATATAAACACATATGTACGTATATATTCAACAGAAACCATCACTGCAAGTGTTGCTCCAATGAGGTGTTACTGGTTATATTTCTACAAAATTAGAGGGCACTAAAGACTCGTACATTTAAAAGATGCAAATAATCTAATGTTTTCTTTGGTAGCATTTCTAGCGCTAACCCTCAAATGCTTTTCTTTACTATGATTATAAATGAACAGAGAATAGCGATAATATTAAATTTCCACTAAAATATTAAACACTTCGAATTATAAAAGCAAGTAGAAGAGTTATACTGAGCTGCAGAGCACATCATAACATTAGATATGTCTTGAACTGAATATACAAAATAGTCATAATCTACATAAGTACAGCGGTTTCTTATTTAAAATGTGGCAGTAAAAGTAGTCTTTGCAAAAGATGAGATAAAAGGCAAAGAGGAAGTCTCCAAATAAGATCCATACAGCTTGGGCTGGCAATAACAACTGAATAAAAAGACGTACAGGCATATATGAGAATTAAGGATGAACAATTTCAGTGAATAAATAAATCAAAATCATTTGGTCTGGTATCATCATGTTTAGAGAATGCCATTAACAGGATTCGTTATCAAAGGCTATTTTACCAACTGCAAAGAATTCGTGGTTGTAGAAGACGCACCATAAGTTGGAGGGATTGCTTATAAGCCCTCAATTCTTGTAGCTAATAATAGCAAAGAAAAACAACAGAAAATAAATGTTAACAGCTAAAATAAAATTTACGGAGCTCATTGGAACTATGTATACCTTTTAAGGAAACGATAATGCTTTTGGGTTATTGGGTTGCTGATTTTCCTATTTTTTCACTAATATAGTATATATAATTTATTGCTCAAAATATATAAGAAATTTTCAAATTAATTTTAGTTATAATTTTACATATTTATATGTACACTTACAAAGATGTTTATTTAGTTATAAAATAAAATTAACACTTATTGACAAATGGCAATATTCTGTGACATCTTGGAAAGCGTGAAGGTAGTTAACTAATCACGCGACAGATAAAGATGTGTAAACAAACTTGTCATTTATGAAATATGAAGACACTTTGTGATTCTGAGTTAAATGTGAAACATATGTTTATATATAGACCTGATTAGTGTACTGTCAGCCTGCAAAGCAAACAAAACACAGGTGACGTTCAATAATCCCAAATATGAGATCCTATTACGTTACTGAGCAACTATGTAATTCACAGAGGTGAACAATCTAACCAGAATGTTTGAAAACTCTATAGGCTAATTTTTTTAACGCTCTGTTAATTTTATTATTTATGACTGTGAAATCTACTGGCAGTACTCTCTTTCGGTTTGTATGACAACCATACTTTTTTTTTCGGAGCCTGGATATGACATGTGGCATAACAATCCAATATATTATTTCACTTTAAAATGTTGCTGCTAGCTAAAGAGTTAATATTTTGAAACAGCATGTGCCTGTTTTTGAAGTGTTAGGACTGGACGCCACCATCACGCCATATTATTCTGTTTTCGTTACAACTGATGGAAGAGATTTCCTTTATTAAACAGAATTCCTAATTCCAGTAATTTCAACTGACATAAACCTACGCACATTCAAACCTTCTGTAAATGATTATTGCTTCTAGTTGAATGTTAGTGTTGCTGAAATACACCAGTTTGAGTCAAATGACTGAGACTACTGCTTCTTCCGTTACACACTTTTTCTTCACACAGAAGCTGTCATAAATGATTCTAAAATCATTTTCCTGTCTTGGGTGAGTTATAAGATAATAGAGGAGAAATTCGGAACTTACGTGCACATGAAGCCACATAAAGGAGGATGTGAAGCCTACTCTGGAGAACCCGAGAAGATCCGGGGACGCAAGTGGGGTGTCTAACGTTTCCAGTTAGTGTATCATGAAGCGCTCCTTTGGGGGGACCTTATACACGGAAAATTCAAATTTCACTTCTCCCTCCTTCGCCGTCCACTCATCTGATCTTCCACTCTGAAACATGGGTGATAAACGAAATAACTGGGTATAGATGATCGCAAAATTTGCACTATTATAGATTCCATTCTAGCCTTTAAACCATGGAAAAACAGCGACAAAACTGAAAGTAAGCATTTCCATCTCCACATGACCTGAATATTGGCGTCATACAGAACTAGGGGCCCCCTTACTTTGACTTCTTCTTCTTCTTCTTCTTCTTCTTCTTCTTCTTCTTCTTCTTCTTCTTCTTCTTCTTCTTCTTCTTCTTCTTCTTCATCATCATCATCATCATCGTGGTATAAGCCTTGTGGCCCGTTCCGACTTCAAGGAAATTGATTGGACCATCTCATTCGTGGCCTGCCAACATTTCTTCTACCTACAGGTTTATACTTGTATACTATTGGTGGTGTACGGTCTTCGGTCATTCTCTGCACATGATCTTACCATTTTTGCCTGTATGCAATGATTGAGTCGTTTAGACTCTGAATTTCCAATTCTCTTCTAATATCCTTATTCTTAAATTTGCTTTTTAAGATTTATGCATTTTCCGGTATGTTTACCGCTTGACCTGACATGACAACCTACTGCCTACGAATGGCTACTGTGGTCGTTCTAGATTGCTCTAGTTAGTCGTTCTCCTGCTGATCCCATATTTGGGGATTCAAATCTAGTTCACAGTGACGTCTTCAGATAAGCTTTAAAGCGTAGGGCCTGCTATCTATGGATATACTGCATGCACAAAAATTCTGCAGGATAGAAGCAGCGCTGATATGATCCTAGCAATTGAGAGTCTGGCTTACAGACAGCATTTTTTTTATTTAAGGCTGGTGTGAACACTAAACATAGCATAATCAATAATCTTATAGCCCGGAAGTTACTTATGACTCTCATAGTCTTCTTTGAACAACGGCTTTTATAATACTTGAGATTGCCTTGAAGATTTATCGGATACCTGACTTAGATGGGATTATTTAATGCGCATATGGATACCACTCCGTGGTGTGTAAAGCCTGCGTGCTTAAGAATTGTGTGTTAGTGTGTTCTTTGCCATACGCAACTCATATGTGGTTTATTTGAATTGCGTTTTGCTTTAGTGTTAATAGGTGGTAAATGATTGATAAAAGAAAACTTATTGAAATGACTCGATTTAAAATCGATGGTTTATGAAATTCCGCTTAAAGAGGGTGCTCTCTAACAAAGGGAAGTGGGAAGAGAAAAACAGACAAAACAAATCACAATTGGTTGAGTGGCTTGTGTGAGTTTGACGCTTGAAGAAAGTCAAAGCCTTGACCGAGTCTATAAAGCATAATTCATTTTTCTTATTTTGCTATCTTATCCAGTTTAATGTCAATATTTTATTACATAATGTCGAAAGAATGGAAAACAGACGTAAATATGAGAAACATATCCAGTAATTTGATTCTGGCTCCTACATATATGTGCAGCTTTTATTCATTTAAATGAGCTTGTTATTTCCAAAACAAAAGAGATTCGAACTTCCACACTCATTTGTAGTGTTCATTAAATGTTTTTTAATTTATGATATTCTCACTGCCTCCAGCACAACACAATTTTTACCTGTTTGTATTCAAATAGGCCCCCCAGGCTTGGCCTGAAAGACATGTGGTCAGTTAAAATATAAAATGGTAAACTGAAGGTTAAATGCTTTGCTAAAAGCCAATCCCGGAGGATACAATATACCCTGTTGTTTTGCAGAGTTCCCATTCCAGGTAAAAATCAGTACCCAAGCATAGTTACTATAAAAGTGCTTGGAAGCGTAATCAGAGCTCACAGGAAGCAGGACAGCTATAGCGGGACTCTTGTATTAAATAAGTCAGCATTGTCTCACTTCTGTTCTGTCACAGTACTACTTTTTAAATTTATTTAAGGTCACTTTAACTTCCTAGGTCATATCGCGACCATCTTCACAAAATAATACAATTAGTAAAATATATAAAAACTTACATTAAATATACAGGTTTACAACCAAACTTATAAAATATACACATTAATAACATTAATTATGAAAACAATTTACATTAAATACAGATAACTAAAAACAAAGAAAAGAGCATATTCATATAATTTAACAACAGTATTTTGCACACAAAAAAGTTTCATTACTTTTACACCATTGTGTAGATTAAGAATTACAATTGATTGAGTATATTGTACATAATTTATATTTACTTCCAAATTTCTATATCCTTTAGGTAAGTAAACAGATTGCGGCGTAGTTTGAAATTCCGTGTTGTTTTCTGTTTCTTTTGTATTCATTGCATTCTATGAGATGGTGGTAAATGGTAAGGTTTTTATTACATCCATTACACGTAGGCTGCGGCTGTCTTGAGAGAAGATATGAATGAGTGAGGCTGAAGTGACCAATTCGTAGACGGGTGAGAATGACTTCTTCCTTTCTAGTAAGTGGCTTGGTCGGTTGAAGAGCGGTAGATCTTTTTCGTACTTGGTGTAATTTTCCTCGTTGTTGTTGATTCCATTCAGATTTCCATATTTGTACTGATATTTTGGAGATATGATTTATAATATCTGAATATGGAATTTGGACGTTCGTTTGTTGGTGTAGTGATGTGGCGTCTTTAGCAGCTTCGTCCGCACATTCATTCACTGTTATTCCTTGATGAGAAGGGATCCAAATGAAAACCACGTCTTTAACAGCGTCGGTGATGTTACTGAATATTTTCTGTGTGTCCTGAACTAATTTGTTGTCTGTTCTGTAGTTCTTCATGCTCTGCAAGGTACTCGGGGAGTCAGAGCATATTGCATAGCAGTTGTGGTGTGCTGTCAGTATGTAAGTAAGTGCTTGATAAATGGCGTATAGCTCAGAACTGTAGGTGGAATAATAGTCAGGTAGCCGCTGCTGTAGAACTTTATCAGGAGTTATTATTGCACATCCAGTACCATGAGTACTAAATTGAACCTTAATTAATACTACCATTTGTTTGTGACAATACGTATTCCTTGATCCAAATTTTTGTTTCTCTACCATTTGTTTGTTAGATCTGTAATTGCAAATACATCTTAATTAGTGCAGCGTCAAATATACAGTGGAAGCCCAAAATAGCGTTGTCCGATATACTGCGAATTGGTATTTAAGGCGGTTATAAGTATCTCTCCGTTAAATAGTATTGCAGTTAATTATTTCATTTGTAACTTTTTTATTTGATTCATAAAATTGTGATACAAATGTTCCTCAAGCAGAAGTTCTGCAGTATAATTTTCGCCACACCAATGTTCGTTGACACTGGTCACTGAATTCCAGGAATGTAATGAATGATACCACCGTTCTTGACTTTGTCATCAGTTTACTTCGTAAATAAGGATCCTAAATCTTACATGGAGTCGAGAAAATGTTTCATATGTATAATCATACATGAAGAAAGAAGTTGAAAGCAAGGAAATGGATATATCAGATATTTTTAAAAAATATTCTAGAAAGTAAAGTGCATATCAGATGACAGAGAAGCATCAGAAAGAACTGTAAAAAGAATTCTTAAGGAGCCTAAACAAAATTAATATGAGAGTATATCTTTGGAAATCCAGATAATAAGCACAGCATTCCAAAATGAGTCATAGATCTAGATGACGTCAAAAATGTGTCATCAGATGAAGAATTCAACATTTTCATGTTCAGGAAAAAGATGGTCCTACATTAGCTAAATTATTATTTTAAGAGAAAACATTAACATTCTGGTCAGTAAGTCGTCCTTAAATAGAATTAAAACAAATAGAAAATGCTTATAGACGACATTCGTCCTAAACGTCCCCGGTGAAGAAGAGTCTACGTGCTCTACAACATCTGCAATTATGATTGCATTAATGCGAACAGATTTGCAGAACCAATTCAGCTAGGTAAATTGTGTGGATATTCTTCTGCAAGGACTGTACCGCTTTTCTAACGTCTGCGTTATCAGAGTAGCATGTAAAGCAGACGCAACAATGCTCTTAATGCTGTTCACAACAATAAGACAATGAAGAATACGATGACGGTGAAGATAATAGTGGTGAAAATAACATGAAGGCGTAATAAAACATTCTGAGTATTAGTGAAGTGATAACTCATTTAAACAATGTGATTCTGTGGATGGTCAGACAAAATGAATCAAAGAGTATCCATTCCCTTCATCTTAACACAATACGTGGAGAGAAGATGTAGCGCATTACTGCTTCAAGCAAGGCTTACTGATCTTTTTTTTTTAATTTAAGGAAAATTAGGTTCGTGTAAAAATGTATAGTGGAACATAAACCTTCCAGTATAGCTCGGGAGTAATTTTAAAAGTATGGTAATATATTATTTACCTTTTATACTTTAATACTTTTCGCTAATTTATTATTACAAGTGTATTTCGCTCCTCCAAATGGGTGGGACTGATTTTAACCCTTCTAGTTTTCATCTCTATATACCGCAGTAACGTTATAATGCGGGGGTAAATATAACCCCAACAACCGCGTTATTTCGGGCTTCTACTGTATAAATGATTTCCATTCGTTTCAAAGATATCGTCATCAATACGATTATACATATTGTACAGTGTGACTCGAAGCAGTGACGATGAAGTTACTGAATATATCAGTAAGGTTGAAACCAGATCAGTCAGGAATAGATTATAACAGGATACTGATGTCTGTTTTGCTCAGCATAAAAAAGCGATATAAGCTAACTCCAAATAGGCCTCGCGCTATTTCCCGCAGTCTGTGTGAGTTACTCTGTGGCTGTGGGCCACATTATTAGAGTAGTATAATGTTTATTACATAAACAACACTACTAGATGTAGCTGTTACAGTAACTAAATCGTAGCTGTTGAAGTGGCTAGAGAGGCCAATGTCAACTAGAACAAAGTTCTGGGGCCTAGCGATAGGCGAAATGAGCTTTTGTTGTCTTATCCTTAGCTAGTTCCTTCAAAAACTAGGTTCTACACTGAATAACTCTTCTTGTTTAGTGACCTGTATTATTTTCCATATTTCATTTATGGTATCTTGTTCTTACTTTTGTTCTTCATATTCTTTGCTACACGACTCTAGCAGCATGCCTATTCTGGTTTCATCTATTCTGTTTTTTTTTTTTTTTTTTTTTTTTTTTTTTTTTTTTTTTTTTTTTTTTTTTGGAATTTTCGTTCTCCAACGTCATATCGGACGGTGAATGAAATGATGCTCAAATGAGTCCAGGGTCCATGGAGCTTAGAGTTACCAAACATTCGTGTTGAATTATAAGGGAAAACCCCGGAAAAAACCTTATCCAGATAACTCACCCCTATCGAGATTTGAACGCGAGACCTCTTTAACGTGAGGCAGACATGCTACCAAGCTACCATCTACGCCACCGAAAAGCTTCTTTGACAAATATTGTTTTCTATTATTAACAAATGTTTATTCCAATGTTGTTAGTTACATACTGCTTTAGTAGTTACTGTTTCGATCTCCTTGGCGTATATTAACACGAATTTTATTGGGGCCATAAAGTAAAGTAGGTGATATTATTAAATTAAATATTGACATATTTTCCTGAATCTAAAGGTTCCTTACATTGTTATGAATGATCTTGTAGTTTCTGAACTTGTGTTGAATATCTTTAACGTTTTTTTTAAATAATTATGGTTTATCTTTAAAAGCCACTACTATTGCTTTCTTAACTAAAATTTCGAATTGTAAGCATTAATTTAAATAAAACCTTAGCAGACTTTTAAATTTTACTTCATATTTTTTTCATTTATTATTTGGTAATTATCAAGCATTACACTTCTCATATACAGACCCTCAGATAACTAAATACCTAGATACACTAAAATGGTCAAATTCTTTAGAATGTCATTCAGTTAGCTTCCTTAGCCTTCTGTACATTTTTCTTATATCCTGCATTAAACTAGCTGAAAGTTGTATCTATTTTCGCCTTGGTTGGCAGCAAAAATAGGGTTAATATTATAAAATTAACCCAACACGACCGGTTTCTTTTCTTACTTTTGATTAAGGCAGCAGGTGTAACTTCTATTTACTCAAGACTTGCGTTCAGGGATTTCATTACGGAGAAAATCGCGATTAACTTGCAGTTTACAATAGTTATCGGTTTTAAACCTTTCAGTGAGTTAAGTTGTTCTATCTTGGTATACTAAGCAGAATTTGATTAGTATTTATTTTATACATTTTATTTTCGTTGAGATCAAATTCTACACTTACATGAAAGATGCACAACACCATTTTCTGCTGATTTTTCCTATACATAACAATAAAAATGTCAGTACTAAGAGTAATTTCGTGTTCTATAATAATGTAATATTTCTAATATTTTCAGGTAACATTATAGGCGACAGTTAACAAACTATCTATTCCTCTCTGATTGAGGTACAATTTGCGAGATTGTCCTAGTCCTAATAACTGGCAAACCTTGGGGAGCTAGCACTGAATGTGGGGCTGGAATGTTTGCATTATAAAATTTTGTTTGACAATTACTATTTAATTTTTTGTATCATTAGTTTTCATATCCCGTGCTTTAAAGAGTAGGAACGGATGTTAAATATTACTTTTACTTTAACCAAATTTATCGAAGGAGATTTGCTCCTATTTATTGATTTACTATGAACTTCTTTATTTCCTAAATTTAATTTGTTGTTGGGGTTTTAAACCTCTCATTTATTATATTTTTATTTAAAGATATAGTTTCTTCTGAAATCAAAATATTTACTTGACATTGGGACAAAATTCGTTCCTGGGGATATAATTTGAATAAGTTATGGTCCGAATTGACTACCTTAAATCAAATAGAGACATATAAGGATGCAAACATTATTACTTCATCATGAAATACCTAAACGGCGTATTTATTAAAACGTATATCTGTTACATCTACAAATTCAATCAAATTTCTGCACCTTATAATGCATACTACATACACGTAAAAGAAAATAGAGGGAAAATCTTACGTGCAAGACAAAGCGTGATTATTACTACTTAAAGATGAAGTGAGAGTTTCGTTTTATAGCGAATAAGCGTTTAAACGATTGGTCCTTCGTAATGAGTAATTGAAAAACGCACAAGCAGAAGTGCTTTATGAGGTCTAGGTCATTTGTACCCTTTATTGCAGAGAATAAATACGGGCTGAGTAAAAATTATGGAACAATATCTGTAACTTTGTTGTTATAGTTTTGTGAAGAGATATCTTTTTAGAAAACCTGTAAGATATCAAAATGTTTTCATATTACTATTATTGAGAATGGAGCGTCACTTTTGTAATGTCAACAATTTCTTTTTTCACTTTTTTTGCTCTTAACGTTTCGGGAAGTACAGTTAGATGCCTTTTTATACTGTAATTTGAATGTATTAGGACTAATTACAACATACGAAATTTAAACCAAAAAAACACATTCATAACAAAATAGTGGTTCTGTGATGTAACACATGATGAATTCACTTCAAAAGATGTTCAAAATGGCCTCCATTTACCTCCAAACAATGCCAAACTGTCTCTATGATTAATGTTTCTCTCTATTATTAATGATTAATGTTTCCAGCAGCTCAATTCCCTGATCAGTTGCATTTCTTGCGCAGTTCTTCGCTTTAGCTCTTTCAAGATCTCTTGGTCGGTTCTTGTAAACCTCCACTTCAGTTCTCCTCACAAGAAACAGTCTAAGGGGTTCAGGCCAAGAGATCCTGGCGGCCATTCAATACATCCTTTTCTGTCAATCCATCTTTCTGGAAATTCACGACTTAAGTAATTCACCACCTGTCTTCCTTAAAGTGCTTGTCAGTGTTGGTTTTCTTCCACTGATAATAAAATATGAAGAGCATTATCACCATCTGCAACTCGGTTTGGCCTTCCAGACCTTGCCTTATTTTTAATACTTCCAGTTTCATTGATTTTTTTTCAAAATGTTGCTTGCCGTAGAGTGAGTAAATCTTCGTTCTGGATGCATTTCGTTAAACAAGACACAAAGCTATGCCTGATTCCTCCTCACCACATTCAATCATCGTCAGTATTTCAATTCGTTGTCATTTTGTAAGTTGTACCATGACTAATTACTTTTTGGAAGATTTTACAATGAAGTAAGCATTCTTCTCCTTATTAGCTTGGTACCCGCCTCGGTAGCGTCGTGGTAGCATGTCTGCCTCACGTTCAAGAAGTCCCGAGTTCGAATCTCGGTCAGGGTAAGCTACCTGGATAAGGGTTTTCCGGGATTTTCCCTTAACCTAAAAGACGAATGTCTGATAACTGTAAGCTCCATGGACCCCGGGCTCATTTGAGCATCATTTTACCCATTCCATTCATCGTCCGATATGACTTAACCTTGGAGGACCTAAATTACAAAAAAAAAAAAAAAAAAAAAAAAAAAAAAAAAAAAAAACTTATCAGCTCTACCTTTTCTGTATTTGTTCAATCCAAAGCCATATATTGAAGTAGCCTACTGATTGTTTAATTAAAAACCTAATCAATTTGAAATGATGATGCGCATTCCTAAGCTTAGTACACATGCAGTAAGTTCCTAATAAATTTAAATTGCAATTTGAAAGGTGATACCGAAATTATGGTTTGCCAGAAGCAAAGAATAATGATAGATGTCAAAGGAATGTTGGTTCTTTGTTACGACGAGGGCAAGGCCAGTTGAGTTGGGGGAAAGTGTATAACAAAGCAATATAAGAAGCAGTGTCCTTAGAAGATTTCTAAAGGAATTGTCACTTGACGTGTATGAATAGGGAATTCTTTGGATCATTTACAATGGCGACCAAAACAGCCACAAAAGGGACTTTGTTGGAAAAGGAGTTTTGAGAGTGAAAGTTAGATATACACACGCGCAGCTGTGGTGAGAAAAGCACTCTTCGGCGTGAAGCCGATGTGGCTAGTTCGCGGCTAGGAAGCCATTATAAACAGTCTTCGGCGTGAAGCCCATCAGAGGAGTCTTCGGTGTCAGGCCGATGAGAGGAGTCTGAGGCGTGAAGCCTATTAGAGCGGTCAACTTGTTCTGTCTTGAATATTTGTCGGGTCATCAAAATTTATCGAGTAATAAACAATTTGCATTCAGTAACTCTAAACCGAGATTGGTAACCCTCGATCGGCAACTTTCATTTCGATGTTTGAAAAGAAGAAGCAGTAAATAAATAAGTTGGTAACGGGCATTCCAGTGTTATTAAAATCTCCTTCTCACACATCCATGCATACCCTGAGAGAAACCTCATTGCTCGCCGACTTATTTGCTCACCCATAAACATTTTAGTTACAAATTGGCGCCGCAACGTAGAACACTTTGTTCCACATACATAAGTTTGCTTCAAACTGGCGCGCCAACGTGGAGCTCGATACGAGAAGGAGTTTCAACCCGACGACGAAGTTCAACAGGAGAAGGAGGTTCAACCTAAGGAGGAGGTTCAACCGAGAACGAGCTTCATGCCGACAACGAGGTGCAACAGGAGGAGGTTCGACACGAGGACGTTTGACAAGTAGCTCTACAGCAGTCCTAACTGGAAAGAAGAAAGGAGGCCGACATCATCAGAGACAACAGGAGCCAGTAGAAAATTAAAGGTACAGAGTGTTAAATTATCTAATAGACCATTGTGAATGTATTTGAGGAGTAAAGAAAAATGTGTTAAGTAAAACCTATAAAAAAGATGGAAGTTCAGGAGGTTTATAGTAATTACAGTAGGCAGGAAGCAGTTGAAGTGGCAGAGTGTGGTAGAACTGTACCAAATGATGTAGAAATGGAACAAATTATGTTAGAGGAAATTAGAAAAGTGTTCGCAATTGTTCAAAGTTTAAGAAAAGACAGTGAAAGTTTAAGTAAAAAGATAGATGATAATACTCAAAGTTTAATAAAGGAGATGAAGGCTAATAATCAAAGTTTAATAAAAGAGATGAAGGATAATAATCAAAGTTTAAAAAAGATAGAAGGAAAGATAGAAAGTGGTTTTCAGAAGTTAGAGGCAGGAGAAATAGAACTAGGAAAGAAGTTAGACAATCAACAACAGTCGTTAGAAAATTTCGGGAAAGTTAGTCATTGGAAAATGGAAAATGTAATTATGAACTTAGAATACGGCCCAATATAGGTTACCCGTTATACAATACGCATTGCGACCTAGATGGCTACCACCCGTCCAGAGAGAAGGGATGAACCGTTCAGGGGTTCGAGTCCCACCTTGGGCAGGAGTGTTTATATGTATAGTTTATATGTGTAAATCCACATAAAAACAATAAAACACGGAAAGAATAAAAAAGGTGAAAACATGCTAAATAGAAATACATATAGTTTATTTATAAAAAAGTCTACAAGCCTGCAGCGGTATTCCATTGGGGATGATGTTCCACGTTGGGTTGACATTTGCAACCAGAATTGTAGCCGACGATGGGAAGATGGTAAGATGGCGCTCTCGAAGTTCTCTTTGTAGCAGTATTTCTACAAATGTGTTGATGGTGAGGGATGAAGATGTACTCGTAGTGATGTACTTCTCCTTGTGGCGTCTTTTGTAGCTTCGGTTTGCATGAAATCCTCTCTGGATCGTGGTCTCGGATACTTGGATAGTGGAACTCAATATTAAGGAAATAAAAATGGTTGCAAGTTTTTCTTTAATTTAAACTCGCTGTTATTCACAACGTCTGTGATGATCAAACATATGCTCATAGAACTCTGATTATTACAATCATTTTTCTTAGATTTCTGTTGTCTTTACACACACGCGATTTCTTCGCTTTTCAGATATTAGTTTTCAGAAAATTACTTTCAATAAATCGAAACTTCTAAGATGATCAATAAATAATTATCACTGTACTAAATCTCAGGTTTGGAACCTGCCTTTTGCATTAACATGCAATGGTTAGCACACGCGTCTGCACGCTTTTCGATCAGGACACAAAAGACGCTATCTTCTCCTCTTCACTTATTGAGTTTTTCCTTATTACCATAGTAACTAATTATTATAGTTTACATCACATTTTCCTATGGCCAATACATTTATTTTCAATTATGTAATATTCTAATTTTTCAAATATAAAATCCTAAAAACAATCTTCTTTTGTAATTTTAATCGTTCTGTTTAGTTTATCATATTTACAATTTATCTAGATTGGATATTAATATTCATCTTCACTGCTTGTGACTTTCTTTATTCGGTCATGGCCACCTATAGCTCATACGAATTCAAAAAAAACTCTCGTCATTTTAAGCATATCAATATTAACCATAAATAAATAAATTTCGCATCGTTTGGCACTTCACATATTCATATCCGTATCAAGCGGCAGGATGACCAGAATTATCTAATAGTTGCAATAGTTGCCTATACTCCTGCCGTAATACTATGCACTTTCCGGCGAGCAATATCCGCGAACAAAACCTACAAAACAAAACCTACTGGTAAGCTACTCTGTTGCATACAACTTGTTTGAATGTAGTATATATAACACATGGGCGAAAATGTCACTGTAATCTATCACGCTTGTGTATGTGGATGCAAAGTATTACAAAAAGCGTGCTTTTTAAAACGTATGCAGCTTTTTATAGAGATGGTGGTGTTGCTCCCGTCTATCTAACAGCCTTTTGCTTCTTCTAAGAAAAAGCCTTATCCTTCCGGTACCACCAAGCACACCAAATCTCGAAGCACATCTGAAATATAAGAAGCCGTGAAAAATAATGGATACGAATTTGCGGTAGTAAGAAACCATACCTGCATTTATAGTAAGAGGACTTTGGAAAGAGAAACCGGGACCTTCCAGTTGCGAGTCTCAGATAATTACCAAAGAGCGATCTCGTTCGTTTAATATAGGTTAAACATTAATCTTGAAAATGACATTTTTACAATAAAAGTATTAGGGTAATTTTATTGCCTTAAACGTTTACCTGAATTATATACATGATAAGGTGTAATGCGCGTATGGATATTTCGTCACGGTAAATCACTTAGTAAGAGCATTCGTACATACAGTTGAGGAAACTTGGCTCGAGGTCCGTTGGAGCTTCAACTCCAGTCCAGTGGTTATACTAGCGGGCTGTAAAACCGCCTGGCAATAGCGGCAACTTCTTTGACAGTCGTGTAATCGGAAAATATAAATTACGGGCACCAGTGATCAGAGGTGATCAGACTGCGATTCCTCGGAGTCTTAGTTTAATTTTATAACACTCCAGACTTCGTAAAAGTATTATAAGGAAATTAAAATTCATTATTTTAAGTTGCAGTGTAATTTTAAAATTTAATACTATGCCTATGACAACGCTGTTGTTTGGATAATAAAGCACTGCACAATACATTACTGTTTACCTTTATCAATGAACTTTTCTAATGCAGGTGTCACATAATTCATAGCACACTGGTAAGAACTAAAGCGAGAAGATTGTTAGCAGTCTCGAAGTGTTTATTTTTATAAATATTAAATTTGAAACACGTGTTTTCCTGTTTCAATTTGCTCTTAACTCTCAGTATCATGGGATACCGGGTATCTTATTTATACTGCTGATTTAGGTAGATGGGCACACCGCGCACACTTTAGCGTACCAGTTGTGTTGTGTCTCACACACCAAGAAGGAAATTACAAAATAAAGAACCACAGACATATATACCACACAGACGCGCGGAAATTCCTTAGAGTTTCATTGCAGTCATGGAGAAAGCGATGAAGGACCCACTGAGCAAATAGCTCAGTAGTATCAATGGGGTGTGTTCCTTCCTTGAGCAACTTTCCTACCATTTATTCATTATTCGTATAGATATTTTAATGAAGAAAATTAAATTAGACATTTGCTTATGATTATTTAGCTTATGGTTAATTCGATGAAAATTTCATAATAAGCTTCTTTATACCTTTGAACCCAACCACCAAAACGTACAGGGAAGCCTAGAAGTGAGAAGGAAATGACGCAAAAGAGAAATGCTGGTAAGATAGTGGCAAAAACCACCCAAACATTCATCTAATTCGAAGCCCAAGATCAGAGTGAACCCGCGAAGAAAATGAAACCGAGATCTGCTAAATAGAAATCATCTTGCTCTGACACATATCTACGAAATATTTACGCTTTTCCGTTAGATGTAATTTAGAAAATTTTGGAGTTGCTGGCTGCTTCTTTACTTAATTGCCTATTTAGCGCAAAGTAATGACTATAGATAGTCTGCGTACGCTTCAGGTCTTTATCCTAAATTATGACCGCAAAGTCCCCGTTAGCTGTTCTATAGAAAAGTCGAATGTCTTATAAAGTTTTATATATGTACTTATGTTAATAATATTTTTCCATCATTTGCATTATTTACATATTAATGAAATAATGTTGCAGAATACATCTAAAAATGGGACAAATTCCACGTGTGTATAATAAAGACATAACATAGGAGTAATAGTACAGCACTTTTGGTTGTATTTGTGCTTTATGGTAGAGAAAGTCTAAAGCCTTTAGCCACACCTTCAGTGAATGTAAAATAATTATATCAACCTATTTCAAATCTTAGGATATTTTGCAAAGAATAAAGCCTGTGTTTACTGATGACACATGAGACAATGTTGGGGAAATCACATATCACATGTGGTAGAAGATAATCTCTTATATCTAAATTAAATATACCAGAAAAGTTGGTGTGTAGCTTGCGCAGCACTTCCTGTTAAAATAGATGTTTATTTTGACTCTTACATCCATGCCAGCATTATAGAGTTATCCGTTCGTCTGCCCATTCCACAAATATCCTAACACGAAATAAGATAGTGTATATGAAACAAAGAAAACATACGATATATATGTTATATTTTTTCATTATTTTATTAGTTCAGCAGCTTAAAAGTATATCGGTATAATTATGAATAAAAATGATGTAATATGTGTTAGTAAATAAACATGAAGTATGTATGTGTCAGGTTCAGCCAGAAGATATAATTCAGAGTTAATTTATTTTATTATGTTATTATTTTCCTTCCCTCTCTACGCACAATAGCAAATATTTTATAAAATATAACACGTTACACTCACATACCTTTGTGTATTCACTATCGTTTCCTCTTTTATGCCTTCTATAAACTACTCATGTAAAGTATAATTTAAAAAATATTGCATATTAAATGAAATAAACATTCCGCTCTTTGTATATATAAAGTTCCTTATACACTTCTACAAGAATTCACCCAATTCTGACCAAACTTTTGTTGGACACAAGATTAAAATTACTGTCTAGTTTAGAATTGGGAACTCTGCCCCATTTCACACAATTTATTATTAAATTTTATGTCATCCTTGAAAATCTCACAGGATAATCATATATTGGTCAACGATAATTGTAGTAGCTCGCGTATTGCCAACATGCGAATAATTAGTTACCCTTTTTTTGGTTTACAAGTTTACAAAAGAACAGCGACTTCATATTATACTGTCGCTGACATCGAGCATGGACTGAACACAGTCTAATTTGGTGTATCTTTTGTTTTAATTTTCTGTTTTCTCACTAGTTTTGCTTACTATTTTTTCTAACTAGTTTTGCTTACTTTGGTTACCATTAGTGATTTAGTTGGAAAAAATTATTTACAGGAACTCGCCTTATTAATTCAGCAATTTCCAAATAGACTCGTACTGGGACTCGTACTCAAAATCAGGAGCCTTGTGTTTTCAACAAGCTGTTTGTAACAGTTGTTTTGATTTATATTTAAAAAGGTTTTGAAAAATTTATAAATTTGTAAAAGGAAAATAAAAAAACACAATTGGATAAAAATATATGTAATTTTGTGATTGACCGTAGTAATAACTGTATTGCGTAATGTAGTGACGTAGTAGTCAATCAGCCAATCATATAAAAGTAATATATGGGTAGCAATAGTAACGAAGGATTGAGTAATCTTGGTGTAGAAACCGAAAGCAAATTTATCCTTCTGGAACGCCGAAGAGATCGGACGCTTTTTAAATTGCTCGAAAATATTTAAGTGTTAGTTCAGTTTGAAGTATTAGATTGATTCCGATCACAGTATAAAGTTTTCTGATAAGAATTGTAATGGATTTGGTGTTAAAAGAAATAAACAAAAGCTTGATTTCTTATAGAAATTCAAATTTAAAATCTTAACGATTTCTTCACTCATTACCACCCTTGTAACTTAGAGCTTTCATTGCTCGTAAGTAAAAATACAACAGAAGAATATTGAAAGCTCGCCGTGGCGTAGCGGGCTTAGGCAGCATGCCTTGGTCCCTGGTCACGGAAAGCGGCCCGGGTTCGATCCTACCCGTGTGGTGGGGACTTTAGGTCCCGGGTATAGGACCGGTGCCAACTCAGCATTGTGAGGAAAGAGGAGCTTACGTTAGGTAAGCAGCCCAGGTCACGGAAACCAACATTCCGGCTGGGGGATGACGAGATGCTGACCACATCTCCTCGTATCAGTTGGATGATCGTCCACCTCTGCCGTGCGTAAGTGAGCGTGAGGCCGACAGTCGGGTTGGTAGGCCTTGGCCCTCTAAGGGCTGTCGTGCCATGGGTTATTATTATTAATATTGAAAGCTAGCCGAGGCATAGTTAAGGATTTTCCTGATAAGTTCGGGTAACATTTTCTTCATCAAGTCATAATATTTTGGACGAAGGTAAGATCGACAAAGTAAGACCAACGCCGGGAAACGAGATACCAGAACGAATCTTGCTATAAGTGTTGCCGCAAATTTGGGGCATCGAAACCCACAACGGAGGAATCCTGCTACATGTTTCATCAGCTGAACCCTCCCCTTTCGTAACCATAACTGACATCTTATGTATAAAATAAAAATTGGATTCACACAGATTTACACAAACATAACGAGTGGAAGAAAGTTGTTGTGTTCACTTCCCGCTCTCCGAATCCAATAGCAGTGCAGCCAACCTTAGAGAACCAGAAAACCGTCCAGGATTGTAAAAGCGGCCGTATTTTATAAACATAAAACCGCAAGGTTTGATATTATTCCGCTAGAGTACACCCATGACGTTTCATCGCTATGTGTAAATTACAAAAGATTTGCTTACTGAATGCAGAAATGTTACGTCATTCTAAAGCGGGAAAATATTTTATGGAACGGCGTTCCGACCCGTTCCGGTCCAACTAAAGCACTGGTTACCATGAATAAAAATAATTATGTTAACGCTATTTGAACTGATATAACTTCCAATTACATTTACTAAAGTAGAAAGGACGTACCCGAATGCTACAATGTGGAATTTGCGTTTACGAGAAAACACAATAATAAGCTGTAATATTGTGGTTATTAATGGTGGTTTATATAGTATTTTGTCAATATTTTTATTATTTATTACATATATTTGTTTTTCCATTGTCCTGAAAGTTTTAATTCACTGTTTTAAGTGTCTTGGAATGATTTTAAATGCCTCCAAAGAAAGATAATGCTGTTGGGCAAGTGAAACAGAAGGTTATATATTGTGGGGATAAACTATCACGCCGTGGCAATATTTTATAATTAATGAAGTTAATTTTTAAAGAAGACATTGTCAAGTTGTTAAAAGTGAGATATCTTTTATATAGAATATGAGCAGTTGTCAAGCAGTTTTTGAGATTACTCACTCAGATAAGATGTTCTCCATATCTCCATAAGCGCTTTTCGGTCTAGTTTAGACCATGACAACCAACAGGAGTAAAAGTTTCTTGGAAGGTTCGACTCTCCTCTACCCCAGTAGCTGGTCAGCACCCACTGAAGATGGTCTAAACTAGACCGAAAAGCGCATATGGAGATATGGAGAACATATTATCTGAGTGAGTAATCTCAAAAACTGCTTGACAGCTACTCATATTCTATATAGAAGTTAATTTTATTTGTATAATTCTTAAGGATACCAGATAAAACAAAGTTTAATGTATGTTTTAAGGGCTCTGGCATATGTTTTGGAAGTTAATCAAGCTAATATGAATTTCGGTTACAATAAATATTGGGCCGTGCCATGGCTGAATGGTTAGATCGCTTGGCTCTTACGAAGGCGTCCCTGGTTCGATCCCGGGTGATCACAAAGTGAGATTTGTGGGAGACAACATGGCGTTGGGGCGGGTCTTTTCTCCGGGTCTTCCGGTTTTCCCTCCAGCGTTTCACAGATCGCTCCATCATCCTCCCTATCACCTCATCTCTCGTACTTTCACTTCCGGCTTTGTGCTGATTACTCATGACGGAATCACTCTGATCAGGAATCCTCTAATTCTCCACCCGTTGCCTCGAGGTTGCGCAGTTCAGAATACCCTATGTTCCACTTAAGCAAATACAGGAATTCATTCATTCATTAAATATTGAATTAATGGTAACAAAAGTTGGGTTGGTTATAATTCGTGTTTCTGCAAAATTATAGAACTCATAACTTAACAATTTCTTGAAGTTGTGTAAAAGTGATATTTTTGGCACAGCAATGTGCCATTAACACGAAATGTTGGTACTCAATTTATATAGTCACTATCTTGCAGAGGTGTTTGTAGTTTCCCAACGCTCATTGTTGCCCTTTGCCCATTGTTGCCCAGGTTTCCCTTTTACTCATTGTTTTCATATATTTAATGTGACTTATAATGTTCTAACAAGTAAAACTAATTCCTTAAGTGACTCAAGAAATTATGCCTATATATTCCCAAAGAAACCCAGAGCTATTGTACAAGTGCAATTCAAATTTAAATGTTATGAGGATAAAACATCAATCTACAGGGGCTGTCGGACATTTTAATGGTAATTTCTGCAATTAATTCGTAAGAAAAGCAAATATTCTTTTCTATACTCAACATATTTCAAAAAGCATCACTTCTTTTCAAATATATATGTCAAAATGTTGTTAGGATATACCTCTAAAAATACAGAAAGAGAAATATGCTATATTTATTAAACCTTTGTTGTTTTTCCTTAGTCATTTTACTTCAGAAAATATGTGCATTGATATCGGTATAAAACATTTCATTCTCCTTGCTTGGCATAAAATTAAACACACATATAGCTAATGATAAATAAACAAACTGTTTTGCAATGTTGACATGAAATGTTTCTTTAAGCATATATTATGTAATTATAATTGCAGCTGTCATGGTATGACTGTAGGAGGCATAATATCAAATTGACATCAAACTAAATAATTAATAACATTGTTTACATCTGTGAGTTGCTCTCAGCCATCTATGTCTAAACCTCATGACCGGTTGTGCTTTGTCTATGTCAGATTGGAAGTACGCCATTTGAACTGCCAGAAACTATATTTGTTTAAACAAGTTAATGCCTCCCTAAAGGCGGAGAATCCTAGTAAATAAACATTTAGAAGATATAATTATTATACGTTTAAATGGAAATATTTCATTACTGCTTGGAACGGCTAATATTATTAAATGTAATAGAATTGAACTAAACTTCACTGCGTACTTTTTGCATCTCAAGAACCAGAGACTCAAGCAGGAAGTAATATTTCACTCTTTCCTGATCAAGCCAAGGAATGCCATTCAGTACGAGGAGCAACATTAAAGCTTGAATTTTCTTTAGTGGTATAGATTAACCCGTGGCGCGACAGCCCTATGCAGAGCCTTGGCCTACCAACCCGACTGCCGGCCTCACGCCCACATACACACGGCAGAGGTGGGCGATCATCCAACCGATACGGGGAGGAGATGTGGTCAGCATCTCGGCATCCCCCAGCCGGAATGTTGGTTTTCATGACCAGAGTGGTATAGATTAATGCAATTAAAAATTTGCACATGAATATCTATATTTGCTTTATTGAGCGATTCATAGGTTTGGTGCTGACTGGGGACTAAGAATAAACAGCAAAAATAAAGAATAATGGTATTTAAAAGAGGATCCATAGTTAGGAAAGGAGAGGAATGCTTCATAGAAGATCAAAATATAGAAGTGTTAAACGAGTATGACTATTTAGGTGTAAGGATGTGTAGCAGTGCAGGATGGGCTGCACATACCAGAAAAGTGATAGCTAATGGCAGGGCGGCAATGTCGGGAAAGAATATGTAAACATAAACTGGAGATGTCAGTTAGATGGTTAGAAAGAATGAATGAAGCGGTCGTTGAAGCCAGAACAATGTATGCAGTGGAGGTAAGTGGCACATGAGAGATAGGAGCTGAATTAGACCAGATGTGTGGATTGTTTTGCAAAGAACTACTATGGCTGCTAAAATCGGCACCAAGAGTGGTGGCTATACTAGAGCTAGGTAATACAAAACGGAGGGGAATAATAATAGAGAGAATATTGAAAATCTGGTATAACTGTATTAAAGGGAAGAAAGGGGAATTATTGAATCTGTGCATGAAGCAGCAGAAAAGCACTAAAATACAAATAATTGGTGGTCGGAATTGGAAAGAATGGTATTTAAGATAAGCATGGGAAATCTGTGGAAAGCAGAGGAGATAAATTATAGCGTTTTTTGGAAGGAAGTGATAACTAGAGTACAAGACATAGTTAGGCAAATATATGAGAAAGTATAGGAGAAAAAAAATTGAAATTTTATAAGCAATTAAAGGCAGAATGGGGTTGGGGAAAATATATAGATCAATGTGACAAAACTGGAAGAGAAGGCATAGCATGGATGAGAGTAGGAATAATATATATATATATATATATATAAGAGTTAAGAGGTAATGAGGCAGGGATATGTGAATTTTGTGGAGATGAAGAGAGCACTGTTCATTACCTGATAGAATGTAAGGAGTTAACCAATTACAGGAAAAAAATTTGGGACAGTGTAAGTAAAGATATATTGGCGGTACGCATGCTAACAGGGATGGGAGAAAATAAAAATTAATGTATACGAGATTTCGTATATAGGATAAGAGAAAAGTGGATTAGAATTAAGGTCAAGAAGAAATGACTCCAATCTGCTCAGGAAAACAGAAGGCTTATAGCCAAGAGACCTATGTCAGCGAGTAAATATCTGGGTCAGCAATTTCATGTATTGGTACAGGTGTATTATACAGCATGGGCAATGTAAGATTTTATAGTACTGAAATTGTAATGGAAACTGGGAAACTGTACAAATAAATAAATATCATATTTGCTTTAAACTTATACCATGCAAATGCAAAGGAAAATATGCAGAGATCATTTCTTTAAAATTTAATTGAGGTTACTGTTTCTTTAAATAATTAACACTAAGAAACCTCCACATAAAGAATAGCTAGGAAGCTAGGAATTTTACTTTCGTTAATATTTATTTCAATTAAGTTGTGCTCTACAGAAAGCTGAAAAATATTTTGCTTCTTATCTTTTAATTTTGCAGAAAAAGTAATTATATTTGCTAAAAGTATTTTAGATATTCGTCGCCTGGAGAGCTTCATATCTTATTGATTTGGCCATCTAGATGGCTCTTCATCACTACACCTTGCTTGAATGTGTACAACTCCAGGGAAGCTCCAGATCTTATAGTTGAAACTATTCTGTGGGAAATTTTAAAACTCATAGTATGTACATTTATAGATTTCACATACTAGATTTTGTCTTAAAATTTTGAAATAAACATAAGAAAAATAGCATTGGGTGGAATACTTGGAATCTCCAAAAAAGTAGGGGAAACAAAAATGAGAAATCATCTTTGAGGCTTTAAAAGATCTTCATGTGTAGTAACACCTTTAGAATCAATTGACGAGCGCGTACATACACACTGACTGATACGCACAAATATACCAAGTGCTAGGGAGTGAATGCGCAGACTTCAACGGGAGCTTCTAGACGTTATAGCTGAGGCAAAGGTTCCTGTACCATTTTCTTCTAAAATGCATGGTTGTACAAATATGAAATTAAATTGGCCAACACCTTTTACTGACAAAATGTCATCATACCTTAACCATTAGCTTTTTAAATTTGGAGGCAGAGCTAAAAAAGCTGAGTTATTTGTGTTTTTATCATATGTTGGCAGAACCGCAGCATTGGCGTGCGTTTGGAGCTGAAGTTCGGGAGTGCAGAGGATAAACCTACCTGCCGTGACACTTAACACAGCAGAAAATTTTGTTAGCGCTTCAGATGCGTATATGTATTCCGAATTATGGCAGTATTTACATATCAAAGCTATGCTTCTTGCTTACCAAAAAGGCGACTGCAACACTTGAGATGTTCTCAACTTGATAAATCCAATGTCATGGCCGGGATTTGAACCACGGATCTCTCGATTTCCGTACGGACACTTAACTTTTGAGCTACCATGACCAACGTGCTGCTATGACAATAAATTCTCCAAATGACTTGTATGTTTTCGCGGAAAACCGCTAGAGGTTATCGTATTCGAGATCCACACCTTTGCGGCGACTTAATATTCTAAGTACTTGACTCCCGGGCTTCATCATTAAACCACTATTATTGTGATTAAGTTAATTGATGGAAATTAATCGTTCCTACATACTAGCTGTGTACAGGCTACGGTTTTGCATAGCTACAGTCAACCTGAAGAATTCAATGCCATGATCCGGCTATTTACAAACTGGCTTTCAATCACTGGTCTAGGTTATACTTTCACCCATTGCAGGTGAGAATGCATGCCTGTTCGCAAACCGAAACATTAAGCTCTGAAACAGTACTCTGTTGCTAGACTGTGCAGATAATGCATTCAGTAATATTCGTTTATCTCCTTTATTTTGAAAGATAGATGGAATTGTTATGCGAGTTTTATTATATTTATATTTGGTCTTCCAGTGCACAAAATCTGTGCAAATCATGGTGGTTATGAAACGGAATTACATAATGGTAACTTCTTGCCATCTGTTGTGACATTTCCTAAACGAACGACAGCCTATGGATGACAGTTCAATGCTTTCGATGAAGCGAAAAGGAGGAACGTCATAGGACCTTATATTCTTAAAACACTAAGCGTTTGTTATGAAGAGGGAGATGTTAAAACTTGCTATTTTTAACTCTTTGCACTTCGTTTATTTCTATGTGGCATAGAATTGCAACAATTTAAATTGAATTAATGTATGAATTTAGCTTAGCTTTAAATACGAGGGCTATTCAATAAAAAAAATGTTCAAAATATTTTACGGTCATAATTTTCCGCACTAAAATTCAATCTTATTATATTCTCTTAGCTTAATGTGAAACAAACACGCCATTGTAGTTTCATTGTTGTTACTCCCGGTTCCCGCCTGTGAGAACCAGGCAAGTTCAGACATGTTCATTATCGCCTACCGCTGCTTTGGTTGTAACTCGCTAGGAACAATATGTGGCTTTGAAATTCAGCTTTCTTCTTCCTCTTCTTCTACCTCACGGCTTTGGATTTTTTAACCCGTTCCGGCTCCAAATTGGTCTGCCCATCTTTTCTTCGGCCTTCCCTGCTGTCTTCTTCCTATAGGTTTATAGTTTAAGGGTATTCTGTTATTATTCATCCTCTGAACATGTTATTTCCATTGATTTCTATTTATTTCAATAGTATGGTTTATTTCTTCTACTTTTAATTCTGTCCTAATATCCTGACTACGTTTTTTTATCAATTTTGGTATATCCAGCTATTACTCTTATGAATTTCATTTCTGATGACTGTATTCTCATACTATTTCTTTGTGTTAATGTCCATGTTTCTGATCTATAGATCAGAGTTGGTATTGCCATTGTTTTGTAAAGCTTTATTATAGAGTACTTTCTTGCTTTATTTTTTAATGTTCTTTTTATTGTGCCTGTTATATAGTTAAATTTATTTATTTTCTCTATTATATCAGCTTACCCTTGGTACCAGACATTACATCCTAAATACTTAAAGTGTGATTTCTGCTCAATTATTATGTTATCTAACACTACTTTTGATTTTACTGTATTAATTCCCTTAAATGCCATGTTTTTGGATTTATTTGCTGATATTTTCATATTTCATACTTATATATTCCATAGATATAAATATTTAATATTTATTATATTTATTTCCATATTCTGTAGCAATTTTATCTAGACTATACAGCATTTTCTGCAGGTCATCTTCATTTTTGGCCATTATTATTTGATCATCTGCATACAGCATAATTTTCAATTTAGCTACTGATACATTAATACCTCCATTGACTTTATTGGACCAAATCCTTACTATTTCGTCAACATACAAATTAAAAAGTGCGGATGATATAGGACAACCTTGTCTTACGCCACCATTAACTATTACTGGTTCTCTTTTATTTATTTTTATTTTTGTGTCAATGTACATACTTTTATAACTTCAATTAGTTGTAAATGTATGCCTCTATTATTTAAAAATTTCCACAGTATCATTCGTGATACTTTGTCACAAGCTTTATAATAGTCAATAGATAGTAAGTGCGTCTCTAAATTTTGTTCTCGTCGTTTTTCTATTATTTGTTTAAGAGTAAAAACATTGTCAATGGTGCTTCTTCCTTTTCTAAAACCAGTTTGTTCTTCTAGGAGTATTGCATCTGTTATTTTGTTTAACCGAGTACTTATTATTTTGGCATATATTTTGTATGCAGCACACAATAAACCAATCCCTCTAAAATTTTCAGGTCTTGTTCATTCCCCTTTCTTAAATATTGATATCACTTTAGCTATCTTCCATTCTTGCGGTATTTCTTGTTTCCCAACACTTGTTATGTAGATGCAGTAATCTGTCATGTAATTCTTTAGGAGCATATTTAATTCATTATAAATTAATATTATCTATTCAGCAGGCTTTCCTATTTCTACATTTAGCTATACTTTCCATTAATTCTTCTACTTCTAACCGGTCTACATCTGCTCTATATAATTATCTATCTCCCAATTTTGTTTATCTCCTGTGTTCCAGAGATTTTTGTAATATTCCTCTAATTCTTCATCTTTAATGATTTTTATATCTTCATTGTGTTTTTCCATTTAATCTAGGTTTCTGATAAATTTATAAACATTATCTTGGCGGCCATGTAGGTTATGTTCTAGATCTGCTATGTATTTGTCCCAGTATTTTCTATTTAGTTTCCTTGTATATCTTTTAACTTCTGCTCTTGCCTTATTATAGTTCATTATATTTTGTTCTGATCTGTCATTCAAGTACTGTAAATAAATTTTTTTATTAATTCTTGTATTTCAGCGTTCCATATTCTTAGACTCTTATTCTGCCTGCCTGCTTTCTTAGTACCTAAAGTTTCAAATGCTGCCTTTCCTACAATATTTTGTATGGTTATCCATTCTTATTCAACATTTTCTTTATATTCGTCATGTTGTCTCATATTGCTAATTATCCTTTTTATATAAATCTCTTATAGTTTCGTCTTCTAAGAGGTGTACCTTATAATGTTCTTCTTTAGATGGTATTATTAATTTTTTCCATTGTCCATACCATTTTGTTTGCAATCTAATCTTACTTATTTGCAGAAAATGATCTGTATGTACATCACTTCCTCTAAAATCCCTTGTATCCATAATTAAGTTTTTCATTTTTTTTGGTTTGCGATGACATAATCTATGATTGATCAAGAACCTCTCTCAGTTCTAGTATACATGTGTATATCTTTATGACGAAATAATGAATTTGTTATTCTCAAATTATTATAACTTGAGAAATTTATCAAACTATTTCCATTGTAATTCACTATTTGTTCTCCATTATTGCCTGTTATATTTTGTATTGGTACCTTTCCAATTCTGGCGTTTAGATCTCCAGCTATTACTAATCACTTTTATTTATACCATCCATTACCTTCTGAAGCTGATTATAAAATTCATCTGACTCTATTCCTCTACCTTCTTCAGGTGCATATACTCCAATAACTGTCATGCTACCTCTTTCAACTTTTAATCGTGCTGTTGTTATTCTTTCATTTATCCATTTATAAGAATTAATATATTTTTTAAAATGTTTATGTACTAATATGGCCATTCCTGCTTCAGCTCTTACATTTATGTCTACACCGCTATCTATCATTGTCTAATGTTCTAAATCTAGACTTCCTTTTGGTTTCTTTTTTGTTTCTGAAATTATTACTATGTCGATGTTTGCTTTCCTTAATTCTTCTTCTAGTTCATCTTCTTTGTGGTGTATGCCTCGTACATTCCAGGTTGCTACTTTGATTTTCTTAGATGTTCCAAATCCTTTAATCTTAACTTTTGTCTTTGCTTGGTCGTTACCAGGTAAATCTATCCGGTTTTTTCTTTGGAGCTTATGAGTAATATTATGTCCCATGGACACGCTACTAACGTATCGCAAGGTAAGTTGAGAGAGAGGCTGCCTCTTTGAGCGTTCTCAACAAAACTCCTGCCTGTATTAACCCCGGGCAGAGGGTTGCCTCTTCCGCCCTCTTTGGCCGTTGAGGACTTTCTCCTTGTTACCCCGGAGATGGGTTTTCACTTATTCCCTGAAGATTGGGTGCCTCTTCCGTCAGTCTAACCGTTTGAAGAAAGTTCTTCTTCATCGCTTATCCCGCCGTTGAGGTCTTCGCCCGTATCCCTGGGCAAGAGCCCCTTTCCAGGTACTAACCGCTCGGGGCAGGGGAACCTGGTGCATCGCGTGAGCAGGGTCGCAACTCCTTGAAGTAGGGTTGTCTACAGTAGTCCCTACCCGCTTCCAATGAAATTCAGCTTTCGTTTCAACAAATCTTCAGTTGAGTCCTAGGGAGAGTCTGTTCTTTCCTAAAGCACAGCTCGAAGGTGGTTTAAAATGTTTAAAGAGGGGAGGCAGTCAGTTTCAAAGGAATTTGGACCCGTTGCTCCAGTTACTACTCTTACGGAAGAAAACATCAACAGTGCTGCTGCCATTGTGAGAGAGGATCGACGAATTATCTTCAGATAAATTTCTGAAATACTGAACATTTCATTGGGTGCCACCCACACGTTGGTGACAGAAACATTACACATCTGACGTGTTTGGGCGTGATAGGTTCCAAGACTATTGATTCCCGAACTAAAGGAAATTCGCATGCAGGTCTGCATGCAGTTAAAGTTGATGTTAGAGGAAGATCCGGAGTTCCTTTCAAACGTAATCGCTGCTGACGAAACTTGGCTACATCATTTCAATCCCGAGAGCAAACAGCAAAGCTCAGTGTATAAATCTCCTTCATTACCACCCCCCCCCCCAAAAAGCAAAAGTGGTTGCTTCTGCTGGGAAAGCTATGGCCATCTGCATCTTTGAAATTCATGGAATCGTTTATCAGCAATTGTACCTGCACACATATCAGTAACTGGACAGTACAACAGGGATGTCCTGCAAACATTACAAGCCCATATCAGGCGCAGAAGACCACATTTGCGTGAAGCAGGCTGGATGCTGCACCATGATAATGCGCGGCCGTATATTGCAAATGTTGTTGCTGAATATCTTGCAAAAATCAACGTGAAGTGCATCCCTCACTCCCCCTCCCCCCGTATAGTCCGGATTTAGCCCCATGTGACTGTTTCCTATTTCCTATTCCTATTCCATCATCAGAAGAAGTGGTGAAGGCTGCGGTGGCGATTTTGAAGGATCTCTCAAAAAGGGTTTCCAGCATGTCTTTGAAAACTGGCAGAAACGTGGGAAAAGTGCATTGCATTCAGGGAGACTATTTTGAAAAGGACCATCAAAATTATGAGGATGAGAAAAGGTACGTTATCAACAACAACAAAAAAGTGATCGTTCTTTATGGACCAGCCCTATTTCTACGGGCAATCAGCTCTTACTGCTTACGTAAACTTGAAAATCGCTGTACTTTGCTTTCCCGGGTACATAAATATTAATTTGTATAACATTGCAAGTCAATTTATTTGCTCAGTATTTCACTTTCTCAGCCTCAGAAGTCTGGTGTAGCAAAAGTTCACTAAACTATTTTCTTTTAAATTTAATATGCATTTTATTCGCTGATAAAACAGTAAAATTCCATCATAATATCCTAAAACTAATCTATTTTCATATTCTGAATCTATATATAGTGGCATTATTCTCAGTTTAACCTTTCAACTTTTGTGTTATCTTCAATAATCTACTTACTACTCCAATGTATGTACTGTTTATCTCCCGTAAGCTATACGCAGGTTTATCGTTCATAAAAATCTTCCACTGAAATACCTTATAGCTTACAGAACCAGCCTTCAGCAGAATACTAAGCTATTGTTATGTTTAATTTCATTCATGGGCATGACAATGGTATTCTGTGCCCAAAGCATCATCCCTATTTTTGTTAAGGATTGAGAATGTTGGTCACTGCCAAACTATCTTTGCCAAAGTGCAAGTGTGTTTTCATTTAAGTTGCAATCATTAGAAAGGGTATATTTTAGCTCCCCTCAGTAGCATTACAAGTACATATGTTTGATCAGCGTTAACACAACATTCCCATACCTCCCTTATTTTGCCACTATGGAGGTACTTAAAGATCAGTCTGTATATCCGTCGATATTCAATGCTCATTTCATTCTCCTGCTTCGACTTTAATCCCATCGTTCTTAGAAGGAAAACTGATGCAAACAAAAAAGTGCTCTAAATATTGGTTTGCGAATTGTATTGCTAAACTCTGGGCAAAACATCTGAATATCTAAAGACATGTACCTGAGCAACATAAATGCAAATATTGGTGTTTACCTCTAAACGGTCGCTTTATCCTCTTTTCATTAACAATGCTACTTCGTTTGACAAGACCAAGATAACTTCAGATTGAAGTAATATCTTAAACGTTTTACTGGTCGAGTTTGTCTTCATGCAACAAAACGGGATACAGCTATCAGACACTTTCGCTCTCCACTCTTCTTATGCTTTAACTACCACAATACCATTGTCGTGGTGTTAGGGGATACTCAGATAGAAAACACAAGATGAGTGATAAGCCCGATGCCTGAAATGAGATTTATGGCCGATTTCACCAACAGGTGTTAAAATCGACGTTAACAAATGTAACGTAACAATTGTAACAGCGCTAACAAAGCTGTTAAATTTCTTGCATTTTACCAACCTGTTTTCTGAAAATGTTAAACACCTGTTAAAGCCAAGAAACTTCTAAATATTACAGATGTAGAAGGCTATGGATGAGTCGTATTATTTTCTGAACGTACTGCGATGCGCTTTTGTTTTCATTTTCGTCTGCACACAGCTAAAAATGGCAGATAGATAAAATCGTAAACAAAAGCCGTGAAACAAATTTCTCATTGATGGAGAAAGAATTGTTAATTGAATTGATGATGAAGTATAAGGATATCGTGGAAAATAGGAGGACGGATGCGGTAAATGTAAAAGAGAAAGATGTCACGAGTGAAAAAATTGGAGACGAATTTAATTCAAATGCATATGTCATTACTAGAAATACGAAACATCTTCTTCAGTATTACGTAAATATACGAGGTGCGAAGAAGTGCAAGTGACGAGTGACTTGAGCGTTTCAAGACGAGAGGTTGACTGGTGGACACATAATTCAGTGAATTATAAAATCGCAAAGTTATTAATACTTGAAGCAAAGGCGAGCTCGGCATATTCCTTTCCATGCATGTTCTAAGTCAGTATTACGTAACTTTAAAACGAGGAGCGAAGGGCAAATGACGAGTGACTTGAACGTTTCAAGACGAGAGGTGGATAATGTATTAGCCACATAATTCAGTGAATTATAAAATAGCAAAGTTATGAATACTTGAAGTAAAGCGAACTGGGCATATTCCTTTAGATGCATGTTCTAGCCTCTCTTGTATTCGGTAACCTTCATTACAACTTTATCGACGGTACTACAGTTTCTTCTGATAGCCACTCAAAATCATTTCTCCT